>JACCHZ010000129.1:1825000-2202500 GCA_018907045.1 Wiebesia pumilae
AATTAGGCATTTTCGAAATTATAAATAAAAACAACTACATTTTCAATTGTATTATAAACCAACAAATGCTTAAAAAAGTGTACTAGAATTTTTCACACGAAGTATAAAAAGTTACAATTATAATTTATTCATTCAAAAATATATTTGTACAAATATACAGATATTTTATAATTTTTATATTTATTGCGTATATTACGTGCTTCGTAATTCAAGTCATTTCAAATGAGAAATGTAAGATTTATTATTTCTCAGTACAACTACTATATATTATATAATTATTTGAAGTCATCTTAAATTTATATTTCATAATTGTACATAAAAATAAAAAATAAATAACATCAAATATTCTAACTGAAATCTTAACATTGAAATCTTTAGTTCAAATGCAGAATGGATTATCTAACTGTTTTCCGTTCGTGCTCTCCACCTCTTTCTAGAAAAAAGAAAAAAAAAATAACTTATCAGTTACCTTCAACGAAACGAATAGTATTCCTAAAAGATGAGGAAAAAAATTCTATCCTGTTTTTCTTTTATAAAGCAATAATTAATAATAAAAAGACGTTTAAAATTAAAATTAATGTTTAATTAATAATTGTTTTATTTATTAAACGAGATTTTACATAATTCTACTTATAAGGTATATTTAAAATACTATAATAGGTGAAATATCCATACATATAATATAATCATTCTTTAAACATTGAGGTTTAGTCATCATTTTTTTCTATTAAATTAATTTTTCAATTTAATATTTTATTAATTTTGCTTTTAGCTGCACATTATATTTACCAAATCCTTTTTTTCTATGTAGCGTTTGTCACTATCTACAATAATTAATAATTTTCATGCAACCGTACTTAGATATAATTTATTTAAAAAAAAAAAAAACAAATAAATGCATATTTATTTGAGACAAGTGACTGAAACCATGCCAAGTCGAAAAAGAGTTTTATACCAACCAAAAATCTTTTTTACAATAAAATTTAGAAAATATATAAAACACATATAAAAACGATAAATAATTAAATACTGTTTAATTGAAAGTAAATAAATATTTTTATTACAGTCGACTCGTTATATTACTTTACATTTAAGTACATTCCTGAATATTATTGTGGCTTAAAATCTTATCACATGTGTGTGCTCAACACATGCATGCAAGCGTGCGTGCGTGTAATTTCACACCCTTGCTCTTGGACCTGGTGCCTATGTAGCATACGTGCACGAGTGTGTGTATGTGTAACGTGGGCAGATAACGTGGGAGAATTCTAGAAAAATAAAAAGAAATTTTTGAAAAACGTATATTACGTTTTTTGCACGATCTTCAAAAATCGCAAATTATTAAAATTTCAGCTTCAAAGGAAAATATTAAAGGCTTAATTCGTTTCTTATCAAGGGTGAAAAGATTTCAGAGTTGCATTTTGAAATTTTGTATTTTTTTACAGAGTTCTAATAATTAGATTAAAAATATTGTTGAATTTTTATTTGTTTAATAAAAAAGTATGAAATTTCCGTTATGATTTGTTCAGATTATAGATGAAAATCACAGGCATTGGTTGGTGTTGAAAAAATAATATTACAGTTTAATACAACCAAATTTATGACGACATACTTTCAAATTGCTGTATTCTGAATAATTCATTTAAAATTTCATTGTAACTGTTAATAATCGCAATCAACGAACTAAGAAGAAGAGATAAAAGTCTTTAATTTTGCACATATTTAATTAAGACAGATGATCCAATAACTATTTTGTTTGAATACAATAGAAATTCCTTATTAGTAAATTTCAGATTTTTATTATAAATTTGATCATGAGTTTAATCATAGTAATGACATATTATGTCGAAATTTTGAAAAAAAAAAACTCTCTTATCGGTCTGCTAAAATTAGGTTTATCGATGCTTTTATGCGCGTCATAAGACTTGACCGGTATTATAGAAAATTCAAAATGCAATCTAAGACACTTGTATTTTATGCAAACGTCGTAAAACCTTCGATTTCCATTAAAAATTGCCAAAACATAAGAAGTTATTATCATAATTCATTCGGCGATGTATTTCTAATCTCCAATTATTAATACATTTAAAGTATTCTAATTTCAAGAAAGTAGTTGTGCTTTTATCACTTTGCTGAACAATGGCGATGTGCTAGAGTTTCAAATTAAAAACGGATGATACGAAAAATTAATCAATATTTAAATATCGAATGTTCAATAAATATTAATATTGATGAATTTTGTACGCGTAGCGAAGCGTACTCTATAAGCTTTTTTATTACCGGAATTCAAATCTGTAGAATAATAATAAAAATTGTACGTTGAATTCCAACATTTTCAAACGAAGTATTTTAATAACTGGAATGTAAAGCTCTTACATTTCGCTGTAAACCGTCACTCTGTGCGGCAGAATGTTCTCATAGAAAATGGTGATGCACGTAAAAGCATAAAACAGTCCTGTTTGAGCGACCTTGAAATTACAGACACTTAACGGGACACGCAATACAAAGTAGGACCAATTTCATAATCAGCACAAAAACATTGACTAAACGCATTACATATGAAATTACGTAGAAACAGTGATGCTCAAATTGAGTGCATTCGTTCACCGTAGATGTATGACTACTCGGTTGATTTTTTTTGACAGTTTAAAAAAATGAAGGAATGTCCCCGAGTGTGTAAGGGCTCACAAGTCACCGTAGATAAATATATTAGAGTTTGATATCTGTACCGGGTATTCCCGGCTTGAGTTTCTTCGGAGGATCAGTTTTCCCTGCGTCATTGCGAATAATAATCACCTGCGCTCATCTGAAAATGCCTATATTGTAAAAAGTTACCCGGAGATCATTGTAATTCTGAATAAAAAATACACTGTCAAAAATTTTGGTGACTTTAGACTGATTTGGACTGATTTTGATTAAGCTCAACTTGTTCCGACATTAAGTTTGATTGTAAATTTTGCTTTTCGGAATTAAAGTGAACTTAAGTCAACATGCGAATTAAATGCGAATTAAATGCGAATTAAAAAAAAAAAAAAAAAATAGTCGAGTTCTCCGGTATGGGAAAGTAAAATGCTTATATGGAAAACGAATTTGAAGGAAATGACTACATTATCGCTAAATTATTTGCTTGACAATTAACGTAATATTTTCAGATCTACTCTGCCAAATATAAATTCAAATTTTACTTTTTATTTAAAAAGTAAAAGCAAATTGAAAGAATTATTTTTAATCGGAAGCTATACACTGGGTATAAAAGAGTGCGTTGTTAAATCTTGAATTCTTGGGAGTCCGTTGTCGAAGCTTGCGACGTTAATAGCGAATGTTGAATAAATTTGCAGACTACCCGACGACGACGTTGAGCCAGGACTCGCTGCGTCTTTACAAGAGACGCTCCAAGTCTGACGGCGCCCTGAACAAACGCGACCCCCGGTGTCGGGACAGCGTCGACTCTCAGTGCAGCCGCGCGGACGTGTTCGAGACGAGGCAGCAGCATCAGCACCACCTGGAACGCAAGTACACCCAGCACGAAGCGCAGCGCGGCAACGCCAAGCACAACGTCGCGCCCCAGGAGCGCGCGAACCAGGCGACGCGTTACAAACTCAACCGGAAGTCGAGGAGCCTCGGCGACCTCGACTGTTCGGAAATCGAGGAGAAGCAGGAGGACGGCACCGCTTCGCCTCACGGGCCAGAGTCCAGGAGACGGTACAAGCCTGTGCCCAAGCTCAGGTCCAAGGAATCCCTCAGAAGGATGAAGCCCTCGATGCCACTTGTCACGGTAAGTACGGTCCTTCGCGTCCTTCTTTCCCCTCCCTAATTTAATTTTTATAGAATCAGCGATCGGTTTTTAACGTCTTTTTGCCATTACCAGTGCCTTCGCTCGCTTTTCTAGGTCATGTTGACTAACGAAAATCGATACGCTTCGTTTCCTGGAGTACTAAGAAAACAACACAAATACCTCTTGTATGTTAATCCTTTTTTGATCCGGCTCATATATCACCTCCCTTCGTAATGCAATTTAATAGCTTTTGTAGTTTTCAAAGGCACAATACTACGTACGACCGTAGTATTTGGAATATTGTAAATATGTAGGAATAAAAAATGTCGCACTTAGCGAAGAACGGCGCAAACGCTTTGACAACCGCGCTCTTCAAACGGGATTAGAGTCAATTGTTCTCTTTAAAAGAATTCATGAAAATGGTAAACAAATGATAAACGGGTAAATAATTACATCAACAGAGGTTCCATGCTGCATATTTATTGTTAAAACTTTGACGCGGAGAAAATTGAAATCTAACTCGATGGATTAAAAATACTCACTGAAAAATCAGATAATACGGGTAAAGGGAATGCAAAATGAGTATTTACGAATCAAGACTGTGGAAGAAGTGCATCATATTTAAGTATACAAAAAGACAATGGTGTGCTTAGTTCCTTAAACATTAAGGACTGCATTTTTTAATTAAGTAGAATGTAAACACCCGCTTGTCGACCGGTGATAATTTGGGGGTCGGGTAGAGGCTGTTTTGAACGAAGAAAGAACGATGGGTTGCTGATAACTGAATGAGAATTGTCCACAGTCGTCGACGGAGCGCCTGGCCATGAAACCGGTCCCGGCCAAGCGACGTGTCCAACCTCTCCAGCATACCCAGCAACCGCAGCCCTGTGACAGCAGCTACGACGACTTGAGCGAGATCGACATCGAGCGCAGCACCGCGGTCGGCTTCAAGACCCTGCTGCGCACCTCGGACAGCGGCTCCGAGGAGTACCTCCAGTACAAGACGTTCCCCGCGGCGGCCAAGGCCCAGCAGCTCTCCCCGTACGAGCAGTCGCGACTCGCCGGCGTCCAGAGCATCTCGCGCTCCGACGGCAATGTCAACCTCACCAGGAGCCTCTCGGACGAGGCGATCCTCAGCTCGGCGTCGTGCTCCTCCGCCAGTCCCTCGCGCCTCCTCGACGGCAGCCTCGAGAATCTCGTCGATCTGCCGGTCGGATGGACTCAGGTATACGACAGCAACGCCAAGAGGTTCTGCTTCATCAACGAGAGAGGCGACAAGGTATTTTTACCACCGCCCAAAATATTTCAAGCGAAACCTTATTCGTTTATTGTTGTACGCGTACAACGCGCGCACTTTATTGCAATAGGACGAAATAGGCTATAAAAGGGGCGATTTTTGCAGGCAAACCTAAAATATGAGAACCGTGCTTAATATCCAATGAGAACCAGGCCTAATATCATCTAACTAAAACTAAAATTAATAATAGCTGTCATTGGTATTTTTGTGAGTTTTTTTTTTGAATAATTGACTATTTGGATAGATCGAGTGAAAAATAGAAATGAAAAGAAAAAACGACGCATCGCTAGTTAGAGAATAACGGTAACTAATAAATGTACCTAAATTACCGGCAACAAACTGTAACTTTCGAAAGTACGGAGAACCCAAATAAAAAGTAAAATAATTTACTCGCCCATAAATTTTACACGCGTAAATAAAATAACTTTGTTCAAACTCACTTTGACGTAGGCAATTTTAATCAACTGAATTGAACTCTGAAAGACAAAGACGGATATTTTTATCGTTTCACTTTTCGATTCCATTATTTATGTTAATAAATTTTTATTTTAATAAAAAAAAAAAAGGTTTTGCCCATTCATTTAATATTACTATTTTTCAATGTAATTCTTTTTAATACAAAAACAATGAGCGTAGCTTTTGCTTTGGATATTTTTGTATACGTGAGAAGCTTAAGCGAGTATGCAATTATTTAGAAATATAATGAAATCATTTTAAACTATTTTAACGCGTTATATTTACAAGTATCTTTTAATTCTTTAAAAATAATTTAAAACTTACCTATGTTGCATAGGATAATAATATTAACTCTGTCGTTAGAAGATGCGAATATTCAACATAGAGTAAGTAAGTGACGTGGTAAAGGATGATTTAATTATGATTGAAAGGAGAGTTTACTATATTTTTTCTTGCAAAATAGGCGGATAAACATACGAAGATATTGACATGAAATAATAAATGTAATAGTAATATTAATAGTAATAATAATAACAATGCAAATTTTAAGATAGATAAACCTAAAAACTTAACTTTCACCAACAAAGTAAAAGTAGAAATTATATAAAAAAAACGTATCGCTACTTTGTTAGTATGCAGTTAACATCCTGGTTATTACCTCATTATTTAAAAATATTAATTGATACGACAATAATATTATTGGTAGTCGGTCGTGAATATGAAAAAAAATTAATTTATAGAGCTAAAAATGAAAAACTTGAGATAGAATGGAGAAAACGAGAAATATCGAAAATGCAGTAAAATTAGAAAATAAACGATTCTTTTGTCGTTATTCTTATTGTTGTTGTTGTTGTTGTTGTTATTATTATTAATGTCGTTGTCATTATTGTTGTTATGTAACGCCTTTACGCTTTAGTTGTATTGTAATGCATCGAGAATTGAGAAATAATAAATTTGACTTATAAAAAAGTAATGTAAAATAAAGTGTCTTAAATAGATTTAACATATAAAAAAAAAATGATGTTCTTTTTTTAATAAAATTATGAACTTTCGAATGTTAATATTAGTTGAATTATTACAATTTCAATGATTTCAATACAAGGATAAATTAAAAAATCGTTACAAAATATTATTAGAGTAATAATGTCATTTATTCGTTTAAGTACTAATATTATTGTTAAAAACGTATTTTCTATAAGTTCTTATTATTTACATATCGATAATCAACTTTTATTAAAAAAACAAATCAATTTTTTCAATCAATTTCTTACTCATAAGGTCATTTTAATTTTTGTGTTTTAAATTAATTGTTGAAGCTAATAATGCACGATCAAAAGTAGAATCTGCATCATTTTTTGAAGCAAAATGATTTCTTATAGCAAAAACATTGTAGAAAAATAATGTTAAATTATTTGTTTTATATCTACAATAGCCTTCATCTTAAAATGTAGTTATTTAAGAATTTTTGTAATCTTCAATAAATTAGTCATAATAATACTGGTTTTGGAAGTCAACTTATACTTCTATGCATTTGATCAACTTTAATAATTTCTACATATTTAGTGGTTTTCTTCGAATGATTCCGAAGGCAAGATATATTTCTTTGAGGAGAATAGTAATGAGTCGTCCTGGGCTCTTCCAACGATTATTAATGAAAATCGAGTTAGGACAATATCAAATGGTGATTGGCCTCAACTTTTCGATGGAAATATGGTTAGAATAAGCTTCTTTAAAAATATCTGTAGAAAAAATAAATAAAACCTACAACTAATCCCTTACGTATTTTTACTTTAGTGTATTCTTAAGGAGGGAGTGATTAATAAAACAAAGATAACGACTGAAAATGGCAAAAAGTTGAGAAAAACTTGGAGCACATCTTATGCGGTATTAACGGAGCTCTTTTTACTCTTTTTTAAAGACGCAAAAACTTTTGCGGCAATGGTTTGTTAATATTTAAATATATTAATGTATAAACATATATAAATCTGTATAAAAAATTATCATGCATAATTAGAGATTAATCTGAATTATAGAAAATGGACCAATCAGCTACAGCAAAACCAGATATTTCAGTGGATTTGAACGGTGCCTTTATAGAGTCCTCGGACAAACTAAGCAATAGAAAAAACGTATACCTTATAAATACTCTATTGGGATTGCAAGTACTCATACAATGGGACAATGCATTAGTAATAGCTGAATGGTATCGCGAGATACACGACGCCATCCAGAGGCTGGTGAGTTTGATTTTATAGAAAACGTAATAATTCAATAATTCATAAAATATGTAATTTTCTTTTTTTTTAATTGACAGCCATTTAGTCAGGAATATGGGAAGTCTTCGTCATCAAGAGAATGAAGATAGTAAATAACACTAAGAGTACCTTTTTCTAATTTGAAATTCGTTAACTTTCCAAAGTCTAGAATGATGTTAATAAACCAGAAACAATAAAAATATAATGATTGTTATTCGAGTATTTTTGTATTACTCGGTAAAAATTGCATATAATTATAAATAAAATATAAAAGTAATTCATATAAAAAAATTATTTTACAAAAATATCAACAGAAACGTTGTTCTTTTCTTAAAAAAAAAAAAAATAATAATAAAAAAAAAAAGATGTTTAATACGTACAAAAATAGTTACTTTATCAACAGTTTTCCTTTGCTTATATACATGAGTTTTACTACATACATATCATGATTAATGTTCACATTATGCCGTAAATTTTACGATTAAAAAAATAAAATTAAAAAATTTAAAAAAAATTAACGGTAACAATGGTTCATGTATAAATTAGAGCTTTCCGCGAAGCTATTTTTCCTAAAGTAATATCTCAGTAGCGTCAACGGTACGTAAAAAGATAAAATAGAAAACGTCAATAAAATGTCAACACGAGTTGACGACAATTAAGGAAGAATATAAAAGTTGAGAAAGTTATGATAAGCGTCTTTAGCACGTCCTTTGCACTTTGATCGTATAATAAATTGGCTGTCGCTGTTGCCTTAACAAAACGACACCATGGCAGTATTGTCAAGATTGCTTGTTCAGAATTGTTTGTAAATCATCTGGCAATGCTTGAGTAATTTCGTTAATGCGTTCACGCAACATTTCTTGTACTGAATACTCCAAGGGTACGTCATCGAGATTACTCTTCTCCAGCTTCTGACGAATTCTCAGAATCATGTCGACTACTTCAACTTCTTGTTTATCTCTTACCCAAGTGGTTAAGTCCTACGAAACATTAAAAAATAAGATATGTGTCTTTTATTTTTGCTTAAATAAATGCAGAAACTCCATATACCAAGAAATTAATGCGTTATATGGTACTGCTAATGATTATTTAATTATTTCATTCACAAGATATATTAATCTAATTTTATTTATACAAAATAAGGAATTTAAAACAATACATTTTATTATATGCGTGTTAAAAATTATAACACATTATAACAAATTATAACAAAAAAGAAGGTCTATCAAATGTAGTAAGGAAAAATAACAATTATATAAATCAAATGTATCGATATGATACATTTGATGTACTAATACAAATGCTATGAACATTACCGCTTGAGATAGGGCTTGGAGTTGAATTGCTTGTAACTTATTAGTGAGTTCCAAATATCTTGCTTGGAACCATCCTGAGAAATTAGGTGACCTAAAGAATCTGCGATAAAGACCGACCCAGTCACCTTTAATTCCTGTCGTCAATTGTGGACCAGCACTATTTAACGTTGCTAAAAAATCATCAGGATTAAAAAGTTGAGGTATTGGAGTTGCCTGCAATTTAAAAAAATAAGGTTTAGATTTTAAAATGAAAGCATAAATTTGACAGACAGCGATACATTAAATCAAGTACTTTGAAAGGTGATATGGTTTTCTGAAGAGGCATAAGACTGGCTATGTATCTTTCTAGTGGAATCATGAAGCTCTCTGTAAGCTCTGAGAGATGTCGTTTTAGTAAAGCAGTCTGTACTTCTCCTGGTCTTTTAGTTTGTACTCCTCTGAGAAGCTTTTTCAAAATAACTTTATCCTTGTGCAGGAAAGGCTTATATTGAGTATAAAGTCCAGGTTTCGAATCTAGAACCTTCAAACCTTCAGATCTTTTTGTTTTATACTTTGGACTATCTACAAATGAAAGAATAGAGCTGTTGTAAGAAATTGATAAAAAAAATATTTCAATTTCAAATTTTTATACTACAATTCGTCACCTCCAACGGATCCTCCGTCCTCGGCTACGCGAATGATATGTGGCCAGTGTCGTAAAGTTTTTGCGAAAAAAGGATTTGTAACACCAAGAATAACAGCTGGAGGATTTTGATTATCCATTGTGTATTCTTTGAATTCCGAATCATGAATTGTGAAATAAGGTCGATGATCAGCGCAGTACTTGAGAGGAGCAATCATTCTATTCATATGTTAATAAACATTTTATGAATCGTTGATTTACTTAATAGAAGTTGAAAAAAGCATCATTATTTTTACAAGGGTTATATTTGGCTTTACACATTTGGTTAAAACATGTACGTTTCAATTTTTAAACGTATAATTTGTAGTTTAATTTGAGCGATAATAGTTTTCGAGATAAATAAAAAACAAATATGAAAATGTGATTTTTAATTTAACGCAAAAATTCTATTATGCATGAAGTTTTAAAATTCCTCTGGTTCTAAAAAACTTATCCGTTATTATTTTTATGACATCATTTAAAAATCACTATCTACATATTTGTTTATATACGTTAAGTAATTTTCTGTGGGTACATAATACAATTTATCTGTATAATCTTAATTACTTATAGATTCATCGATGAAACGCTAGGGAATTTGAATTTTAAATAAATCTGTAAATACTTTTCCATTATAAAGCAATCCATAGATACACCGTTGATAGGTCAGATTATTTCATAAGTAAAGATACTACACAATGACAATTTTTTACTATTTAATATAAATCAAATGCCCATTAAGTAATTGAGTAAATCGATTCTGGAACATTTGCAATTACTATTTTAGGATAACCTTGACGTATTTTTAAGACATTATTCACTGATTTTTAATTGAAAAAAAAAAATTAAATAAATTTAGTTAAAGAAAATGAAAATTAGTTTTTCCTTATCATTTTTTCTTATTATTTTTACTTAATATAATACACAATACAGTACACAAATTCTATTACTTACATAGTTAAAGTATGAACAATTTCAGAACACGTTGTGGGCGAACTAGCCATAACAACAATTGGTTCACTTAATAAGACAAGTTCCCATAACAAATGCACGTGAGCCACGACACTAGAAAGACTTTTAAATAAATCTCCATCAAAAGCAGATGTCAAAATTAAGCTCCGAGCAATTGCAGCTTTAGCAGGAGCACAATCCATGGCTGCAACGTTTGGTGCAGTTGTTTTGAAGGCATGATTTGGGATGTATGTCTGAAACATTCTTAAATATTATGAGATTCTAGTTACAATTGATAATTAAAACTTAAAATGCACACGGAAGAGTGATAATATAATAAATTGAAAATGAACATGAAAATGAAAATAATTATAAAAAAGCTTTTATGAATTCATTAAATTTATAAGCATTTATAAATATGACGAATATTGTACGCGACTAAATTGATTAAATAAGTATATAGTATAAAGTAGATATGATTGTTCCATATGCACACACATATATATATATATATATGTATCATTATACAGTGGTGAAATATTATTTTTAAGCACTTACCTGAAAAAGTACTCCTAATAAGGGTAAATGCAAGACTTGACCAGGAACTGGAGGAGGCCATTTACTTATTTCCTTAATTATTGTTGTCATACAAATATCACCACTATCAAAATATTCTGGAGCAATTAGGGCACATAATTCACTAAATAAATTTACAAAGGGAAGCCTTGTTACCAATATAATACTCTGGAAATAATTTACAATAAAAGTTAAATCTTTGTTATTAATATAAAAATTTACTTATTTAAGGTTTTTTTACCTTCTGAAAATAACCCCTTGGAAGATTCTTATCCTTAACTTGACGAAAATACACAAAACCCCAGTAGTAATCTTTATCAGTCTGCAGAAACATTGGTGACTTTCTGTCATAATCTCTCAATGCTTGAGTTTCTCGAAGATCATTGTTAATAGAACCTTTTCTAATTCTGACATGATACTGTGTATCCCCCATACATCCAGAGTTAGAGTCAGGAAATGCCAAATAACAAATATTAGATCTTTCTTGTTCCGAGAACTTAATGTCATCGGGAAAAATTGCCTGTGCGCAATATCAATCAAAATTTATTGAAATTATAATCGTTAAAAGGAGAGAACTTAAGGAGAGAACAAATAAAATACTTACTTCGATAACTTGTCCTAATTCAAGATCAAATGTAACAATACATATGCAATGTATCCAGTTATCGAATTTGTCTCGATGTTGAGCATTGCGGAAAAGATTAGATATAGCTGTGACAGCGTTGTGCTCCCCTTGATCTTTTGAGCTGCACGGTCCTGACATTGTACGTTGCTCTAACCATGTACTTGGCAAGTGCTTTAATCCCTTTATAGGAACAAAAGGATTTCTTTATGTGTAATTAAATAAATAACCGAAGTTTCTAGAGTATAAGTAATTACCAGGAAAATTCTGAAAAATACAACATGCTTTTCACCTAATGGTGAAACTTGTATGTCCTGTGGAAGTACATTAAAACCTTATTAAGAATAACGGATGTTCTTTGGAAAGCTGTTCAACCGCGAAGACGGTAGCAGCAACAATCTTCCGCCTCTACACTGCATCCCGCCTATTATCGAGAACGCCGGAGAAATGTTTTAATTAATCGATACTCAAACGAGTCACGAACTTTCATCTTATATAGAGAGTATAAATAATTCTTGATTTGTCAAGAGATTTCAGAAAAGCTCGAAATAAGACAGCAACTCAGATCACAGCTGATCGGTGTATTCCGACGCTCTCAGCTTCCTACTCCCAACCTTTCTCCAAAGACTGACTATTTGTACCTACTGTACTATGCGCATGTAACTGTATCCTGTCATGCAAAGCCTCGTTTCTATACATAATTTCATCCGCATGCAGATTTGTTAAATTATTTTACGTTAACTTTTCACGCGTGACTTCAAGTGCTTAGGTAACTTCGTTAAATGATTTAATAAGCAATACTTCTTATATCTCGTGTTCATTTTTGTTTGATAATACACACCCACACAAGTGTCTCTATGAATGAAATGAAGTCGTTGCATTTTTTACACATCATACCTTTTATCCACTTCGATTACCTTTTGATTTTATGAACAAATTGCGTTGTTGATTAATGTTAATTGCATTATTAGTCGTTGATTAAATAATTTTTTTTCTTTAACCTCAAAGAAAGCTTGTAGCGGGAAACGAATTTCAAATGGAAGAAAAGAGTAGGAGCGATATCGAATCATTAAAACAAGACTATGTAAAGGTATATCAAAAATTACAAATGCTTAAGAACGGTAAAACAAATGCTGAAGCTGCTGATATTGAACGAAGGTGCCTGTTCACAAAGTACATGATTTGTAAATTTAGGTATATTTGTATTTTAAGTTCAAAATTTTATTATATTTATTTATTGAATTTTGCTTTTAATAAAACTTTTATTATAATGTTACTGCTTTTTCAGTACCGATGAAGATGTTGCTGGTGCACTACTTCAAAATGAATTGAATAATTACACAAATTTAATTGATGATAGAAATGGTTTAAATAATTACTGGGAACAATTTAATTCCTTAAATATAAATACTGATAATAATCCTTTGAACTGGAAATCAGATTTAACTGATCCAAATATAGGCTTGCAATTTTTAGAAGCACTACCTTGTAATTCCGATGCAACCTCATGCTGTAAGCATAAACAATTTGTTGACCAAGACGTTGAAAAAATGATAGATTTGTGGAAGAATGTAGAAACATCATCAGGAGCAAGAAAAAACCCTCGAGAGGAACTAAAAATTGTCAAAAAACAAAATACAGACAACATATCTACTTTTTGTTCAAAACAAGACCCTGTTTCTGAGAGAACTAATATAAACAAACCACTTGATGCTTTTACAAATGAGCAACGTTTAACCAAAAGAAAAGAAGAGCAATCAAAACAAAAAAAAGTTTTAAATTTTAAAACTGCAAGAGACTTAGCACTGCAATCTGCAAATAAAAAACAGCCTATTAAAAAATCACTTGGCGGTAGAGCACTTAATTCTCCCTTTGTTTGCCCATTTAAAGATGAACAAACAAAACAAATGGAAAAAGCTTCGGAACCCGTGGATGAAAGGCTCAAAAATATCGAACCAAAAATGATCGAACTTATAAGAAATGAAATTATGGACTGTGGAAATCCAATTTCTTGGGATGATATTGCAGGATTAGAGCATGCCAAGAAAATTATCAAAGAAATTGTTGTCTTTCCTATGTTACGTCCTGATATTTTCACAGGATTACGAAGACCCCCAAAGGGGATTTTATTATTTGGGCCACCTGGCACTGGAAAGACATTGATCGGTAAATGCATAGCATCTCAAAGTAAATCAACATTTTTTTCAATTTCAGCTAGCTCGCTTACTTCCAAATGGATTGGTGAAGGAGAGAAAATGGTACGAGCACTTTTTGCTGTAGCACAAGTTGAACAACCATCGGTTGTTTTCATAGATGAAATTGATTCGTTATTGTGTCAAAGGTCTGAAACTGAACATGAATCTTCTAGGAGAATGAAAACAGAATTTCTCGTTCAACTTGATGGTGCGGCAACTGGAGTTGAAGATCGTATTTTAGTCATCGGTGCTACTAACAGACCATATGAGCTTGATGAAGCAGCTCGTAGACGACTTGTAAAACGTTTATATATTCCATTACCAGAATTAGAAGCTAGAGCTCAAATTATTCACAACTTACTTAAAACAGAACGCAATAATTTGACCAATGAAGAAATTTATGAAATTGCTAAGTCAGCTGATGGTTATTCTGGTGCTGATATGACCAATTTATGTAAAGAAGCTAGTATGGGACCAATAAGAAATATTCCCTTTGATCAGTTAGAAAATATTAGTAAAGAAGATGTGAGAGAATTAACTTTTTACGACTTTAAAGAAGCTCTTAATACTATTCGTCCATCGGTTTCCCAAAAAGATTTGTCAGTTTATATAGAGTGGGATCATACATATGGTACAATGAATGTACAATCTCATGTATAATTATATATAATTAATCTTATAAGTTTTGTAAATAAATCAAGAATCATTTAGAATATTCTTGTTGTTATTTTGTTGATATTCGATTTTTAATTAATATCTTTCGTTTATAATATATTTTATTAAAAAATAAATACAGAAAACATTATTCTTATTCATTTCATTGTAGAATTAGAATCTTATTTTAAGTTTATAATATATACACTTAAAAATAAAGTTTTTTTAATAAATATTTTTAATATTTTTTAATAAATACTTATTTAATGTCCTAGTTTATAATAGAATCAAATTTAATATGATGAATAGTATATTTGGTTGTAATTAATAATCTTTGATCACCTAAGAATTCCATTATATTCACAGAAACAATAGGTTCAAATCCAATATGAATCCTTTTTGACTTTTCAGTTCTGAAATCTAATGTCAATAATTCTGATTCATTCTCAACAGAAAATAAACATACATCTCCTAAAAAATAAATTATATTTTATATTAAATTATTAAATTAATTTATTCTAACTCAGAATCCATAATTAAAGAAATATTTACCACAATCTAATCCTATAACTAACACTCGAACAGCAAAATGAATTGCTGTTATTTTACTTTCAAAGATAGGAAAAACATTGTATATCTTCCAATTACTTTTGTAGACTGATATACCTAAGTGTCCTCTATCTAAAATAATGAAGAAACAACATGAAATGCCTATAGAAAATATTTAAAAAATTTTTTTGTAATCTTTTACATAAAGTTTAACTACCTGTAACACAAAAAATAACATATGGATTGAATAAATAATATTTGAGAACTTTTTCATACAATGGTACTCCAATATATTTTATATTTGGGGCATTCAAAAGTTTTGATGATTTATTAATTTCTTGCAAATTCACTTCACAATACAGACCAATATCAGACCAAAAGCATAACTGACAATTATACATAGTTTTATAAACAGTCGTAATATCAACTAATTTTATTACGTTAATAACTTACTTGATACTTATTAATTATCATATTAACATATTTCATATTATTTACTAAACAAAAAGGATAAGTTGTACTAGTGTTGGGATTTAGGAAATCTTTTATAAATAATCTAATTGGAAAGTAATCTTCAGTTACTGAGTCATAAACAATAATTTTATCATAAAGTAGTGATGAGCAATGATAACCATAACCTGCACTGTAAAAATGAAGTTAAAAATAAAATTTCCATATCATAATTTCATTTTTAAACAACTTACCATATTACATTGCCTGATCTAAACATTAAATTTTTTTTACTTGTTACATTCCAAACTCTACTTTTGTTAAAAATTGAAGTAGAAATTAATACAATGTTATCCAAATTTTTTCCTGTAAAAATTTTTATAAAATTTATGAAATGAATACTATTTAAATTAAATTTCAATAGTACCTAGAAGACATAATTTCACATCCAGTACATGTTCATACTGGTCAATTTTAAATATATGTTTATTATTATGTAAATTAAATATTCTAATATACCCTTCACTGGAGCCTATGGCAACTAATTCTCCTGCAACAATAATTTTTGTTTTAAAAACGTTAAGACTTAATTAATGGATATAATTTCTTTTAACAAATGAACATTCTTCAACAACCTAACACAGAACAACACGTTATATGTTCTGATGTACGATGTTCAGGAATAGCTTTAAATTCATAAACAGTATAAACATTCAAATTCTGAACATTGCGCCATTTGATCCAAGCTTTATACATTGTGATCCATATTTTATAATTGTATTGTTCAGCTACATCATTGATCTTTCCTTGTCTATACAAGTATATTAAATAAAATGAGTTTTCCAAAAGGATAAGCCAATAATCCTTTGGTATATCATTTTTGCATTGCTTATACCAAGCATCTGATTTCTTTTATAGGAGATAAAAAATTATTACTCAGAGTTCAAATGGTTTTACAATAAAAATATACCTGCAAATGTTTTTTGATAATTTCATTCCAAGCCTTGTTTACGCGACGTAAGCGAACAAGAGTCGCAGCTTCAGTTTTTTGCAAAATTTTCTCCCAAATTTCTATAGGAAACATTTTTTATATCACAATATTAACCTTCAAACTGCTTAATATTTCCAGTTGCGATTAAATCGTCTACGAAATTGATGAAATAATTTGTAGTAAATGTTAAAGTGAAAACGAACAAAAAATTCTCGTATCTTTGCACGCTTTCATTTGTTTCTTTACTTGTAAAAATAATATACTAATAATAATAGCATACCCTATTGAACCAATAATTAAAAAAAAAGTTGCATTTCGAATTTACACCGATCACGATGTTCTTTTTGAATCGCAAACAATGATATTCAATATTACGATACAAGTATCTACATACTTCAACTCGCCATTAATATTTATATACGTACATAATATAAATAATGTTCTTTTATGTATTCTTATTAATTTACGTGTACATTAAATAAACCACGGTACATTTTTACAATATATGTGATTCACAATTAAATAATGTATAAGTGAAATATAAAATGCAACTAATCTAATTTGAATGAATTCAAATCACAGTCGTTTACACGTTACGTTTGCACGTGCATTGAACAATATATGAAACCGGTATTAAAAAAAATACGAAACTATAATTAATTATTTATATACTGCAATTGGAACAAAGAACTGCGATTAGTCGTATTTAATTTTAATGGAATATCATTGTAATTATTCCGTATGTATTACGTATTTTGTATGAAAAAAGTACTAAAATGAAATGTAAGAACCTATGAATATGAAAAAACCTTTGCACTTTTATTAGCACATTGTTTCTTTTCTATAATATACCTAAGTAGGTAGGTATATTATAATAACGGAAGTAATTTTTACAAAAATTGAATATTCACCGTCAGATGAAATGCACATAAATCAAATTACAAGCAAATAAAATCAAACCATGGCTGGATAAAATTTAGAAAATTGAATTAAGTAGGCCGTAAAATTTATAATAATGTAAATTATAATATATAGTGTACATAAAAGTGTCAGTAATTGTTTGTAAAGCTGTAATAGAATGTATAATATTCTATAAGATTATCGCATTTACGTATTATTACATTCGCGTATTATTCATAGTGATGTTAAAAAAATTCAATTTTTATGTCAATTTTTATGTTAATCAAGAATTATCAGACTTTAATTACACGCAACATGGTTTATAAATTAATGATAAAGTAGTACACTTTATCATTAAAAACTGTAATTATATTGTGTAATAAAGCTGAGTCAGTTCATTTTATTCGCTTATCGATGGCTTGCCATTGATATAGTAAGCTTCTTTTCAAATACAATTCTTTAAACTGTGAAAACTGTGCATTGATTTTCAAGAAAAAATTCACAAGGCGTAACTTAAAATGATGATTGAATGAAATTGATAGTTGAAAGTATTACGCGAAAAACATAAGAAAAACTAAAAACTTTATTTTCTGCAGAAATTACGTATGGGTATATATAGTGTATATTTATGGATTTATTGCTCTTTTATAAAAATATAATGCTTAATTTAAATGATAGATTTTATCGTATTTTTACGACTACGCAAAGTAATTGGAATAATTCTGAAACGGTTTGCATCGGTATTTACACGTCACAAACATGTAAACATTCAATATTCATATTCTGGGTCACGTTTCATTTCTCATATTTACGTTATTTCTACTGCTGTACTGCTCTAATGTATTAAGTGTCACTATGGTAGTGTACCGGTGGATTCAACATTAACAGCATTGATAAGAAATCTGTTTTGCAATGCGTGGAAGATCCATAATACTGGAAATTGTAATTCCTTATATGAACTTAAACGGGAACGTACTTCTATTTCGTTTTATTTCTATTTCGTTCCAAGAACAAACTTGCTAAAAATTGTAGAATCGCTACAGATTGCACATAGAATGTTGTTTTGTAACTAAATTATATTTGCCGTACTTGCGCGTAAATATTTATCCCACGTGTAGCATGCTGTACTCCAAAATGTAGAAATCGTCATTGCTAAATCTAATTTGGTAAAGCGCACACGTAGATATATAACCTTTGCAATATATAAATAATTATTCAAAAATGGTGAAGGAACAATACAGAGAGACAGACGTCGCTAGGAAAATATCACATGTTTCGTTTGGAGTTGACAGTAGGCATCATATGAAACAACAAGCCCATCTGCACGTTGTAGCAAAAAATTTGTACAGTCAAGATAATGGACACATACCTCTTTCCTATGGTCTTCTCGATAAAAAAATGGGAACTTGCTCCAATGCAAACAATTGTGGAACTTGTGAAAAATCTTTGAACGAATGTATTGGACACTTTGGTTACGTTGATTTAGAACTTCCTGTATTTCATGTTGGATATTTTAGATCAATTATAGGAATTTTACAAACAATATGCAAAAAGTGTTCTTATGTGATGCTAAATCCAAAGGATAAAAAATCGTATCTTGATCGCGTTTTAAATCCTAATTTAAATTACTTAAGCCGTAAAGCTCTGAGAAAACAAATCCTTGAAAAGGCTAAAAAATGTAATATCTGTCCTTATTGTGGAGAACTAAATGGAACTGTTAAAAAAGCTGGTCTTCTTAAAATAGTTCACGAGAAATATAAAACAAAGAAAACTACTGATCCTATTGTACAATTAAAATTAACCGAATATAATAAGGTTTTAGAAGATAATAAAGAGTTAGAAACTATTTTGCAAGGAGGATTAATAACTATTCTTAATCCTCTAGAAGTTTTAGGTATTTTAGAACGTATACCAGAGAAAGATATTCTTCTTTTAATGATGAATCCAGAATGCAGCGTACCCAAAGATTTAATTTTAACAAGGATACCTGTACCACCAATTTCGATTCGTCCAAGTATTGTTTCCGATTTGAAAGCTGGAACAAATGAAGATAATCTAACGATGAAACTTACAGAAATCTTATTCATTAATGACGCTATCCAGAGACACCGACAATGCGGTATGAAAATTCAAATGTATAACGAAGATTGGGAATTTTTACAATTGCATTGTGCACTTTATATAAATAGTGAAATGTCTGGAATTCCTTTGAACATGCAGCCGAAAAAGTCAGGACGAGGACTTGTGCAAAGATTAAAGGGCAAACAAGGTCGATTTAGAGGCAATTTATCAGGAAAAAGAGTTGATTTTTCAAGTAGAACTGTTATTTCACCTGACCCAAATCTTCGTATCGATCAAGTTGGTGTACCTATACATGTAGCTAAAATTTTAACATATCCAGAAAGAGTCAATAAATGTAATATAGAACTAATGCGTCGTCTTGTACAAAATGGACCAGATGTACATCCTGGAGCTAATTTTGTAGTAGAGGGAAAAACTCAGTTTAGAAAATTTTTGAGATATGGCAATAGGCAAAAAATTGCACAAGACTTACAGTATGGTGATAAAGTTGAAAGGCACTTACGTGACGATGATGTAGTTCTTTTCAATAGACAGCCATCCTTACATAAATTAAGTATAATGGCCCACAAAGCAAAAGTATTAGAAAATCGAACTTTTCGATTTAACGAATGTGTATGTACTCCATATAATGCTGATTTTGATGGAGATGAAATGAATTTACATTTACCGCAAACCGAAGAAGCAAGAGCAGAAGCACTAGTCCTTATGGGAAATAAATCTAACTTAGTAACACCACGAAATGGTGAATTGTTAATTGCTGCTACTCAGGATTTTATAACCGGTGCTTACCTTCTGACTCAAAAAGATACCTTTTTAAATAAATCTCAAGCTTCTCAGTTAATAAGTTGCCTGCTTGCTGGATTAGATACAACAATGAGTATAAATCTTCCAAAACCCGCCATTCTTAAACCAGCAATTATGTGGACTGGAAAACAAATTTTCAGTCTTATTATAAAACCTAATGATAAATGTCCTGTGAAAGCTAATTTAAAAACTAAAGGGAGAGCTTACACTAGTAATGAAGAATTATGTATTAATGATTCATATGTTATTATTAGAAATTCCGAACTTTTAGCTGGTTCTATGGATAAATCAACTTTAGGTTCTGGATCAAAACAAAACATATTTTATATACTTCTTCGTGATTGGGGAGAAGATATATCTGCAATTGTGATGTGGCGTTTGGCAAGAATAGCTAGTTATTTTCTCATGAATAGAGGATTTTCAATTGGTATTGGTGATGTGACACCTGGACATAGTTTATTAAAAGCAAAGCAAGAACTTCTTAATAACGGTTATGGGAAATGTACAGAATATATTCAAAAAATGGAAAGCGGTCGATTGCCTTGTCAACCAGGCTGCACCGAAGAAGAAAGCCTCGAGGCTATGATTTTGAAGGAACTTTCAGTAATACGAGATCATGCTGGTAAAGTTTGTTTAAAAGAGCTTCATCCCAGTAATAGTCCATTGGTTATGGCACTTTCTGGCTCTAAAGGAAGTTTTATTAATATATCACAAATGATTGCTTGTGTAGGGCAACAAGCTATTAGTGGTCATCGTGTCCCTAATGGATTTGAAGACAGAGCTCTACCTCATTTTGAAAAATATTCCAAAGTTCCAGCTGCAAAGGGTTTTGTTGAGAACTCATTTTATTCAGGTTTAACACCAACGGAATTTTTTTTTCATACTATGGGTGGACGAGAAGGTCTTGTTGATACCGCTGTTAAAACAGCTGAAACTGGATACATGCAGAGAAGATTGGTAAAAAGTTTGGAAGATCTTTGCCTTCATTATGATATGACTGTAAGAAATTCTGTAGGAGATATTATTCAAGTTCTGTATGGAGGTGATGCAATGGATCCCACTTACATGGAAGGTAAAGATTGCCCTGTTGATTATAAAAGACTTTTAGATGATATTAAATCTAGATCATTTTACACTAATGAAGACCCATTAGATGGTCCTAGTATTATAAAAGCAACGTCTGAACTATTAATATCAGAGGAATATTCTTGCCTAAGTGAAGAGTTTAAGCAAGAACTGGGACAATTTTTAAAATCTGTTGCAATTAAAATTGCCCGCGTTCGACAACACATAAAAACAAATGCTAAGGTTAATAAATATATCGAACGTTTAACCGTATCTCAGTTAGTTGAATTCATTCATACGTGTAAAGAAAAATATATGAAAGCAAAAATTGAACCAGGTACTGCAGTTGGTGCTCTTGCTGCACAAAGTATTGGAGAGCCAGGTACACAAATGACTTTAAAGACATTTCATTTTGCTGGTGTTGCATCGATGAATATTACACAGGGTGTGCCACGTATCAAAGAAATTATTAATGCTAATCCTAGAATCAGTACTCCAATTATAACAGCTGCTTTAGAAATTGATACCGATCCAGAATTTGCCAGAAGAGTAAAGAGTCGTATTGAAAAAACTACTCTGGGTGAAATCACTGAATATATTGAAGAAATTTATCTTCCAGATGATTGTTTTTTACTACTGAAATTAGATATTGATAGAATCAAGCTTTTAAAACTGGAAGTTGATGTAAACTCTATTCGTTACTCATTATGTACATCAAAATTGAAATTGCATCCAAAAACAGTTGTTATACAAGGGGATTCAATTATCACAATTTATCCAAATAAGCAAAAACATAATTTAAGCCATGTATTAACCCAACTCAAAGACAGTATTCCTAATGTAATTGTTAAGGGCATTGCTTCCGTATCTAGGGCAGTAATACATAATGATGACTCGTCTGGAAAAACACGTTACAAATTATTTGTTGAAGGGGATAATATGCGGGATGTAATGGCAACAATAGGAATTAAAGGTCTGAAAACTACTTCCAATAACACAATTGAAGTTTTTAGAACTTTAGGTATCGAAGCTGCCAGAGCAACTATAATGACTGAAATTAAACTTGTTATGGAAAATCACGGAATGAGTATCGATCGTAGACATCCAATGCTTGTTGCTGATTTAATGACTAGCAGAGGAGAAGTTTTGGGTATAACAAGACAAGGACTGGCAAAAATGAAAGAATCAGTTTTGAATTTAGCTTCTTTTGAAAAAACTGCTGATCATTTATTCGATGCTGCCTATTATGGACAAAAGGATGCAATAAGTGGGGTATCGGAATCCATTATTATGGGAATACCAGTTCCAGTAGGAACTGGAATTTTCAAACTGCTTCATAAAGCAGAGAAAAATACTTTAAAGACTAGAACCTTAATATTTGATTCTTTAAATAATGATACTAAAATCAATAAATAACATTTCATTTTTATATATAAAATATGTAAATAAAGAACGTACAAACACAGAGACCTAAAAATATTTAAAAGTTAGCTTAATTTAATTATATTTATACAAAGAAAAATAAATTTGCGTTGTTTGTAATTATAAAATGTCTATTTAATAACAATTTTCCGAAAATTTAAAAAAAGGCAACAAATTTATTGCGAAACATAAAAAAGTATATGAACATTTTTTATTATATATGTTATCAAACTTATAATTTCCAAATTAAATATGAAAAATAAAAATTTAACATAATATTAAACGGGATTTTTCCTGTGTACATTTAATTTAGAAAAATATCTTGATTTTTTACGAAAAAAATAATCAAAGTCTCTCCCTAATAGCTGATGTAACGGTAAAAAAAATGTATATATATTCCAACATTCAAAATGATGAAGTCATTTATGATAAAAGTAGTGACTTGTAACCATATTTGAAAACCAATCGTCAATCGAAAATGTAATAACGCAGCTGTTATTATAGATGTACCTTTAAAGTCCATAAAGTTAGTCTTGAAAGTAATCTACTTTTTAAAATACACGTTAAATGCAATTATGACCGTATTAATTTAGCACAATTTTTTTTTAATTGAACGCGATATTAATTTTAATTAAAAAGTAAAGCTTCGATAATTAATAATCTCACATTAAAAATGATTTATCATTCAATATCTGCAACTAATCCGTAAATTAAAATTTCTAACAAATTCGAAATAAGGCACTTGATTAGACAATTCTCTATTATTTTCATTTTAATCAAAGGCGCTAAGGGTCGTCCTGCAATATTGAAATTATCAGATTGTTTTCATTAGTTCTCGTACATTCGTGCACCTTAAATAATAATCAAAACAATCAAAGTGACATTTAAAAAATTTTAGGAAAAGTTGGAAACGTTAATGTACTCTTTAACGTTGTCTCTAGGCAAATGTAATTATACGAACATTATCTACACGATTAAAAAAGGAAAAAAAGTAGAATGTTGAAAATCGTCGAAAAGGAATATATTATCGTTGGAGCAAATTTGAAAATAGAATACGAGTCCCGCTACTGTCCCTTAATAAATATCATGAAATTAATGTTGTTAAAAAAGAGAATAAGATAATAAGTAGACAATGAGTTGACAATATAATAAATTGCACATCCGAATAGAAGATGTCGTTCTTTAATTTGAAGAAATACAATTTATTTTGCATGATCGCAATAGATGTCTGATTATGTTGAATTTTTTTTTATATTTACAAATGACATTTGAAAAATGGCGTTATGGTCAACTCTTCCTGGATAAGCACTAGTTCATTCCACAAATATGTATAATTGCGTACCAGCGTTCCACGCCTGCAGATCTCCATAGTACAGCTAACGTTCGAATTTTCCTTTATCCTAATCATTGTCTACACGTCACCAATCACGAAGTATTTATAAATTATATTTATATGTAAATAAAATACAATAGGCCACAATTAGCAGTTCTCTGACGTACATGACAATACGATCGGAATTGCGATTTCGAAATTAGAACCGCGAACTGAATCCTGAATTGTCTGAATAGCTTCGTTTTGTGACTGGGACCACACGGAACGGAGAAAATAAAGTAATAGGCAACTCTACGGCATGTTTGATTAAATAAGAGTACGTAAGGCTCTTTTTCAAGTATACCTCGTGGAAAGTGTTTGACGATATCCAGTGATGCGGTGCGAGATCAAAGCAACTCAAAAAAGAGGCATGGAACCGTGCACCGTCGTCACTTAACCTATAAGCCTCTGTGTAAACTACTGAATTAAACGGATCTTTAGAATATCGTTACTTCTGGATCCTATGAAAAAATCAAGTATCGATCATCTTTACTATATAGAATTATCTTTATTTTAAATGTCAATGATCATGTGGCAATTTTACAATTTACAGATTTGGAGTCAATGATACCAAACGGAGTACAAAACGATAAGAAGGAGAAATGCTCTCCAATAAGATCATCGTTTTCCTCGCCTTTAATGAAGTTTAATTCCTATCTCTTAGCGATCAGACCTTGGTCGCTGAGTGCTTCGCTGATACCAACAATGCTGGGCTCTGCCTTAGCTTATAAGTTAGCAGGACTAAGTAGTTTGAGCTGGATAACCTTAATATTAACTTTGTTTACGGTTGCTTGTGTTCATGGTGCCGGCAACGTGGTCAATACATATTTCGATTACATTAAAGGAGTGGACAGTCGTAAAAGTGATGATAGGATTTTAGTGGATCAACTACTCTCTCAAGATGAAGTAGTTTCTTTAGGAGCCTGGCTTTATGCAGCTGGATGCTTAGGATTTGTCCTATTAGCAACAATATCCCCAGCCAAGATGGAGCATCTTGCACTTTTATACTTCGGAGGCTTATCTTCTTCGTTTCTTTATACGGGAGGCATAGGACTGAAATATATCGCACTCGGAGATGTTTTAATACTTATCATTTTTGGTCCAATATCCGTCTTATTTTCTTTTATGGCACAGACGGGTTACATCGAATGGAATACAATGTACTATGCAATTCCTCTGGCTCTTAATACCGAAGCTATATTACATAGTAACAACACTCGAGATCTTGAAAGCGACAAGCGAGCAGGAATTGTAACGCTAGCAATTTTAATAGGCTACACAGCATCTCATGTTTTATACGCGTTTTTACTCTTTGCACCATATGTGACCCTTGTGGTGCTTGCGCTTAGATATTCTATTTGGTTCTTACTGCCATTGGTGACATTACCAAAGGCATTTAAGATCGAGAAAAGTTTTAGGAATTCGAGTACAATTCAAGATGTTCCAAAACAGACTGCTAGCTTAAATCTTTATCTGGGTGTTTTGTACGTCGTTGCCTGTTTGCTAATCGATCGACTTCCTTATCTACAATCTGTTTAGAAGTTTCAAAAATAAAAGAACGTTTTATCGGCGGCACAATTTTAGTGCTTACATTACTCGAACTGGAGTAATGAATAACTGCGTTGCATTGAAAGTTCATTTTCACTGTCAAGCAACATTATTCAACCATTCATTTTCGTGAAAAAGATTTCCAGATTTGTCAAAGAAGTATGAACCACTTTTATGAAAATATGTATTAAAACTTTTGAGATTAAAGTTTGAAGTGTAATTTTGTATAGAAGGAAAAAGTAGTCAGCGATTTATGATAATTATTTTTTTTCAAAGTAAACATTCTTTTTACTAGATCCGAGTGGAAGCATATCAGACCTTTACTGGACCTAGTAAATATTGCGTGGTTGAGATGGTATTTTTATCTACGTATGCCACAATTTTACTTAACGTCATCAAAATATATTAAATCTATTTGAAGAAAAGTTAAGTTCTAAATATTCAATGACTTACTCTTAATCACTGCTTTTGTCATTGTACATGTCGTTCCTTTGTATGGCATGTGCGTTAATTTAATAATTTTTTTTATAAATATTTATATTATGAACCAAAAGTTAGATCTGTTTCTAAACTATTCAAATTGTTTCATGTGTAACGACGACTGTATGCAGCGAATACACAAGGTGTACGACGTAGCGTGTTACCGCGCGTTTGTTAAATATTTATTATATACATTATGTATTTATAACGTATGTTATAACACGGAATATGACGGAAACTGGATCATGGATTTATTAAAATTTTGTAAAATAATCATTTCGTACGTGTGGAGGGACATTAAGAAAATTGCAAGAATGCAGTGGTGCTTTGAATTATTGTTGGAAAAAGACTTTTCTAGCACTTTCAATAAAATTGTCAGAAAAATTATATAAACTTTGTAACAATTCTTATTTTCCAATATAAAGAGTATTTTAATTGTTTATATTGTTTAAAAATGTTGATTCTATGTTCTTCCTTATACACAAAATGCAAATTTATTATATATTTGTTTACTGTGTACAAAGTATTTTTTATATCTTTGTTCTGTTAATTTATTTTATATAAAAGTTAAATGTATTTATATCTTTAATTATTGTCATTTAAATGTAATTGTTTAATGTTTCATTTATCAAGAAATATTTACACATAATGTTGTTATAATTTTGTTGACATTTAATTTTTATTAAAAGGAAAATTGCTATTAATCTTACAATATGCTCAAACAATACTTGTTGAATACAATTTTTGTAAAAATATGTGAATATAAGAAATGTGTTTCTAAATCTTGTTCACTTTTTATTTAAATATATTTTTAAAACAAAATCGTAGAAGTTTCTTTCAGCAATTTTAATATATAATTGATTGCGTCTTTGTTATTAAATCGAAGGATTTCTGCACACTTTCCTTGTTTCTCAAATTTAATATTTCAAAAATATTTTCAGTGGAATATTATGAAAAAGAAATGGAACAAGAATGTAAATCATGAGAGAGAAAACATTGAAATTGCGATTTCCGATTGTTACAGAAGTTGCATTGCCTACAGGACATTATCGTGTTTGCCAATAAGATCTCCAAATGAAACTTACAGTAATTACTTACAACCATTTATACCGATAATTTATAGTAGTCGATTCTTTATAATTTATTATTTAAATCCAATTTTCATTATTTATCCGTGCCCCTTTGTTTACAGACACTTATGCATCGTACATCGAGTGCTTTTCGAATTCCAATGTCTTCACAACTCTTATATAACTTGTGCAGTGCGCGTATCATTATCATACGATAATTAATAATACTTTATAATTTCCTGATAAAAACTGACCAAAAATATTTAAAATTTAAGATCTGCATTAAATATCATTAAATATAATAACGCATTACTTTATACATTTAAATCTTAAAATCGATTATTTTTTATTTATGTTTCAATTTATTTTTCATCTATAATCAACTGATAATTAGAACAAGATTTAATTCCTTAATCTTAAGATCTAGCGGTATTGCAAATAATTACAATCTATAAAATCAACTTAAAAGAAGATTCTATCAAAACTTTTAAACGATATAAAGCCGACAACAGTGGCTTTATTTGTAAAGTGAAACAGTAAAATCTTCACTATGTATAATTTTATTCATTTCAGTATTTTCTTACTTGTTAAGCCGCAAGTTAAATATTTATAAATGCTTATCAATTAAAAAATGGCAAGCATTGAGAACTTATTTCAGACAAATATTGCAAGCTTTCAATCATTTCCTTATTTACCACAACTTATTGGAGATTATTACAAACGGTAATTAAAAGGTCGATGTAGTTTTAGTATTATCATCCTCCCTTCATTTCATCCTCCCTAGCATTAAAACATTACATAAAATCAACTTGCAAGTTTTTCAACTTAATAAATACACAATTTTATAACTAAAACTATAAAGTAAGCAGCTTTAACTATTATAAAAGGCTTTTATTGGCCATTTATTTTACAAACAAAAGTATGTAGAAAATTCTATCGGTTTTCCGGTCTTTATAGGACAAGCTACAATTTCTTTTTGCACGACGAACTCAAGTGTACATAACAATGTAAAACAGAATATAAAAATATTCAGCACGAAAAATACTCTGCGCGTCATCATTAGACTGTAATGAAGAAAAGGGATTATCAATAAAATCTGTTCTCGTTTTGGAAATTATTCGTGGCCTATTTACTTTTGCAAAAGTTTTATTGCTACGTTTTAAAATGGCATTTGGATAATATTTAAATACTGCAAGTAGAATTAGATAGTCAAGTTTTTGCCCTCCTTTAAGGTTTTTAATTATTGTTAACGTACATTTTACATAGGTATTTAAAATTAATTTTCATTAAAAAAAAAATGCTAAATCAGATCAAGAGTATCCTAAGAGACCATTTACCGTTTAACTTAAAAAATGAGTGAGTAATGACGAGTGTACGAAGCTTTATAAATGTTGAATTTTAAATAAAATATTTATTTTCCACAATTGCGACAATAATAAAACATTTAACCGCAACATATACGCTAAAGCTTTAAAACTTAAGAATTTAACGATAAAAATTAATACAAAGATAAATGGAAATGGTAAAAATGTCATTGAATTTATTGTAATTATTATCGTTTATTACGGGCATCCATGAAATACTTTGTAAGCAAAGAACAAGATTTAATAAAAATTATGAAGTAAAAGTTTTTAAGATGAGATTAGTCCCGTTTGATAACAAAATTCGTATCAGCTTCATAAACAACATTAAATATAAAACATAAAGGATTGGGAAATGGAGTTAATAATTAAATAAATACATAAATTACATAAGAGTAAAATTAATTTATTTCACATGACGAGTAAGTGACGTCAGTCGTCTGCGATGAAATCCCTTATTTTCGGGTAAATTGAAAATTATTGTTTACGCAGTTTCTGACCAATTCTTTACACTTCGTCTAAGGCTCAATTTCGTTTTTTCAGATTATTTATTTTCTAGAGAGCACAAGAGAAAAAGAGAATAATTATAAACTTCAAACTTTAATATAAAACAAAGGAAACTAGTAACACGCCATTTTAAATTGTATATCCTACATTGTCGTTAAATCATTTATTGATTTTAAGAAAGATTTTAGGTAATGCAGTGCATTTTTATCCGATATTGGAAATTTATTGTACCACGTGATGTAATACTGGAGTCGGTAAATTGTTCTTTCCATTGTTAAGCTAATTAATATAACTTTTATTAGCAAGTCCGTTATATTTGTTTATTATCAGTTATCAGTTCACTTTTATTATTAATGATTGATTAGCTCTATTTTTAATAATTACTCGAGGAGGTTTTCTTAAAATCTAAATTTTCAATAAATATTAAATTCAATTCAATGTTTTATTTTTCATTTTGTATTGCTAAGAACAACATTTTTCATTCACGAAGTGTATGGCCAATTCACTCTTGAACCAAGTGCAATTAAAGAAATGAAAATAAAGGAATCCGTCGAACGAATGTTATTTCTGCAATTTCGTTACAACTACTTATATAGATGTTGATGCAATTGCAGTTAACATATACATGGAGTGACTACTATACTGGACACTAAACTATGTACGTTTCTAAAACTGCCTTTCTCCGTGAAATATTAATAAGTTTAAACCTATTTAAACCTGTTCCATCGTTTTCAATTTCAACAACTTGTAGTTAATTTAATAAGAATATTCAATCGGGAAAATTATTAAAGCATCATTTATCCATCGTATGTGACAGAATGCAAAATGAAATAGAAAAGAATCGTTTAGTTTGTCAAGCCTTAGATCACGTTTCTGCGAATGATCTTTTCATTGTATTGAACACTGAACAGTTATTTACTCGCTTTATTATCGTTAAATCATTATGGTAAATTTATAGTAAATCGAAGATAAATACGATTATTTTAAGTAGCTTCGGCTATTCTGAAAAGGAGTGCAACATTCGTCTCGAATTATTAATCTAGCGTATCTATCGTGCAAAAATTGTCGTATAAAACGATTAAACGGTAATCGTCAACGAGTGGAAAGGAATAATGTAAAGAGCACGAAATATAAGATGTATAAGATGTGTTTGAAAATTTGCATTTGCATTATGATAAACGGCTAACAGCAAAAAACGAAACGGAGCTTAAATATTTTCACCAATATTGCTACAATTCGATATTATAACTCACGGAAAACTCTGCTTCGCTTCGAAACTTAAAACGTGCATAAAATGTACGACACGCGTGTAACGTAAATAAGTAGGTCTCTCTCGTTTATCTACATATATATTTGTTTTTTGTCATCACTCACGTCGACGAGGACGTAGTCGTCCAGCTGTCCAAGGATCGATCCCAACCGAGACGCAAGACACGTGTAGCGCCCGTCCAAGAGGCGGTGCACGAGGTATGCGCGCACGTTTGGCACGCGGTATCGTGGTGAGTTGTGCATTCGATTAATGCCTGAAATATAAGGCATTATAATTACAAACTTTTACGATCGATAATCATCGGAATGGCAAATAAGTTGCGTAATAATGAAACGTAATTTTCATTTTTCAGCAACGAATGCAAGATTGGCGATACTTAACATATTGAAGCACTTGAATTGTAACAGCTAAACTTCACGACAGTGTTACTTACTTCAGCTTTTTCATATTATGACTTTACTTTTCCCATTCGCTAAGCCGTACTTACAAGCTAAAAAAGTACAGTGTCGCGGATGCCCCCACAAAACACGGTATAACGGTAGTAAACAATAATAACTGGATTGCGTTTCTATCATCAATTAATTAAATTAATCAATTATACCGCGAGACATTGAAGGTTCTTTTAGTGTTTTTTTTTGGTTTTTTTTGGTTTTTTTTTTTTTTTTTTTTTTTTTTAATTTCATTATGAGCAATCGAGTTAAAAGTGACTGTTGCTTAAAAAGGAGAGAGAATACCATTGGCTAATGCGGTATTAAGAATTCGATGCTGCTTGAAATACACGTTCCTTAAGAACTGAATAACTATTTATGATAAGTTCGATGAATATTGTTTGTCGTTTCGGGGAAATCACCTTGATAATTTTGTTTTATATTCATTTACTCTTTAAGTAAAGTACATCAGCTGCAGGTATTTAAAACTGTTGAATAAGAAATTGTAGTAGCAGCAAAGTTATCAAAGTTATCTACATTATACTCCACTTTCTATTAATTTTTTGATAATTTTACAGAAACAGACAATAATATTGTCTGTAACTAAGATAAAATTCTTTTCTCTTCGCTTACTATTAGTACAATTTTTTGACCGGAACCCGTTTGAAATTTGAACTAGATTAAGTGTGACAGTAACCTTAATACTCAAGATATTTTTACCTTTATGCAGAGATCTTGTATGCTTGAGTGAGAAGAAATATCGTAGAACGTAGGACGATTCAGTTTCCACATGCACAGCTAATACAAGTTTCACAATAAATTTGTATCTGTAAAATCGTAATTTATTATACTCTGGAGGTGTATTTATTTCGAAGGTCGGTATTTATAAGCGCCCTTGGTTTTTTTTTTTTTTTTTTTTTTTTGCATTTTGTTCCTAAATTGCAAAATTTCGTTGGCAAAATTCAAGTTATCTTCGTAAAACTTCTTAATTAAATTAGAAGAATAAAATATTAGATTCGTGAAAACGTAATTTGAAAAATTGTTGTCCGTTTTTTGGGATAGTAAGAATGACGACTGTTGTACCGTAGGAATTAAGTTTTGTCCAAAAGAAATGGTTTCGTGAATATTTTAAGATTTACCGTGTACCAATGAAAATTATAATTACGATTAAAGGAATTTCATACAAGATTATAGTTATTATAAATAATTTAAATTTCATATAAATTTTAAACTAACTTCTATTAGTTTAAACATCATATATATCTTATATTTAAATATTTATCAGCATTACGTGGATATTTTGTATACGATAATTTCAAATTATTTATATCCTACGTTTAAGTCTAATCGATTAGAAAAAATACGTATGAAAATAAAGTATCAGGAGAATAGAGTGGCATTAAAGAAAATTAAAAACAATATTTATTTCCTTGTACCATTAAATAACTATAACTTTAAGTAAATCTCAAAAAGTAACCTGCACATCATTGATAAGAACAACAGATTTCGTTCTATAATCATGAATAAGTAAATAAATCTTACACAAATCATAGATAACATTGCGAATATAAATCGTGCATCTTGCACGTGATTAACAATAATTTTTATTGTTATAATATTTATCAGTAGTCAGCATTAGTATTGATCAAATGATTTTTTACAGATACGTACTTCAGTTAAGAGCAGTTATTGTAATTGTAAATACTTTTTTAAAATACCGATAGTTTTCTGATTTTCAGAAAACGGTATTAAAAAACTCGTTCCAAATGAGTAATTCATCTGAAATTCTATGTGCCACGTAAAAGAAATACCAAACTCAAATTAAAAAGCACATATTAAAATCATTATTAAATTTCCTAATTGTGGCTTTTATGTGTATTGCTTATAGATATGTGCGGTTGCTTAATTTTTTATATTTCTAAGGTATTTTGAGTAATACAAGCAGCCTCGAGGAAATTTAAAAAATTTTTTTTATTTCATATAAGAACTGATAAATTAAATATTTACTATTTAGCCTGATTCAATTTAATCGTTTTCATTTGCACCATTTTAAGCAACTAATATTAAACAAATAATTGCTTAAGATATTATCTTTTACTGAAACGTGTAACTAACTTTGAAATAAAATTGTTTACTTTGTACGTTCTATTACTAGTTATTTTACTACACAATCTTTAAAAACTAAACCTCATTATTATTCAGCTTTTTGCGTGTACCATTTTTGTGGTGCATGTAATAGAATTTTTTTTACAATTTCTATACATATTCGTAAGTCTACAAAATCTTTTTATCTTTGGTATTCCATTCGCTAATGCTTTCGTTATTTACTAAAATTAATGGCGTTTATTTTATTTTACAAATCAAATTACCGCGAATTCATAGATTTACAAGCATACACTTCATCACGATTTTGAAATAAAAGCAGAAAGTGATTACCATCATAAATTATGCACTTCAAATAAAATCCTTAATTTTTCTTAAATACATACGTTTGCATCGAATTGAAATGTCAATCATTAAATTTCGACGTAAGAACAACCGTAATCATGATGTAAATATTATTTGCTAAATTTTTCTCGACAATGAAGTGAATTCTATTTCTATTTCCAATAAAGAGGATCTTGTATTTTAAAACTGTCAACCTCAAATCATGAAATACAATACGATATTACGACTATAATGATTAATTTACTTTTCCAACTGGCATAAACATTTTGACAGAAAAGCTCGTCTTTCGTAAGATATTAGAGTCTTTATATAAACAATAGAACATCTACTGTTGTATGATTTGCTCTCTTGATAAACAATCATAACAGATGTTAAGAATAGTATAAGATTCACTTAAAAAATTATCAATTAGTCAACGATAATGTTAATAACCGCGTGAGGCTATAAATCTTGTTCAATTTGCAGTGCTACATCCTGCTTATTAATTTTTACTTTATAACAATGCACGTGAATTACATGTTTGTCATTTTGTATGTCTAAAACTGAAATATATTTGTAGAAAATGCTTTATCATTTAAAGTATATGAATTTTTGAAAGCATGTATAATTATTTATGATAATTATATATATATATATATATATATATATACACATATAAATAATAATAATAATAACAACAATAACAATAATTTTGTTTTCCAATTTACAATATTCAGGGATTTTTAGACATTGCACTTGGAAAAGATGCAAATTAAATTATAGTTATAGTTTATAGTTTTTTCATACTTACTTGGTTGAGCCCCTCATTTTACATTAATTTATCAGTATTAGATACATTAGAACATTAAAAAATTATTTATCAATTTAAGAGACGTTTTAAGAATCTTGAATCTTATTATTTTAATTGACTACAATGAATCATAATATTGTGTTTTATTGACTTCTAATTTGTTGTGGTTATTATTGTTTGTTTGACGATCGCATCTAAGTAGATGTAACAATACCTATGTAAGGCTATAACTTTGGATAATAAAAAAAAAATGTTTGTAAATTATAATACAATTTAAATCTAATTCAATTTAAAAATTCAATAAGCAAGAGAACCCATTCAAATTAATTGTTTATTCGCAATTTTTTAACGTTCATATAATATTTAAATTTTAATAATTTTCTTCTCTTTAAAGAACTATTATGATCACTCTTTAATTAAAGTAACTAGATGATATTTTATTTATAACTGCAAGAATTGACGAAAGACATACTTTCTGTCACTAACACTAAATAATAAACGCAATAAAGTAATCGATGGAATGATATTTGGTTTCTCAACGTCGGAGTGTTTATGAAGAAAAATTATAGGTATGCCTTTATCTTTATTTTGGATACCATGAATAAAAATAAATGAAGGTTCATCGTTTAAAAAAAAGGAAATTCAAGCGTTCTTTCACTTTAAAACGTGCGTTAACGAGTCATCAAAGCTATTGAAATGTATAAAATTGGTTGTGCGCATAATAAGGAAAAAAACGCGCGTGGCAGTGGTATGTGCCTATTTTAGAAAAAGTGTTTATGCACCTTTGAACACTGATTTTAAAAACGTAACTCCTGTTTCGAAAATGACTTTTTTGATAGGCCCATCATTCGGTTGATTTTTGTATAATTAGAGCTTTAAAATTGAAAGTCAGTGGAAGTGCGTTAAAATGATACTCCCATTTGTAAATCACGGGTGCGATTTACAAATCTGAAAATCTTTCTGCAATAAAATAAAGAGAGTTCGAAACGGTACATCGCTGTATCATTTCATACTGTTTGAAATCGTGTCCTTGAAATGAATAAAACGTTACCTTTTCAAACTTTAAGAGTTAAAATTTCTCGAAACACGATGATAGAACACAAGTACCTCTCTGACAAAGGCTAATTTCTATAAAATATGTACTTAACGTCACTTTATAATTACAACGTATCTAAACGCGGCTTTCGGATACAGCATCAACTTTCGTATTAACAATTACGAATAACAAGGCACGCATGAAAAGATAATTTAAAATAATGCCTTTTTATCAGAAAGTTGAACAAATTAATTGGCTTAGATAAATTTTTCATTTATAGCCGTTACTCATGAAGTATACCTGCAATTGACGCCATTAACGTGATATTTACGAGCTTTTAAAATTACCTACTAAAGTCCAGTACAACGGTGCACGCTGTCAAAATATCGTAAGTTACATTTTTATTCGTCGCAGATGTTCGATTAGTATAAAAAAAATTGCCCGCTTACTTGCCCTCCCTATAAACAAATAATACAAGAACATTTAAAAAAAAAAAAAAAAAAAAAAAAAAAAAAAAAAATACTAAAAAGGCACGTAAACAATAAGGATCCGATAGAAAACAGGATAAATTAGTTTTTGAAAGGTAGAGGCAATTATCTAGAGTAAATATACCCGCTACTCGCTGGAAACGTGGACAGAACAATGATTTTATTTTACACGCTCTACGGCGCTTTGTATTATAAAGTTTTAAAGTACAAGAGACAACAAAAGCCCATAGAATAATAACATTCGAGAGCCATTGTGCTTTATTCGCTTTGCTTCTCTTTGCTTCTCTTTGCTTCTCTTTGCTTCTCTTTGCTTCTCTTTTGCCATTCGAAACGAATTTCGCACCTTTCAAATATCGTCGAAGAAACAAGAAATGTTTGTGGGAGGGGGAAAATCGAAACTTTCCTTTTCTCCTCGTTTTCTCCTCGTTTTCTCCTCGTTTTCTCCTCGTTTTCTCCTCGCCCAGACCGTGACATTGAGCGAGCGTTTAACGCTAAAAACGCGTGTACCCCTTATTGCTATTGACCTAGAGGACAATAACAAAAATATCAACGATCTCCGTCGCGCGCGTTTATCTCGTTTATGTCGTTTGCGTCGTTTGCGTCGCTTGTCTCGCTTGTATCTTTACAGGCGAGGATACACGGCAAACCAACACTTATTTCATCGGGAATAGAAGCGTAGGCGCAACATGGAGTCGCATCCGCTCGCAACATCGTTACGCAAACGCAATTAACGAACAGAGGAGTTGGGCCCATTGATAGACAGGTATGACAACAAACGCAACGCGATAAAGCAAGGAAGCGTGCTTCCTTATATCCCCTTTGTATCCCCTTTGTATCCCCTTTGTATCCCCCGCAAAAAGTGCGTGCGAAAAATCAATGTGTTCGCTGGCTCGCGCAACGTAGGTGTGCGAGGCATCTGACGTCAATCAAGGAAGAGCCTATCGACGACGCGCCAAGAGGTTCGCGAGGCTTGGCGGGGCGACCGTGGGGTGGTGGCGGAGAGAACGAGCCGCGAAAGCCTCGAGTAAATGTTAGGTTAGAGCCCCCACTCTGGTTCATGGCATGCAGACGTCATCAAGGAAACGAGAAAAGGAGTTAGGGAGTACTGTTACTCAGTTGCCGTCGAGGTGCGTCTCTGATCGAGGGGGATAGACGAAGGAGACGCGACCACGGAACAAGATGCTGTACTGAGGAGAAAGTTGCTCTCGTCGAGGATTTCATCCAGGACCGAAGAAACGCGAGAATTTCATTTAGAGCAAGAGAAAAATGGGTCTCTTCGCGTTACTTACGTTCGCGCTCTGCGTCCTCGCGTCTTGCAGCGCGTACTCCCTGCGCTCCACGTCGAGCGTCAACGAGGACTTCGTCGTGCCTCATTACACGCACTACCAGGAGCTTAAGGCGTTATTCAGAAACCTCTCGCAGCAGTTCCCTAGCCTCGCCAAGGTGCACTCGATCGGCAAGTCCGTCGAGGGTCGCGAACTCCTCGTGCTCGAGATCAGCGAAAACGTTAACGAGAGGAAGCTCGGCGAGCCGATGGTCAAGTACGTGGCTAACATGCATGGCGACGAGCCCGTCGGCAGGGAACTCATGGTATTTTTGACCAAGTACCTTCTTTACAATTACGGCAAGGATCCGCGCGTTACCAAACTCGTCAACAACACCGACATCTTCATCATGCCATCTTTGAATCCAGATGGCTTTGAAAAGTCAAGGGTGAGCAAACGCCACTGGCTTCGATTCTACATTATATCTTGTTGCTTTCTTCTCCTCTTTCTTCCACTGCCATAGAAAGCCTTTGGACTCCTCATCCGTGACACTTGTTTACTTTTTTATCCTCATCTCTTTTATGCTTTCTTTATCTTAAGGAGGGCTTGTGCAATTCCTTGGAAAATTACACTGGCCGTGAGAATGCAAACCACGTGGACCTTAACAGAAACTTCCCCGATCAATTCGATTCGAGGTTTAATCGTGTTAAGGGTGGTAAACTGATAGCTGGAAGACAGAGCGAGACTATTGCCATGATGACATGGATCGTTACACAACCTTTTGTTCTTTCTGCAAATTTCCATGGAGGAGCTGTTGTCGCGAGTTATCCATTTGATTCTGGGTAATGCTTGGAAAACCAAACCATGATTGTCTTTTGTACTTTGGATGTACTTCATTGACCGTGTCTCTTTTGCAGGATTGTGTCAGAGTGCTGCGAAGAAAGTAAATCACCGGATGACAAACTTTTCAAATATCTAGCCCATGTTTATGCGGACAACTACCCAGCCATGAAGAGTGGTAATACTTGTCCATCTGAGATCTTTTACGGAGGTATTACCAATGGTGCACAATGGTAATTACGGTCATTTTCATTTTTCTATCCTTACTTTCGTTGTAGACAAATTACAAATCCACTTTAATGCTTATTATTGTAGGTACAAAGTTCAAGGAGGCATGCAAGATTTCAATTATGCTCGCTCCAATGCTTTTGAAGTGACGTTCGAGTTGAGTTGTTGCAAATATCCATTCGCTTCGGTACTACCAGGATATTGGAGAACGAACAAAGAATCTCTTTTGAAATACCTAGAACAAGCGCATATTGGAATTAAAGGTGCACCGTCGTTTTATATTGGAATAATGATACTTTTGATTATTTCGATAATACGAAGTTACGCATTCAATGTTGTTGTTTAAGGCCTCGTAACGGACGCAAAAGGACAACCAATTGCAGATGCCAATATAGTAGTCGTTGGAATCGCCAAAAACATAACGAGTACAAATCGAGGAGAATACTGGCGTTTACTCTTGCCTGGAACATACACTGTATATGCTACGGCTTGGGAGTAAGTTTTTTACATTTCTAAAGCGATTCACGTATATTAGCGTATATTAGCTCTGACGCTATATTGAGGTTCGTTAAAAAAACAAAAAATGATATTTCTTTGCAGTTACGCCCCGAGTAATCCTCAAAGAGTGACTGTGAAAAAAGGCAATGCTGAAATAGTAAATTTTGTCTTAAAGAAATTGCCATTCCAAGAGTCACAAGGTAATTTTGAAAATTATTATTACGAAGTGTCGCCATTTTTAAATCGTTTTTCGCCAGTACAGAGACTTATGTCCTCGCTATACGATGAGGAATAATGGCGAAAGCTCGAAGAACGAAGTACTTTTATTTTAGCAAATAACTCTGCCACTTTATTTCTATTTTAAGCGTTAGAGCCTTTAAGTGCGTTAATATTTATGTCATTCGTTTACTTCTATATTTTCTAAATTCTAATGGTAAAATCTGAAGAACAAACTAGTAATAGCACACCACCATGCGTTTCGAAGAGTATAATTAAATATACGTATTTATTTGCGCTAATTATGGTTAATCCTGGTACAAATTATGAAATTCGCCTGTTTAATATTTACACTAATCGTATTATATCCTAGACTATGTGATTTAAAATATTTTGTAAAACATTTTACACGCTCGAATCAAATAGTTTTTTCATTTGTTGTAGCTTGCCTATTTAGCTTAACAGTATACAGAGTTAAACACAAGGTATAGAGAAGTTGATCAGCCTTGAGGCTGTTTTTCACACAATGATCAAATAAAAGTTAAACTATAAGTTTCACAGTATTTAAATTTTACCGCTGCAGTGGTATAAATTTATATGGAACGCCTGTTTACGCAACGAATGTCGGTATAAATTTAACTGATAAAAAAGTAATTTTTCTGTTTTAAGATAATATCGTACACTAAAACAATCTTACCATACTCCAAGATATTGAACTGATTTTAGGTGAAGTATTAAGAAATCATACATATTTTTAGATTTGTTAGATTTACAGATTTTAAATACTAGTTATTGACTTAATATTAAAAAAATATATGTGTGTGTGTGTGTGTGTGTGTGCGCGCGCGCGCGCGCGTGCGTGTATATATATATATACTGAAAAACCAAAGCCAGTTAAAAGATAATTCTTTTCTTGAATTAAATCTATGAAATTCCATAACTTAACATATCGTAGCATCATTTTTATCGTTACAGTATTTTATTAACGAACAAACTTAACTTACCCCCTCTGGTGATATTTTACAGCTTTCCTTTTTTTAATTAAATTTATTTATTTTTTGTTGTGTTAGTCCTATTTACGTAAAGCATACATAAAACTAAGTAAATTTTTTGTTTTGCTTAATGATATGTACTCCGACGTATGAATTCATTGAAAGTAAAAATGTGTTATGTATAGTACAATATTAAAATAAAGAATTATATTTGCTGTCAATAAGGTGCTTTTTTCAATGTAGAGACCAAGCCTTTCCTTATTCCTTGCTAGTGCATTTCAAAATAATTTATTATTTAATTTATTTTCTCCGTACCTTGTGTTTATTTATTTGTAATTCTTATTACTGAAGCATTTAGTTAATTTTTTACCCATTGTTGAAAGAAAATTCACTGTGTTTAATTCATGTGTTAACGTTGATGCAATAAACGTCTGTTATTGTTTATTTTTCAGTCACTGTATATACGTGTGTGTGTGTGTGTGTGTGTGTGTGGGTGGGTGGGTGTGGGTGTGGGTGTGGGTGTTGGCGTAGGTGTGGATCTGTGCGCGCATGCTCATTTATTTATTTACATTTATTAAATTAGCGCGGGATCGATTATTTTTTAACAAAATAACAAAGTCAGCGTTTATTTATATCTTTTTTAAAATATACTTTAAATCGCATTTGAAGAATTTTAACGTCGCTTACTTTTATCTTCGCTTGAAATAATCGATACCTTTGCTTATTTTAAGTTTTTATTGATTATTTTCTTATCGACAGTTTTTCAATTTTAATAAGTCATGACCGCAGGGCAAATTAATCACTTTGATGATTACACGTTAATTTAGTGCCAAGAACACAGAAGATTTACGTACAGAGTATTTAACACGTTTCTAATACAGATTGTTCCTTGAAATGTACGCGAATGTACGAGAAAATTTAGCGAACAAACCTTGTACATAACATGTACATATTGAAAAACTTAACCCTGCATGAATAAACGAAGTAATTCAATCCATATTAAGAGGACAAGCTGCGTACTTGCGAGGATGAGAAAACGTGCGTTCTTGGAAAATTTCAAATCTAAAACGTTATGCTTTGTTCGTATCAATGTTTCTTGTTTCAAAACTCCCAACGTTGGGACAGTTTAAATAGCTTTATTACATGTGTTACGATTAGATCGCACGGTACCTGCCCTTACCTAAAGGATCTCAAATAAATAGTTGTAGAATTTTCATTTCAGGTAATCTGCCACGAAGTAGGAACAATCAGAAACAATCACTCCGGAATACCTACCAAGATTCTTTGACGTTGACACAGTATTCTGAATTTTTTATTATCTATACATTGAAAAAACTATTGCGTACGATTTAAAAAATCAACCGCCTATCGGTTGACGCAAAAACACTCATACGAGGAAAGCATCAGTCCTTTTAAAATATTTTTCAAAATGCAATTCTACGTCACGCGACGATCACTGATCCAATCATTCGCGATTCGCACAATTTCAAACAGGTAAATACACTTGTATTTTTCAAAGCCACTGGATAAGAAGATATCATCACTAGCTTAATAATATTTTATCTCCTCTGCGTAAACGTCAAGTACACTACAGGTGTGTTTATTTAACATAATGTGAAAGAATTAGCAATAGACGCACCGAGAGCAATTTTACGAATAGTGCGCGAGTCGGAAGACATTTTATCGATATTATTAAATCATATTGTTATGATTTTATGGTCGGTGCGGAAGTTGACCGACCGTAAGCCGTAAGCCACGCCGTTGCTATTTTCTGTGTCCGTAGGTCCTCAAATGTCGGTAAGGACCGAACAAGGGACGCCCGACAAGTACGGCTTCATCAAGAAGCCGGCGTTCGTCCATCACGATAACGCGCAGTTGGTGAAGTTCTTGAAGGAGCTCCACGAGACATACCCGAGCATCACGCGGCTGTACAGCATCGGGAAGTCGGTGCAAGGCCGCGAGCTGTACGCTCTCGAGATCACGAAGAACCCAGGCAAGCGTGACCCCGAGAAGCCGGAGGTGAAGTACGTGGCCAACATTCACGGCAACGAAGTGGTGGGTCGAGAGTTACTCCTCTTGTTATCCAAGTACCTTTGCGAGAACTACGGCAACGATCCTAGAGCGACTCGCATCGTCGACGGAAGGAGGCTTCACGTGTTGCCGACCCTCAACCCTGACGGCTACGAAATTTCGGAGGAGGGCGACACCGACAGTATAAGTGGCCAATATAACGCTAATAACGTCGATCTACTAACGGACTTTGCAAACTACTCGAAACATAAGGCAAGTGCCTTTCGATTTCGGTATCTCCATTATTACCTTTCTCCTTTCGTCCAAGATTCGATTCTTTATTCGGCCTAAAAGCGTCGCTTATAATGGCTTGACCTCGTCGTTTCACTGTGTGCGGCTAATCAAACGAACGAAACCCGTTGTGTATTTTATTCCACAGCTTCTTCTCGTGAACAATCTTTTCACCTATAATATTAAGAGTCCGATCGTTTCCACGAAGACTTTGACAACGACGATTTCATTTATTCTTTTTTAAATTTTCTTCAGAACGTTCGCCCGAGGTAACAAATCAATGTTGACTTCTTCCAGATGGTATTATATCTTAAAACAACAGTTGGACGTTTCTTAGAATCATACAAAATCATGCAAAATCATACAAAATCATGCAAAATCATACAAAATCATACAAAATCATACAAAATCATACAAAATCATCATAGAAAATCATACAAAATCATACAAAATCATACAACATCATACAAAATCATACAAAATCATCATAGAAAATCAGATATTTGTTTGGAATGCAAATGGTAAATGTTGAGTGATATAGCGATATAAATGATTGCGTTGTTTGCGTGATTATTAAAATAGAAAAGCCTTGAACCGTTCGCTGTTCATTGTTCGCTGTTTAGAACATTTCCTCGTAAAAGAAAAGTTGATGGTTCATAGCTTATCGGAAAGTTAGAAAAAGCGCGATAACGAAATCAGTTGACGAAAGAATTGCAAAATACTTTTAAAATGTTAAAAATAATTTGGCTTTGAAGTGTTTGCGGTCCGGGGCATAATTTCGATAGAAACACGATCAAAGAGAAAGAAGTCAGTACAATGCTTTACGAAGAGCACAACGCGTTTGAAATTAGTAATCAATGTTTTGCTATTGCAACGAGTTGGTAAATTTAATATTTACCATTTTTTAAATATTTGATCGTTAAAATACCATGCTAATATTGTTTATACACAGATGAGTGTGCCGTGATGCGACACTAACGATTTAGACGGACTCTACGATTTAGACAGGACTGGTATACCAGCGTTTGGACAATTTGCAACAATTACGATAGCACTCCAACGAACGAATGGTCCTACGTGTTAAAATAAAAAATCCTTTACCATGTACAACGGAAAAATCGAAATACTTGCGTGAAATAAATTAATTGCTCACTAGCGAAATTTTGTCGAAAAAGAATCTTTGACTAAAAAGAGATCGATGGCTTTGAGTCCACTGGAGGAGGATAATTCGTTAATTCGCTCATTAGCTGAATCGTATGCTTTTTCAGAATGCGTCCATGTGCGAACCGGAGGTACGGGCGATCATAAAATGGCAATCCGAAATCGAGTTCCTGTATTCGGGGACTTTCCATGGCTCTTTCGGGACGGTATCAAATTATCCGTACGGTACCATCGTCGCGAGCGGGAAGAGCACTTTCAAAAGGAGGACGAAGGATGAGGCCGTGTTCGAAATGCTTGCCCACACCTACGCGGATTCCCACCGGACGATGGGCAACAGCCTGAAGTGCCCAGACATGGATAAAGACGTAATACCTCATCAAGGAGATTATATTAACAACGAAATGTACGCCAAGATGAGCGGCCTAGAGGAATACAACTACTTCGATCGCCACTGCTTCGACCTTACCATCGAGGTCAGCTGCTACAAATTCCCGCAAGCCTCCAAATTAAAGGAGTACTGGGAGGACAACCAGGAGTCGATGCTGCGGTACATCGAGGCGGTGAGCTTTTACGCTACCCCCTCGGCTTCTCTCTCCTTTCGATTATAGTTTTTCCTTTTCCCCCCCACGCGACAATCTAATAACACGTCCAACGAATAACGAATTAAGCCTATTCGTCGACTGTAGCTTCTGATCGCTCAAGTCTACGTCATTCGCTAGCGCGATTTCAATAAGGATAAATTATATTTTTGGCAATTACGATGAGCCAGCGATTCTCAAGATTATTGCAAATTCAAAGATTTCGGATATCAAAAAATTGCCTTTTTTCGCGTAATAAGATGCACTCGATTAATAAGTTCTTTGGAATCTCGTAGGAAATCGATTGATTATCTATGTAAATTCTTATGTCGTAAAAAAATGAAGCGACCATATTAATTTAATCGCACTTACGTATAGGTTGCTTCTTCTTTACACATATTCCTTTTATTAATACTTAAACTATAATAAATTCAATCGTTTCGTTATTATATCATCGGTGCTGTTATTCTTCTAGTACTTACCGTTATGTTCCTAATGGCTCTATTCGATCGCGTTAATCGTGATAATTCAATGCATTGTTTGAGTCATCGCAATAAATCATAAGTCTGCATCGTGTAATTACAGGGAATACTCACACGGTACAAAAAATAAATAGACAACCTCATGAAAATGAGGTAAAATTTACAGAACCGTCGACGACGGTTTTTAAATACAATCGTGTTATCGTTGACAGTATGAATAATCGAACGACCTTTCTTATTAAAAGCACAATCAAGGTGTTTAACAGAAGAAAACCGATTAATTTTCAATTTATTTCTATCCTGTACTTCCAAAGTTTCTCAAGCACGAATACATTTTGCTCGTATGTAATACAAAGTATATATCATAAAGAAATTTACAACTAATACAGTGTACCGATACGGACGTCGATTAAAATCAAAGCAGGAACTTGCAGAGTATCCTCGAATGCAGTCGATGATTTCAATTACGATTGAATCATGATAAATGGGTTAAAGAGATTGATACCTGTATACGTCATCATTTTCACGTAATTTTCAACCTTGATCAACTGATCGATCATCGCCTGTCATGATCGGGTTTTCGGGATAGTCTCCCGAGAAGTTTTTCAAGTTCAAAAGCGCTTACGCTACTTAATCTAGTTCTCCGTGCATCGCATTATACACGTGGAGCGCAGGAGGCATCGCGTACCGCCACGGAAACATTCTTACTTTTGACATCTACGAAAAGTAATTACGATGAAAAATGTCTGCGCTCCAAAGAATATTCATTTGCATTTTTCGCGTTGTTCCACAGTTATGAGCTTTACTTTTCCATGAAAATTACAGGCTACCAGAGGAGTGCACGGAACGGTGAGTTCGTCCATTGGCTCTCCGGTAGTCAACGCGACGATGTCGATCGCGGGAGTGGCTTCGGTGATCAACACCAGTGATGTCGGCTATTACCGCTTTCTTCTTAAGCCTGGAACGTACAATATTATGGCGAAAGCGACCGATTACGAGCCGCTTATGCAACCCATCCAAGTGCCCAAAGACGGCGAGATCAGGCTAGACTTCACTCTCATTCGCAACGATCCTTCTCATTGGCAAGTTTCGCTAAGATTCCGTTCACTCGTGGAAAGCGAGACTTTAGAAATCGACGTGCTGACGAAGCATTCGCTTGAAGCGTGGACAAGAGTCGCTTTGTTTTATTCTCGGTCACTTGGCGATTAACGCGACCCTCGACTCGCCCGTTCTTACCAAAGTTCCCTATGCGAATTGTCGTCTTCGCTTTCTCTTTTTCTAATACAAGTCAATAAGTATGTAATTCTTCAGATTTCAAATTAATCGACATTCGTTTTTATGGTATAGTTGGTTTAAGCAAAAAATTGCATTCTTTCTCAAAATAAAGCCGCGAAGTGCGACAGCGAATACTCAATTGTGCGCTTATTTACGTATATTTCAATATATTGTAAAATAATATTAGATCTAATACGACGAAGCTGGAATATTTGGAAATAAGTAAAAATAAGCTTATACTTATTTCACTTAAGCTTCCAGCTGCATAAAAAATATCATATCGAATCGTAAACATCTTTAGCGTTCGTTCTCATAGAAAACTGTGCTAAACACCCGCAGCTTTTAATTTCATCTTCTCGATGCTTTTATTCTAGTACAATTTGCTCGCTGCTGGTTTGTAAATAATCTTCAATTACACGTGTATAAGTTGTCGCACATGAGCGTAGTTTACGAGCCAAATTTATTTAAACCGTATGTTCGCGTGACTTCTGCGTAAGTTAAAAAAAAAAAAAAAAAAAAAAAAAAAAAAAAAAAAAAAAGCAACGATACGTCAAGGGATTAATATTTATCGCGAAATATTCGCAATGTTTTAGGACTCACCTCAATGATCACGACTTAAGAGAAAACTTGAATGGAACGAAGTACTTAACGAATAAGGAATTAAACAAAAATTATAAACAGCTGGAACTCCAGAGACCATCTATAGCGGAATACAAGGCTGATGACTCACCAATAAGCGCAGCTATACACTCCTTTAGAATTACAAACAATGTAAATTTCCTTATACACATATAAGTATTAGTTTTCGATAACAAAGTCTTATCAAATGACAAGAAATTTAATGCATTAAAATTACAATAAAACACGATTCTATGCACGCTTTTGAAACTCGAGACCTAGAGCGAATATTTAACGATTCCATTTCATACGACAGATGGGGAATAGCGAAGAAACTAAAATCCACGTTGGTTTTATTGGAGGATTATTCGCGTCCCAGCCAGTAGGAAGAGAAATCCTCGTTAGATTCGCACGACACATTGTAAGAGGCGATCAAGAAGAGGATCCATTCATAACGAGATTATTGGACAGGATTGTTTTATATTTAATACCAGCTGTCGATCCTGCTTTCGATAAAATAACGGATATTTGCAATCCGGTGATTAAAGACGAAGTGGGCAAAAGACTGCTTTCGCAAAAACGCTCCCAACTGGATGTTGTTACTAATGCACTTGAACAAATGTTCATAACGGAAGATTTCGATGCACTTGTATTGTTGGGTGGTGGAAATGGAGTAAACATTAGGTATACGCCCACACATTTTTTCAACGCGTTCAAATATTGCTCTCGTGTGCGTTGCTTCTGTGCCGGGTAGCACTATTTCACTCGGTATCTTTTATTTTTTTAGCTATGCATCGAACAAAATTGATTTCTTCCAAGACTTTGTTACGGACTACCGAAAGTCTGTGCGAGCGAACAAATGTGATATTCGAAACGACGATATTAAAAATGTTCAAGATTATATTCTGGAACGATACAAAATACCGGTGGTAAGTTTTAATCTACCTGTATTAAGTGTTTTTTGTTATCAGCTTTAGCGGTACAAACTTTACAAATTTTACGAATACGCGTATAGCGAATAGAACTTTTAACTACTCGTTGCTCGTTTCAGATGGGTTTTTCTCTGTCGTGCTGTAAATATCCAGAGGCACGATCAATCCCGACGATATGGAGAGAAAATCTGGCGCCATTGAAAAATCTTGTTAAACGCTTATCCACTGGTGTCCTTATTGCGGTGAAGAACAGAGAAAATATCCCTCTGAGGGAAACAAAAGTGAGAATTGGTGCAGTTGTGTATAATGTAACAAAGAATATGGCGTACTTCAAAACAATATTACCCCCTGGTGTTTACGATGCAGTGTTTAGCTGTGACGGTTACAACGACCAACGTTTAATGATAACGGTTCTCGATGACGAAGTGACGCATATGGATGTCGTTTTAACTCCGGTCGATCCTACCATCCGTGATAATCAGCGTAATGAAATTAACCATAGCGAATTAAATCAAATACTCGACGACTTGAATGTAAAGTATCCAAAAATTTCTACCTTACATGAGATTTACGTAAGCAAGAAGAGCCTTAAAGTAGTGGCTCTTGAGATTCATTCCAAAAACAATTACAAAACAGCCATTAGCCAACCTTCCATAGTCTTCTCCGCAGGTCTGGATACAGGACTGTCCGTAACCTCTCAAGTTCTAATACATTTTGCTACGCACCTTTTAACCAATTACGACGTTGATAATACAATTACAAATTACATAAAAAATGTCTCCATTTTCATTGCGCCGAACTTGAATCCTGACTCCGACGGCAACAGCAACTGCTTGTATCCCGAGAGTATTCATCAATTTCCTCTCGAGGATGGAAAAATTGAGTAAGTCGCCTCAATACTATTTGCCATAATAATTTAATAATTGTCCACGATAAAGTAGATTAGAATGGATAGAGTAATAAGCTTTCTTTTTTTTTATCTTTTTTAATGTCCTTATGATTGCTTTTGTCAATTGTAATAATTGCCTTTGAAGAAGAGGGTGATTTTAAGTATTTTGAACACACTTTAACCGAGGAAATGTTTCTCTCTCCTTTGAATTGTCATAAACAAATTTTATAAAAAAAATAAAGTGCGATCTTCATCAGTTATTACAGGAATTCAATGATGATCGCAAAGTGGTTCAAGGAAGTGAAGCCACTCATAGTGGTGAACCTACGCGTGGGGCCACTCTGTGTGATAATACCCTATGAGAATTCCCTCGGAAAAAACAAGGATATGTCCCAGGACGATGCTGAAATGTTGACGCAAATGGTGTCTTTATACCATGTAGGCAACACTAAAATGTCCATGTTAAGGCCGGCTAATCAAAAGAATCAATCGACGCATAGAGCAGTTCACGACAGCTTCCTAGACTACCTGTACCTGAAGGTGCGTACGTTACCGCTAGATGCGTACATCGCCTGCGGCACCGACGACGACACTCGGGTCTGGCTGGAGAACAAGCACAGTCTGTTGAAGCTTCTGTACATGATCGGCTACGGCGCGAGTGGATACGTCGTAAGCGAGACCGGTGAACCCGTCGTCAACGCCAGCATCTCCTACGACCACTCGGCTGTTCCGGTGAGTAGCCGAGCCGACGGCGCCTACTGGATGCTGATCCCCATCGGCTACCACAGCGTCAACGTTCACGCGCCCGGATACTATAGCAAGTCCGTCAAGGTGAACTTCCAGAACAATATGACCCAGCTAGTGTTAAAGCTGCACCGCAACGAGAACGTCCTTGGAATGTCCCGCGGCCTCTTCGTCATCATGTCCGGTACGCGTTCCTTTTTGTCTCCTTGTATGTGCTTTTATCATCGGAACTGAACGAAAAATTAGCTCTCAGTTTAAAACGAAACAGCCAACGAATTTTAAATGATATTCGTTTAAACGTATAAGCGACCTTCAACCTTGTAAATTCAATTTTAAGACCGTTGAGCAATAATGAATTTCTTTTTCTTTTTCGTTTTTTCTTTTTTTCTTTCTTTCTTTCTTTCTTTTTTTTTTTTTTTTTTTTACGATGATGAAAAATCAGAACACTATTGCAGAAATTCTTTTGACTCATTGTTAATTATCTGATTTTTTGTATTTTATAAAATAGGTGTGGTTCTTGTCACCGTGATAGCTATGTGTACATTTGTTATCACTAAATGTCAAGCTAAAAGAATTCGAGATAAAAACAGTAGGAGACCATATGCATTTAGTTTATTGCGTGATGGTAACACATTTTTTGACGACGATGAAAAAGAAGTCGAAATATTTAAAAGACCTTGTAAAGGTAATATGTTGTACATTTATTACATATTAATCAATAAATATGCTGTACTCACCAATTGTCTTTTTAGAATACAAAGAAGAAATGGCCAATGATAGAACTGAACCTTATTTTGATGACGATGAGAATTCAAGTTCCGATGGAGGAAGTGATTTGGAATTCATAAGACCCGATAGAGAATGGCAAGGGAAAACCCCTGAATAACTCGAGAAACAACCACTTTTAACAAGTCAAATTTTTTATACAAAATAGCTAGTAAAAGAACGCATAGACTGACATTCCAGAAAGCTCAACGTACGTTGTCAAGTTGTAACATCTTAACCAGCTACCGATGCATCCATATTTATAAGTTATTCGTGTACATAATGATAATTAAACGGAAGAACACGAGAATTTTAACTATATTTACTAATTTAACAATATTTATAGAAATTTTATGTCGGCGTCTAATAATGTTAACAATACGTTTTTGTAAATATTTAGAAAAAATTTTTTTATATTTTATTTAAATATTTTTGAAAATACGTTTTATGCTTTTTTGTAATTTTAATTTGTCTACTCGCATATACTTAGAGATGTAGTTGAAAGTAATTATACCTTCATATTTTATAAGTAGATATGTAGATATTTCTATTAATAAGCTTTTATACAACTTTTAAAATATTAAAACGAGATTTATAAAAGAATTTTTTACATATTTTTAGACGCAACTTTTAAAAAATCATTTAACTCTACTGTGATGCATAAAACACTTACATTTTGTGATTATAAAAACTTTAACTACGTATTTCTTAAAGCAATAATAACTGTGATTGTAACTAAGAAAATTAATCGATGAAAAAAATAAAAAAACTATTATTATAAAAAATAACTTGACTTTCGTTGTTTATTAATTAGTATTATAAATAATTATACAAAATATACAAAAAAATATAAATATTTCTTCTTATTCATAAGAAAGTATTTTATTTTACGAACACTAGTACAGTAAAAAGCACTGTACAGTATTCTAAGTTTTTTCTTTAAATGCAATAACGATGTGGAACTCATTCTTCGATAAAAACTTAAAAATAAACGTAACTTTAATTCTCTACTCTAAACTACGTGGAAATACATAATACTACATCATAAAACTAGGTGAAAAATGCTTTTGGTCACGTGCAATTCATATTTCATTCGATCGCAGTTACTATAGATTTACAATACAAAGGCGATAATGATAACGCGTACGATCATAAGTGTCACAAATACGTTTATGGATTTATAAGAGTAAAAAATTGCATACTTCCTCAAAGAAACATACTGCATGACCTTAATAAATTAAATTACCATTGACTAATTTGAACTAACATGAACTGATTTTAAATGCACTTCAATTGCAAAGTCCAACGTAATTAATTTTGGTTTTAATAAATAGAGAACAGTATTTACAAAATAAATTGTGCAGCAGGTACTTAAAATTGTTTCTTCGCCACTACAATTACAGCTATCGGAACTAAAATTTTTTTCATAATCGTACTATTAATTATATTAATAAAAATATTTAGATATTCTTTAATGTCTTTATAATTGTGCGTTTTTTGTAGCTCGAAATTGCATTTTTTCTTTTCACACTGAGTTATACTCGTACGTAAGGCTCACGCGACATAGATATCGCGTATGATTGTGTAATCTGTAAAACTTAAAATAAAGTGAACGTTAAAATATAATTTCAAAGCACAAAGTCGCTTTACTTGCACTTTTCTTTTTTCTTTTGTCAAATAAAAGCAGCCACTATTACGAGGCTCTCGAAGTGATTAAGGCCCCTTGGAGAATTGAGCCATTCTCGATGTGTATGCTTTTGTACTCTTTTCTACCAACCATGATTATTATCGCGCTTATGAGCTGATGGAAAAATAAAAAATCGCTCGAATTAAGTGTACACGGGAGAGGGAAAGTACGAGGGATACAAGATATTCCAGAGGATCGCCGCTGCCATGAGCGCGGTATACGTGACGAAGCTCGCCCACCAGATGACCTTTTCCCACGTTCGGACCTCAAGGTTCCGCAGGATGTTGATGCCGACTAGGAGTCCGGCTATGGCGCCGGCGAGGTGAGCCACATAGCCGATCTGGTTATTCGTCTCGAGGACGTAGCGACTATAGATAGCTTGGCCAACGTCGACCGAAGTCACCACGAGGAACACAAGCAGCTGCAGAACCGCGAATTCCATCTGCGACCAGTTCATGAGGATCGTCGCGACGTGAGCGGTGATGAGAGCGTAAACGCCCCCGGATGCACCAGCTAAGTAGACTGCCGGATCCGAGACCGATGTACCCAATGAACCCGCGACCACCCCGGCAAAGTAGATTATCAACACTCTCCACCATTTGTGCACCATCTCCAAGGGGATTCCAAGCATCACCTGCACCAGTAAGTTTACCACCAAGTGAAAGATTCTGTAAAAACAGAGAGAGAGAGAGAGAGAGAGAGAGAGAGAGAGAAAAGGAATTTCTTTTAAAATCGCTTTTATAAACTTCATTTTGCTTACATACTAATATTAAATCATTTTTTTGAGATTTCTTCGACACGTTATCTTAATATTTACTTTACATTTTCTTTCTACAGAATTTAACATATAAAGTTATGCATTGATTTAAATTACATAGAACAATGGCATGATTTCATGGTTTTAGCTTTTGAAGCTGTCAAATAAATATGTACTGTCTTAATAGTAAGCATAACACAATGGTATTCATTAATAATAATTTATCAACATTAAGTATTAAATTTTAATTTCAAACAAAATTCGTATATTCTCTTATGCGCTATAATTATAATATCTACTATCATGGAATAAATAACATCAAAAATCAATCCATTTATCTACTTATTTAGAATCCTGTTATAATACCAATAGTTTTCATGACTTAACATTTTTCTTAACATTCTTAACACTCTTCATACTTATAATTGCATCGTTCTAATAAATTTCGTACTCAAATTATTTGGCAATTGCACAGATGGAATTTCTCGCTCGAATAGAATTAAGTCGTCGGTATTATACATTAATTTTTTAGCTCCAATAGAAGGCTTAATTTTACTTACCCCACGTGCACAAACATGTACGTAAGATACCTCCAGGCTTGGTATCTTTTTTGAGGATTATAAATGAATAACACTGCAGTTGGTCCTTCAATAGCCACTGCATTGTGAGCAACCGTGTCGTATAAAAAGAGTACGATCTCTAGTATAGAAATAATAATCATTGCCAGAGCTGGAGGATTACAACTGTATTCTTCTTCGTAAAGTCCATCGATGAAATCACCGGATCTTGTCATTTGCAATGTTCCAGTTACACTTGGTCGACACGGAACCATGGAATGAACGTATCTTTGAACAAAGTGTCCAAAAACACCCTGCATGTCCTTTCTATGAATCTACAATTATATCGACTTATTTGTGAATTTTTAGAAAAGTATTTAGTATATGAAAAATCTAAGCAAATATACCATTGCAATAAACTCTGGATACTCTAGGAATCCTGAATCATCCAGATCAGCCTTGTGCATGATCATTCGTACCACGCGATTTGGAATATCATTTGTGTACGTAGACGAACTACGTATCATTACTTTCAATTCGTGGTAAGAAATTTTGCCATTGCCATCGGAGTCATATTTTTCAAAAATTGCCTTCCAGTGCTACAAATAAATCGAACGTATGAATTATCCAATGTGAAAATACGACATAAGAAATGCACTTGAGAATATCCGTGTAATCTTTCTTACAGAATCATTGTACTGTAGTGGAATTGTTATCGCAGCTTCACCATCTCTACCGGTCGCCATCCTAATTAATTTGAAGCTTCTGCAAAAACGAGGGAAAATTGTCACTAAATAATTTGTGGGTAACTTGTTTTATGCTACTAAAATACGTATTGCAATAAATATTAATGTACTCAATTAATTAAATACTTTATGTACTAAGTGTAATAGATGTAATAATGCCACATTACCTAGTTCTTTTTTAATTATCCAACTTTGTGTAAATAATAAAATTAAACAAAGAAGATAAAATAAATTTGAACGACTTTATTGCCAAGGAAAATGATGGACGACTTTAAAGCATTTACTAAGGAAATTATAAATAAAAATATAGGTATTTGTACATAAAGGAATGAATAAAAAAAAAGAATTAAATTTACCAATCGGTCGTAATAAAAAAATTCTACAACGAGCACTGACTGATGTAACAAGATAGTCGGTGAATAAAAAATGAATTCAAAGTCGTGTGACAATATAAACAAAATGCCTTGTGCGAGCGTGAGCGAATAGAGAACGCTTGGAAAAAAGCGGATAGACGGACGTATCGTACGCAATTAAATTTTCGATCAAAGCACTTGACGCTAATGACACGGAAATCCTACGTGAAATCTTATCGGCTTAGCGCGATATTCGCGGTTAGTCATGAAATAGGCTGAACGTGGCAAGAGTATGACTGTACCGTTATTAATCTCGCATTGGCAGCGGCAGTCGGATAAAAGCAAATCCCCGTTGCAACAGGTTAAGAGTCGTTGAGCTTAGAGTCCTTGTGAGTGAGCTATTCGTTACATCCAGCGACTGTGCGATGATGATAAGATCTGACGCAATAGAGATTCCACTACATCCTCCAAACGATTACTATCCTTGGTTCAACGACTCGACACCACGGGGAGAAAATTAGAAAACAAAAATATCGCGCGAGAAGTTCATCAGCCATCTACTAAGAGAGCGTCATTGCTACCGCTGTCCTTCGCTCTCTCTCTCTCTCTCTCTCTCTCGCTCTCTCTCTCTCTCTCTCTCTCTCTCGCTCTCTCTGTCCAGCTAACTTTCCCCCTCTCAATAGCCAAAGTTCTCAGGCAACCCTCCTGAAACGTCGCACCTGTGATTCTGCATCACGGCATCACGGCATTACGCACAAAACGAGCGAAGAGCAAGCGAGCCATACCGATGTAAACACCCGCATGAACCTCTGTTGGTGTGTACTCGAATTTATCTGCCCAAATGCCAGCCGAATGCGGAACATCGAAAATAAAGAGAACGGCCGGCTAAAACACGAAAATTGCCGCGCGTTGGGGATTATTCGGGAAGAGTCGGTCGGTCGGCTGCTAAGCGACGCGCATTCGCCTCAAAGACATAAACAAAGCCTCTTTTAGCCGTTGGAACGATAATCAAACGAGTGTTCTGGGTGTAATTCGATCGGTCGTTCACTTCTCTACTGCGAAACTAACGAAGCGCTAATGCGTTACTTTCTCAAGCGAAAATACGACTGAGCAACTACAACCTGCAACTCGCGAGCCTTTAACCTTTTCAAAGCGCTGCAAGACTTTTCCGAACATCACGCGCCGCTCGCTCTTATACGCTCAACAATTGCGAACCGCCCTCGTCACTCCAATTCGACAACATTCCTGCACTTTGCAAATTCCTCTCAGAGTGACCAGAATGCTGGAGCCGTCGAAGGGTAAAACGAAAATATCCGGCAAGTACAAAGTGAGGCAGCCGATAGAGAATTTCAAAGTAAGGTAAGAGTATTACGTTGTATTAGCCAACGCTCGGATAATCTGGCCTCTTAGCATCTAGAGTTATTCTCACTTGTCCAATTCCAATGCGCAGTCGAGGATACAAGTTTTATTTATTTATTTATTTATTTATTTATTTTATTTTTTTTTTTTGTTTGTTTATTTATTTATTTATTTTTTTTATTTTTTTTTTGTTTGTTTTGCGCTTGTATCTGTTTTTTAAAAGCAAAACACTTCCCGCTAGTGACGATAATGATTTGGAAAAATGAACACCAAGCTTGAAAAAGATTCTGCATTTTTTCTATAAAACTTTCTATAAAACCGAAAAACTGATAAATATTTTTATGAATCGTTCAGTCTTTTGTGAAAGGTACTTGCGTTGAATCAACTGATGTACGGCTTCGTAAAATTACGAAAACTGTGGTTAAACCGAGAATTGGAATTATCACAGCGTATCAACGGTTAAAGTTACGAACTAAACAGCTGATTTTCTCTTTACAATCGAACTTTTTCGATAAATTAATTTTGTTATTTTATTGACCTTTATCAATTTAAGGTCAAATTAACAGAAAAGAAAAAGAAAAATTCACGACTCACTTTTTGAAGTACGTAATGTTTTGTGTGATGTCTAAACGCGCGTTTCCCCCTTTGTATTGTTTAAATGAAAATTCAAGCCTCGACGGTACCGATGTCTATTGTCGACCGATACATGATTCAGGAACTCACCCATCCAACGGTCTTTATCTTTACTCGTTACACGCACATTTCATTATTCACGCACCGTCGTTTAAACAAACTCGCGGTAAAAGTTGAACAATGTTTATGCGTGCGTAGCAGCCACGAGGTACTCGGCTTGTATACACTATACGTTGTAAATTTACGCAAAGACGCGTTTTTTGCCTCTTTTAACAAGACATTTTTAACAAGAGTCGGTAGGATGCAATAAATAAAATGTATTATCGAGCTGGAGAGACACTGGAACAACTACTCAAAAAAATGTCCGCCGCTACAGCTTTCCTATACGAGGGAATTATTATCGTATCGCAAGGCTTATCTTTTTGTGAAATGATAGTAGGATTTTTAAAGTCGTTACGTCGCAGCGTCAGATGCAAAAGATAAATAAATTTTCTGCACTTTGTTGCAAAATTAACGTTTTTTACCTTCGCGAGTGGAAGCACAACATTTAAGACCGATACCTTAGTCGATTATAACCGAAGAATCCCGTTTGAAAAAAAAGATTCGGCAATTCGTATTCTTCTGCAATTATCAATAATTATATCATTATAAAGGAATTCGTCCGTAATGATAAATACGAAATCGGCGTAATTTTTGAGAAAATCGCTAATCTCTCTTATCGTTGGTTGATCTACGAGTGTACATTAATCTCCCTTGGCTATCTCGATCGAGCAATATCAAAATGGTCACAAAATGGCCTTTACGTTTATCGTCAACTCGTCCATTTCTCCGAGTTTCAGAAAGATTACGAGAACCTCTAATGGAATGCACTGTTGTACGCTTAACAAGAGCGTAAGTCCTGCAGCTATTTCGGTAAAACTGTGAGTATGCAAATTTACGAGGTCGGCGTGTTCAAATAAGAAAATCAAACGGTAAATTTAGATTTAATATTGAGATTTATCGACACTGAAATAATGCAGGGCATTCGTCGATATATATAATATTCGCGAATGAAAAGATTTTCCACGCACTCTTAACCGTTTCAATCGTATTCAATTCGGCAATCGAAAGGACTCGAGTTGCAACGAAATGCTCGCGAAATGCTCGCGAAATGCTCGCGAAATGCTCCGGAGACTAGGACGTACGACTTTTAGCGTTATAGTTATATGCAGCGAGTTATCGATGCAGGGTGAAGATCGTGCAGCAGAAGTCGCCGCTCGCCGAGTTGTTCGAGAACGAGGACGAGATGCGCGACGGTAACTTCCTCGAGAACGAGGAGTGCGAGTTCGGTTGGCAGGAGAAGGTCCTCGGACCGTACGAGGCCAAGTACTACAAGGACGAGCGCAACTGCACGACCGAGAAGCACAAGGAATACCGGCAGCGCATCCTCGAGACGACCAACGGGGCGGATGGGTCCCGGCTCTACTCGTACGTGCAGGGTGACGCCTACTACCCGGAGCAGAGTCTCCTCACGGCCAAGTTCAGGTCGTCCTTGTCGGTGCGCAACGAACGAGCTCTTCCGTCGATAAAGAACCGCAAGCCCTTCGCCGATCGGTACAACAAGCGAGTCGTCGACGAGAGGCCGTCCGAGGCGAGGATACGCGAGAATCACTACCTCTACAAGGTTAGCTCTATTTCCTTGCTTCTTTTCCGTCTCTTAACGCCTGTCGCTCCCCTGGCCTATTCGTTAGCTTCGTTGTTTATTACCTATAATTGGCAATAACAGCGCGGCGCGGGTAACAAGAGTCGGTATACAAGATAAAAGCACCTTATCAAAGTTTTCCTTCGATAATTGCACGCCGCTTAATGCAGCCAATGTTCGATAAATTAACGACGTCAGCCTACCCCGTTTATGAGTCTTTACTTTTACGAGCAACGATCTATCGCTCGTTACTGCCACATCGTCTTCTCTCCGACGCTGTACAAGCGTTGGGTCGTTGCATCACGGGAATCGAAGTCTGCTTCAGGAACACGAGAGCATGTACATCGTGGTGGACTTGTCGCCGAGGGACGAGACGTCGGTGGAGTCGACGGACTCGGAGGCGCTCCTCTGCTCGATCGTCTACGACCCGCTGCGCAAGTGTCTGACGATGAGTCCGGACTTCACGGAGGAGGACGAGTGCTACAGCGTCGAGGGCATCGGCATGAGCTACGACTACTGGATCACGCACGCGTCCCCGAGGCCGACCAGTCGACATCTCCAGCGCCACCGCGAGAGCACCAAGAGGGTAAGAAAGCCGACTGGGGCTTTGAAAACTGAGCTTCCCGAGCGCCCGAAGCACCACGTGCCATCGAAATCTCGCCGACGGTTCGGCCCCTCCAACGCTTTTCGTTTTCTTACGGTTTCAAACTGTAAAAGTCTTTTCGTCGCTGTCACCGAGCCTCCGAAGCTCGCCCATCTCCACGATAACGCCATTTTTTCCCAGTTACTTTATCCTCGACAATACAGCCTCGTCGTTTTTATTCGCGAAAATCGCACGCTCTTCCGCCTCCGAGCAATATTTCTCGTGCTTTCTCGTTACATCGCACACAGCCTTGGCTCGCCGCGCAATCGGAGTCGCAAAATAATAGAAATATTTCCCAACTAATTCTCTTCGTAAATTTTGTAAATGTTGGCGATTCGAGCTAAGCTCGACGATTGTCGCTGCATGGAATGGATGAGACATAAAATAGTTGAGTAGATGATACGATTATTCGATTAGTTTACTTAGCTCGTGCACGATGATTCAAGGCCTTTAACCCTGCCCGTAATTCTAGGCGGTTATGCCGGTAATTGGTGTACTCTCGCCAACCAAAGAATTGGAGCTGCGCTGGTGAAATCACGACTTCCAATCGAACGAATGGAAGTCGTGCGAGAGGTCGGAATCTGCTTGGTCGGTCGGCAGCGAATAATTTATTAGCTCTAGTTCCTTCTTATAGATCCTCGCTCGCAATGCAATCGCGGCATTTGCTTTTTTATTCGCTTCGCTCGCGTTCGCTGTCGCATTGTCGGAATTCGCAGCCCGAGAGGAAATTCAGTAGCGGTAGCTGTTAAAGTGGCTTGGAAAGACGAATGGTGTTCGATCGACGCGGAGGTGCGCAAGGATGGTACTCACCCCACGTAGGAGACCTCGGATATCTGGCGCATCATCTTGAGCGGATAGGAGGCGCTCATCGCCTCGACGATCCCTCGGCGACTAGCGTTTCCCCGATCACTGGGGCCCGGAACGGCGCTCGAGTCGCCGCCGATGGGGGGAACGCGGCCAGTCCCCCGCCGATTTCGCCCCCGCGCTCCAAGTCTCCCCTCGGCCAACCACCGCGTCGAGCCTCTCGCCAGGCTTCGCTCAGTCCTGCTGCCCTTACGACTCCGAAGGCGCGTCGAGCTAATTTAACTCCAGAGCTCTCGGTAACCTCTGACTCGTTAACTCGGCGTTCGAGGCAAGTCGTGCGAGCTTGCGCCGCGATTCCGAAAACTTTGAACTGGAACACCTTGGGAATGAAGTTATTTGTCGCGAGAGGCTATGGAGTACCTACCGACTGTCGCCAGCCTCGCCAGCCTCGCCAGCCCTTACTTTGATCGTTTGACCGAGTCGCTACTGCAACGCGCGCCACGCCGTCAACCTTCGAGCGCTCGCATTCTCGCGTTATTAACTTACCCGCTCTTCTCGCTTTTTGTGCAGGCCATCCAAAGTCAGCGTCTTCGAATCCGCAATGTACTTTGGAAATATCGACTGCCAGCGACCAACGATGAGTGCGTCGTCGTATCTACGCGAATCTCCCGTTGCGTCCACGTCCGATCACGCGATACATCTTCCCTACGTTTGACCAAAAATCGATGACTTATCCTTTGACTTATTTTCAGCGACTCGTCCTTGCTCATTTCGACAAATGTTTCAGCCTTACTCGTTACATCGAGAACTCGTGACTTCGTGGCTCGAGCGGTCGGTGAATGATGATTAAGAGAAAGTAAAATGTTGTTTATCTCGAAAGGGCCAGCTTGTACATTACTACGAATCACGCAGTAAAGCGCATATATTTCTTTTAGTTGTCGTTCAAATTTAGAAGAAGAAAATAAATTACGCTCACTCTTATCCGACGTATTTCAGTCGTAAAAGATAAAAACAAGGGCAAAATCTATGCCTACATCTTTTCTTAGCACGTGCATATTCCATTATTTCCTCCGTTATTTTCTATTTTACCTGCCACTTTTTCCTGCGCATTAAGAACGTCAGAATCAACGACGAACGTCGCGTGATTTCGCAGAAACGTCACGAAGAATCGGTAACCAAACGAGTTTTTATCATTCGGATAGTCGAGTGTATCTTTGTGAATTCGGGACAGTAAATTGTCGAAACGCGTTTCATTGAGTCGTATAAAGCGCGCTATGACTCACGCGGGTCGTGACTTAATTTTGAGTAAATACCGTATTAGATCAGGTACAATTCTTACAATATTACGTATCTTACGTATCTTTACGCAGGAAATACAAACGAATTTGCATTTATTCGTATAATGTCGTTGCAACAATTGCAGTAACCCAGCATTCGTATCATGAAATCACGGCCTCTGTTGCTCGGGTTTTTTTTTTTTTTTTCATTTTCTGCCTGCTAATAAGTCAGGGATTGCATCGGTAAAATTAATTTTGCAAAGCACACCCAAGTAGATTTTCAAAACGATTCCGCTTGATTTTTCTCGGAGTACACACGCACTGCTAAAGAATGAATCTCCGTTTTTCACCAAATCTATGTAATTTCGAATTCTATGCCAACGTTATCTTATCGAGTTTGCTCTAAAGTACCTTGAAGTACCTTTTCTCTTAACTGAAATAAAGCGTAGTCGCCAGATATGTATCGGTGCATTACGTGTATTTGTAAATGAGAGTACTCAGATTTCGCGAAAACGTTGAGGGCTCTTCGATCGGCAATAACCGCAATTTAAACTCGGCAAAACCGATGCAACGGTATGTATAAGTGAAATGAATTCGATAAAATGATGCCACGTAAAGCGAGTGCTCTAAGCGATGCTTTTCCTCGCTTGTCCGAGATATCGACCGATTCTATCCGTTTTATAAACTTACGTATTATTAATAACGATTCGTATTGCTTCCCCCATTGCCAACGATTATAGCTCGACTATAATTAGAGAGTAACGCTAAAAGAAATGAATTCTGTAGCGCGGGATTATTTCTTTGGGAATAATGCGCGATGTACGTTGGAAACGTACGTTGGAAAAGCGAAAACGTCCGTTCGGGTATTGAAATTGATCCACCAGAGACGAGAGCCAGTGACTCAGCGAGTGGACCTCGTTAGAGAGGCCGAGTACTGGGTAAAGGAGGCCTCAAGGACGACCTAAAGGACGGTCCTCGTTTGCAGGAGGCGCAGCACATGCGGAACTTCAAGGAGACGCAGCTGTTCCACGAGCTCGAGGCGCCGGAGCCGCGGACGCTGCGGGTCTTCCTTGTCCTCGACATCGAGGCCGCGCTGGACTTTGAGCACGAGGACGCGTTGTTCGCGAGCTACCGGCTGGAGTTGCCGCGGCAGTGGAGCTCGTCAGGGCGCCTCGACGGCAGGACGCAGAGGTGCCGCGCCCGTCGCGGACGGGCCAACTTCGGCCACTGCGCGGAGATGATGCTCGAGCTCGAGCTGGCGGTCCACGAGGAGGCCGCAGTCTCCTGGCCGTGCTTCAACGTCTCCGTGGCCTCGCTCGACCCCTGGACCAGGTGAGCCTAACCTGGACATCCCGCTCGCTTTTTTCCCTTCGACCTTACTCGTTGCTCCGCCACGAGCCCGCGACCTTTTCTCTTCTAGTCTATAGTCGACTTGTACTATTGTACCTCGTATTAACCATGGCCATTGATCGCCTTCTTAATAACCGCTGCTCTGCGAGCACTCGTTGCTTCCTTCGCCAAAGCCTTCTAACGATCAATTCTAACGAGTTCTTCTAATCCTTTAATCTGGCGCTACTTCTCGTCCATTGCCCACAGTTTCACGCGAAGACTGACATTAATTTAACGAAAAACACGTCTCTGCCTGTTACGTTAAACTTAGATAGAACAGCATTTGTTTTATTATACTTCGTGGAAATGGGAAAAAAGAAAAGAAAAGAAAAGAAAAGAAAAAAAAAAAAAAAGAAAGAAAAAGAAAAAAAAAACAACGGTAATCGATTATTTATTTGTTATTCGTTGAAAATAAATCCATTTCAAGGAAGCTTATTTCGTTGATTAAACTCGATTTTCAAGAAAATATTGAAGCACAAAGACTCTTTGGACTGAAAGTTCTTTTTTCTTTTTAAATTCTCGCAGACTTTAAATTATCAGCTTATTCGTTTCGTATATTTACATTTACTTCGGGGCTGTTTTAGCTTATTAATTTCAATTTCGTTATTACATGCCGTACGTTTCCGAATGAAAATAGTTCGCTTTTTTTTTTTTCCCTCATAGTTTTGACGAGATTCAGAGGCTGAATTTCAAACTTCCACGGTGACTCTTTTTAATAGGCCACATAAAAGCAAGCTCTCAGTACGCAGCTCAACCTACATACGTTTACGTATGCGTAGTCGTTTGAGCCGGAGTACGCTTAAAAGAAGGCACTGTAAAATGCATTTCCCACAGTTTTTTTCCTTGTGGAGAGTACGAAGATACGAATAAAAAAAAAAACAACCATTGACAAGCTGGGCTTTCTAATCGTTCTTCTTTGCGCACAGCGGATCGTTAGGCTGCAGAACACTTTTGTCGTACTTTAAAAAGGACGGATGCTTAGGCGATATCCACAGTACGAGCACGCATTCGAGAAAGAGACTCGACCCAAGCCAGCAAGATTAGCGAATTACCCAAAGAAAACTTGAAGAGGCGAGCAATCAGCCGTCACGAGTCAACCAAAAGATTAAGTAATATCGTAGTCAGGAGGGAGAATGAAACGAGTGATTTGATTCAACGACTTGAAAAGAGAGGAAATCGAGTCGGAGACTTGTCATACGACATTCTTTCGCTCTTTTGCTCGAAAGATAATAATCATTCGTCATTATTGTCACATACTTAAAAAAAGACAAGTTCTAATAAGCCAGTCACAATTAGATTGAACGCGGTACGCGCGCAGTATTGAGCACCTCGGCAAATAATCGGAGAGCATCGCACAATTATCGAATGTAATTTTTTATATTAAAGAACTGGTTGTGTACGGATAAGGACAATGTAAAAATAGCCGTTAGAATCTTTCCACAATCGTGCATAACATAAGTTGTTAATCAGCTCTGTCGCGTCGTTGTGATTAACCAGTTTATATCCGGGCCAAATGAAATGTTCGATAACTTTTAAATGTATTTCCTTCTCCTCGTATTTTAAGTAAAAATGTCACGTTCCCGGAGCCCTGGAAGAAAAGATTGCTTCGCAGTTGCGATTTGGCTGAGTAACCCACACCCACACCCACAAAACTTTACCGTTGTACGACCAAATTTAATCCAACGTGTCGAGTAATACAAAGCATGTGATCAATAGAGTTCGAAAGTAGTTATCGATTTCTAATGACTTTACATTAATTTTTTAAACTTTAACCCATTTCTCGATCACGATTGTCCCGTTGTAACGCTGATTCGATTAACGCAGGCTTCCTTAATATGGGTGGTTTTATTTTTAATCGCTTAGTGTTTCGACGGGAAAAGCGTTTAAAAGCTTTGGCTACGATAAGAAACATAAATTTACTTACGTACCCTGTTTTCTTCAGATTGCTGCGATCCAAATGATGATGGCGATATTTGAGATGAGCGTTAACTCTGATTTCAAACGAAACGAATAAGAATTTACAATTGTAATAATTAAAAAGATACTTCAACAGCTTCAATGTCGTATTCTATTTTACTTCTCATTGCATTAAAAATTGCGATTAAAAATTATTTTACAATTCCCACTTTAATGATGTGCCAACGATATCCATTAAACACACGATTAAGTATCCGAATTAAAGTGAATTTACATTTGAAAAGGTAGAATTTGGTAAATTGCGTTATATTGCGCTTAGAATTGCAAACAAGTTTTACATAAGGCAATAATTATGCAGGGAAATGGCTTAAACACCAACTTAAAAGGGCGTTGAATCTATTGTTTCTACCATCGCGTAACTTTTCGATTATCCAATATCAAGTGCGAACAAAGAAGTTATCGTATAAAAATTGTGGCCCTAAATCTTTGAATTTTCGAAATGCAATTGCATCCAAGTTTTTTTCTTCCGCATTACGGTTAAATTGAAAAAAGCGTACTTGAAACCAGATGAATCTCATTATCGTTGAAATTACCTTTAACCGAACATAAATGCAGTGCAATTGTAGGAAACAAATTGAAAAGTCGTTGGAACCAGACGAAGTACAAATGCGCTCAAATGCGCTCAAATGCGCTCAAATGCGCTCAAATGCGCTCAAATGCGCTTGTCCAGATCAACCGAGCTCGCAATGTCTAGGCTCTCTCCTTGTCCCGCCGAACGCCGAGAGATTGGACGAGTGACCTTGTTTCGTATAATGTAGGTATCGCATCGAGGGCTACGCCTCGCTGCCGTTGCCCCGGAGTCCGGGTAGACACGAGTTCGAGCTGAGGACGTGGCGACCGGCGTGCGGCCTCGTGGACACACTGCGGCGCTTCTTCACCGGGGGAAGCCGCGAGCTCGAGGACTTGGGCTACTGCGGGGTGCCCGCGACCCTGGATGGTTCGCGCCTCGACAAGCGTGCCCTCGGTGTTCAGCCGAGCGGCCGCGTTCGCCTGAGCCTCAGCGTCGTCCGACAGAGCCTCGGAGGCCCGGAGCCCCGCACAGCCGACCTCCTGGACGGCGTCGACGACGTCCTCAACCGCTTCAAAGAGGCGAGGGAGCGCATGATGCAGGCGCGGGCCTTGTGCGCACCTTGACGAGACCGAGGCTCGCGAACCACGTTAAGTATACGGCCCTTTTCACTTTCTCGCTGTGCGTGACAACCCGAAAGCCAACGCTCGACCTCGATAGCGACTTGTGGATTGGCTGCAGGTGCGTCTAATAGGTGCAGCCGAGGGTGTGAGCCGAGGCAAAAGTGACTCTCTCGTAACGGAGGTGATTTTTATTTCAACAAAAATAACAATTTACATTGAATTGTTTTTTGATAATAATAATTATCGTGTATGCTACACCTGTAGTTTACTGGTAGGCGTGGTATGCGTTCGCTCACTCGCTCGCTCGCTCGCTCGCTCGCTATTAATCTTGCAATTAATTTTTTCTTCCTTCGTTCAGCCGTTAATAATGGTTTCGTAGAATAATATTCGTAGGTAGCTTTCACGTTTTTTTGTATTTACTTTTTTATTTTTTTTTAGTCCACTCACTGTCTCCGTCGAGGCCTGACGTCCAACAACGTCTTCCCCCAGGAAAATAAAAGAAAGAGTGCGCCTTGGCATTATTACATGCTTTATAACAGCCTTATCTCCTCGTGGGACGGACCGACATCTGTGCTTGCGAAGCCGATCTCGTCGACATGTTTCGTAAATCGAATAGGTACACGTGTTACGGTATTACTGTACGTAATATACAATCTAGGTTTTGAAAGACAGAGAGAGAGAGAGAGAGAGAGAGAGAGAGAGAGAGAGAGAGAGAGAAGCGCATCGTTCATACATTTAATTCTCTTTTAGTTTCATAGCGCCAAGGACAATTAAGTGTTATTTATTACAATCGAATTTTAGCATTGCGACGCGTGCTGCTGCTCTATTCCTCTTTTTTTCTCGCGTACTCGCCACATTTACTCTGGAAGCGTTAACATGTTTTCTCTCCCTTTTTGCTTTCCTCACACCCATAAATCTCACATATCAATACTTTATTCTGTTTTCTATGATTAATTTCACGACGGAGCGTTTCGCATCTCACGGACGAGACAACTTGCACTGAAAGGAAAAAACAAGCCGTACCGGGTGTCGAAATGTAGCAATTATCGAGGAGCATCGATGAGAAACGAGGGAAATAATAGGAAAATTCGTGACTTGCGCTCGATTAAAAAGGAAGGCAGGAGCAGAGTTACAACAGTGGACTCTTCTTTTCGTGTTTAAGAGATGCTAGCGAAGTAATACTGGGAAGACTGATTTTTCATAAAATGTTTTTTCTTTCTCCATAATGTTTTTCGTCAATCAGAAATGTCACATCTGTACTCGCGCTTATCTTCCTTTTGAAGAAACAGTGACGGGAAATACCTCAATTAAAATTCTAATATCACAAAGTTATTTTTTTTGTATTTTTTGTTGTTGTTGTTGTTCTTGTTTTTTTTTCCTTTTTCTTTTTGCTTTTTTTCGTTTTTTTTTTTCTTTTCTTAATCAATGAGAAAGCATCAATTTCTTGTTATCGTCGTGCGGATAAAAGTGGCGGGTGCTTGAAAATAGAATTTTTTTCTTTCGCGCCGATATTCGTTGATTACACTTTCAACGTTCGTCGTACACGTCCGATTAGAAAAATATTGGAACAGTTACTGGGGGATCGTTAAAGGCTCCTTTCAGCGATCGAGTGATTATTCGTGTACATTGGATACTTTGCTGCAAATGCTGTAAAAGTCATCGATAACTGTAATGACGATTATAAAGTACGATAGTGGAACGAGGAAACTTAAGATATTCGTCAGTACTGAAAACTACGATATAAATGCAAAAATTCAGGAGACTTTAAGTGATCCCAGACGTTACTTTGATTGGGATTACAAGGAACAAGGTGGATTATATTACAAGGACGAACCTCGTAAAGGGGGAATGAAGTTGAATTGGAGTCGATTGCCGAGTCGTGAAAAGAGGATTTTACCGGGTCTGTTTAGTGTAGCTATTTATGTTATTTGTCTTGGAGGTTCTGTTTTCTGATTGAACGAAGCAACGAGTAATCGCGTTCCAAGCACTCGATATGAACTCCCGATTGGCGTCAATTTTTCAATGATGAACTTGGAAAAGTACTGTAAAGTTCGATTCGAACGAAAAGATTTGCTTGTTGGCGCATTCCAATGAGCTTGGAATGGAACGTGCACACGTATAAAAATTAACTGTTTAGAGATGCGAGATCTAAATAAAGTTTTATGTTAACCATCAAAGCATGTATTTTCTTTTGTTTTGTCAGTAATGTATTTACACGTAGAAAAAATATTAAAGATCAAGTACCGATCGACACTTACAATAATAGTTCCCATATAACGTTTAATACATTACTTTGTCCCAATCCATCATAGGGAAAGAAATTAATTCTTACATTCTTAAGGCAACCCTCAATAAACGACGTTTTGCACCGATAATAGAATTTAGAAAGCGTTGAAAAATCGCGACTGAGTACGATCGAAGGCGCAATCCATACATTGCGTACAAATATAAAATTAGGCTGTATAAAAAGTTGTATGTATCGTATATAGGTGTGTGTGTGTGTGTGTGTGTGTGTGTGTGTGTGTGTGGTAAACGTATGTGACGCGCATATTTCGCTTAATGCGTAGTTTTCGCAGATCAGAGGATACGCCTGTATACGTTATCTACAATGTTAAATTAAATAAAACCCACATCTATTCGTTCATCGACGATTCAATTATTTTTTAATCGGCTGTTTATTTCAATTATAAGAGAACGTAGTCTTGGGAAAACTTCCCTAGTCAGTTCGTGGTTTCCTAAATTCTATACGCTAGCTACATTACTTCTTAATCTGAGCCTAGAGTTTTCCTTCCTTACTTTCTATACATAATAAACTAATAATCGTTATAATTACTTATAATTCACTCTTAAAAGATAGTATTACGTACTATGTACAACGCTTAAGCTTACAATGTATTTTTATTTTTCGTGAAACCACATTACTGGAAAGAAATCGGAAAAAATAAATGAAAGAGGGTGGCAACGGCGCGAACCGCATCACTATAAAACAGGACTTTAATATTATTATCTCTCTTTCATGACTCTTGCATTTGACTTTGCATATCATTCTTTAACTCGTAAAATTCTACCTAAAGACTACTTCTTTTCGCATTTGCATATCTCGATAAACGCCCTTGTGTAGCAGACATATAACAGATTCATTCGAATTAAAAACATGCACACCATTAACGCCGTATTTATCAATTAACGATTATACTACGTAATCATATTTACAAAAGCGTCTGCATTGTAAACTCGGGCTACGTTTGTTTACTCTGCCAAAATCTCCAACTGACCTGTTCTTCTATTTTTCTTTCCTCTTTTCATCTTTCACCTTGGTTTCTCATATTTTCGTTTCCGTGCATACATACAAACGTGAATCACCCTGTTCTTTTCTCATAATCGCATCTACACTTTGTGTTCGCAATGGACTTGTACCAACGATGGAATGAACGCTGACTTGTTCGATAATAGTTTTCCAAAAAATTGTACATTGTAGAGGCTAAAGTATGACGCAGTTTTGTAACTTTTATTTTAATACGATACGATGCTTCGTGTTTCTAATAAAGATTTCATTCTTCTAAAATAAAAGAATTTTTTTTATACAGCCCCTCGGGATCAGAAAATATTTTCCCGAAGACCGTAAATCGTTATGTACATATTTGACAAATTGCGCAGAACATATTGAATTTTACTGATACTAAAATTTACCAAATTAAAAATAAAAAAAAGTTCTTGAGCTGTATCTAAGATTAGTCTACACGTTTTAGTTTGAATCTCAGTATTTTACAACTTGATATAATTTCCCTTAAAGAAATAAAATTAAAATAAAAATGTATAAATTTTACATATACAACATTTGGTTAAAATACGATTACAAAATGATATTGTTCATTGGCACTCTGTGCTCGTCGACTTTTACACGATCATTAATATAATAATAATAATTATTAAAAAAAAAAAAAAAAAAAAAAAAAACAAAAAAAAAGAGTAAAAAAAGGGGAAAAAAAACAACTAATGTCTGTCGTATCGAGTAAAGTAGTATTGTTGATGATATCAACGAATTGTACACATTTCACGTTGAAAAAAAGATATCACGAGTAGAAGTAAAAATATAATGTGTGCGTGGAAAAGCTTCTTCAAAATTACCTCTATATTTACATCTTAAAATTTATAGAAATCAAAATAAACAATTAACATCTATGATGAAATGCAGTTTAAAAATGTGGAAAAGGATTAATTTTTAAAAAGACAAAGGGAAAAAATGATTACGTGAGAACGAAAGTAAAATTCACTTTTCCAAAAGAAGAAGATCCTTAAAAGATCCATAAAAAATTCAAAAGCGCATCGCATATTTTTACGATTGCCGCTCACAATATCTCTCCTTCAAAGCGAGTTACACGACAATAGCCATCTATTTATTTAGCTCATCGTCCTCTCGCGCGTCCACGGTTCTTCGGTTCGTTGCTTCGGTTGCAAATCGGTAGTAAGGGGTGATCCGTCGGATCAGGGTGTGATCGTCCGGAGGGTGACACAGCCGTCCCTTCCGTAATATCAATCCTCGTCCGAGAGCGGCTCGTACTGCGCAGAGAGAAGAGGCGCGGGCTCCTCGCTCTTGACGACGGTCACGGGCGTCCCGGCACCACTCGGTGGTGGTGCTGGTGGCGGCCCTGTGTGCACGCCGAGGGCGTTGAACGGATAGAAGGTGGTGGGCGCGGGTGCAGGCGGCTGGTTCGGCGACTCGTCTATGATCATCTCGCCGCCAGGAGAGCTATCGGCGCAGGACTTGTCGTCCTTGTCGTTTCCAGGGCCACCGTTGCGGTCACCGGAGCTCGTCTTGTCATCCTCGGTCCGCATCACCTCCACGATCTTGTTCTTCACGTAGTCCAGGGGCGAGAGGTGAGACTTGCTCGAGGGTGTCACGGGGTTTGTCGTAGTAGCTGCGCTCGGCTCGTAGAAGCGCCGCGGGTAGTGATTTGTGGTCGGTTCCGGGGGCGAAACCGGCTCCGTGTGGAACTGTGGTTGTTGGTGCTTGTTCACCGACTGCTGTGGCTGCGACGAGGCTGGCTTTTGCTGCGCCACGCGGATTATCTGTCTCTCGTCGCCCGATTTCACCGAGTCCGCCTCGGCTCCTTTTCTGCGCTTCCACTGATCGTCCGACATTTGATATCTGTGATAAGAAAATAGGATGTTAAAAGTATTCCGCTGACTTTATTTATTGACCAAATGATACTAAAACGGTCATTAGCCGTTTGTTAGTCTTTGTTGTTTTTTACATCGTAAGAATATTATTTATACTGACCCTTGGTAAGGCCGGTAGGAGGACATTGGTGGTCCATAATCTTTGTTTACAATGTGATCGACGTGTTCACCAAGGGTAATAGCCTTATTATTCCCGCTGCCACTGCCGCTTCCACCGCTCGATCCACTGTTTATAACATTCTCTTCGCCTCCCGGACTGTGAGCCATGCCGTTCGGCTCCGCTGGACTGTCTCTATGAAATCCCTGTAATATACACCGATAAATATATTGCCTTTGCAATTTACTCGTTATTTGTGTGACATAGCGTTAGGCATAATTGTACTAACCTGAAAAAGACGATCACCAGGACGCGTCGGTTGATTGTTGGAAGCAGGAGTACCACTGCTGTTGTCTGTGCTCTGATTGATTTGATGCGTGATGATGGCATCGATCAAACTAGCGGCTGTTAATGTTGATGACGAGTCGCTCTGTTGATTAGAAGATGATTGACTGTGTCTAGAAGAAGGAGGGGGTGGCTGTGATTGTTGCTGAATTCGTGAAGGCTGGAAGAAGCCACTGCTCTTCGAGATGTTCGGCGATTCGCATTGACGTTCAGCTAATTCTCTGAATTGTAGAAATAAACGATTATACCATTAGTATGTTTATAATTTTTAAAAAGTTTATCAGCATACACAAGAATTACTTTAATTAATTTCTAAATTACGAACGCTAATAATATTTCTTACGTTGATTACAGTACAACGTTTTTAATTAACTTAAAAAATCAACATTACCAGAGTGATAATTGCCAAATAATATCGTACGAATTTAAAATATCGAAGAGTTAATTGAAGCACATGTAATAAATAGGCATGAAATTGAACCTGTAAAGATGTGCCTCTTGTTGATCCTTATAAATCTGTACGATCTGACGTCTTTCTGCCTCTATACGTTGCTGCTGCTGTATGTGCTGAATGTGCTGTTTTTGGAATCTCTGCTGCTGTTGCTGCAAGTACACGAGATTCTCTCTCTGCACAGCCAATCTATGATCCGCCTGCTGTTGCTGTAGCTCCTTCTCCCTTTTCTGCTGGGCAGCCAGCCTGAGCTCCTGCTGCTGCATCTCCTTCTCGCGCTGCTGCACCGCCAATCTATGCTCCTGGTGTTCCTTTTCGCGCTGTGCTGCCACCGCAGCCATTTGCATCTCCTTTTCGCGCTGATGTTGAACGAGCCGGTAATGCTGCTGCTGCATATCCTTTTCGCGTTGCTGCTGTTGCTGCTGCTGCTGTTGCTGTTGCTGCTGCTGCTGCTGCTGCTGCTGTTGCTGTTGGTGTATGCTCAATCTGTGATCTGCGTGACTTTGTTGCTGCTGCTGGATCTCCTTATCCCGTTGCTGAACAGCGATCCGATGATCAGCCGCAGCCGCTGCAGCCGCGGCTTGGTGCATTTCTTGTTCTCGCTGCTGCTGCTGTTGGACCATTCTATGCTCCTGCTGCTGTTGTATTTCCTTCTCCCGCTGATGCACCGCCATACGCTCCATCTGCTGCTGGTGATGAAGTTGTTGCTGCTGCTGCTGCTGCTGTTGCTGCTGCTGCTCCTTATCGCGTTGCATGCGCTGCTGCTGTTCCTCTTCCTGCTGCTGCTTTTCGCGCATCATGAGATCGCGTTCGCGTTGCTCCTCGCGCTGCTGCATCGCTACGGCCATTTGGTATTGAGCGGCTTGCTGACGCGCTAACCTCGGCATGTTTTGCAGCGAGCGGTTGTCCATCGCGTAGCGCTCCGTATACATACGCTCGATCGACATGCACAAGCCCTCGTGACCGCTACTGCTTACCGGAGGATGAGGCACCGGCAGACTGGGCTGTTGGACCGCCACGTCCACGAGGCTGGAGAAAGCTTCGAGACCGGGCGGTGGCGGAGGATAGTGCTTCTGCGTGTTGTGCCTCTGGATAACGCCTTGACGCGCTTGAGGATGCGACGGCGGTGGCGGGGTGCTCGCACAGTAAAGGGTCGTCGGAGCCTCGCTCTTGCTCGACGTCTCTGCCGAGCCAGTACTGCGGTTACGCGGGTGCATCTGCTGGCTGGTTATATAGTCGTTCATGATGATCTGCCGGGAGGAGAGTTGTTCCATCGTATAGTTTGGAGCTTGTCGGGACGGATACGAATTGTACTGACCGCTGCTACTGCTGAAACGGTTTGAAAATTAGTAATGGACGTTCGCGAATTTCGAGCGAATCGAGGAAAGGAACTGTTGCGTACCTTTGGCCGTGGCTGACGACCACTCCGGAATTCTGGGACGTTTGAACGGGCACATTGCTCGTAGTTACCGGCGAATGTCGAATGGAACGATGGTAATCATAAATCGGAGCCCGCTTATCCACGGTGAACGGATGCACAGGAGTGCCTTGGGTGATGGATCCCGTTTCTTTGGAACTCACTGTAAAGGAACATCGCCTCGGATTAGAGTGCCTGCATATTCACTTTGAAAATTGAGCTGGACTGGACGAATACGAACCTGGAGTGGTGCTAGGATTGGACTGGCTGGCGTTGCCCGGCGGTGTCATCTGCCTGAGGAGGCCGTCATACCTGGCGCTGGATACCGGCGTGCCGTGGGTGATGGAGCCAGTCTTGTGCGGAGTGACCATGTTGCTGAGCTTGGGAGAGAGCTTGGGATGGGTCGTCGGGGGCACCGAGACCTTGTTCAGTTTCGGGGTAAGGGGCGCTTGGGGCCGCGGCGACGATGCGTACACGTGCGGACTTTTGGCGCTGCGTCCCTGGGGCTCCGAGTGCGGGTGTGAGTGGTAGTAGGTAGCTGGCGGTGGAGGCTCGGGTCGGTAATGGCTGACCGAGGCCGGCTTGTGGGTCGGTGGTGGCTGTAGCGTGTGATTGTAGTCTTGCTGACGCGGCTTCTTAATGCTCAGGTCTAGGGTACCTTCCATCTCGTCTCGCATTGCCTGCTGTACCTCCAGTACCTGTAGTATACACGTAGTCTCACCGATTAGTATCTCAATGGAACTTTACTGGCTTATGGAGTACTTGGCTTGGCAAATTATCGCTTCTTTACGTTACGATAAAATTTCATTGGAAATTTTTACATTTTTGCACAAACGACATATTTCGTTCGTAGCTACGAAGCATTTGTGTAATTTAACTCAAGTAATTTCTTAACATTTATAAGTTGTAATCACTACTTTATCAAGCCTAAACAACGATTATTTAATACTTGTGATAATTGAATAGTAGGCTCAAGTGACGTATGAAAACAATTTTCTTTGCATATCGCGAGTCGATACTGCCGAGACATGTACTGGCGCGTAAGAGCGTATGACGCACATGCGTAATGAGAAGTTCCTTTATGGTCGGCAGATCCTGATTGCTGGGTTGCGGCTGCTGGCTGGGTGCCGACGGTGGGCAGGGCGTGATGGTGGCTTGCATCTGGCTGATCTGCTGTGGACTCGAGGCCGAACGGTGACCGTGATGCGGTCCGGAGACGACCGAGAGTGTCGCCAAATTCGGATCTCTGTTGGACATGGCAGTATTGGACATGCTTGGCGCTTGTGACGCGGGTTTGTACTCGCGCACGAATGTGATGTCGTTCCGGTGGTCTGTTTTTAAGATGCTGGATATCGTCGGGGTGCCGGAACTCACGGGCACCGATGAGCTCGAGCCGCCCGAACTGTTGTGATTCCGCTTCAATTGCATCTCGATAACGCCGAGTACTAGATCCTGTGGATCGAAATTTTCGTTATGTAATACGTATATGCGTTCGCGAAAATTGAATACATAAAATGTAGGAGCTAAAATTTGTTATATAAACTTTTTATAAAATATCATTTAAATTATATTTATTTTGTTAACGAGGTTGACGAATTTCAAACAAATTTCACAGTTTATGCGTTAAAATGTTATTAAAATGTTATTAAAATGTTATTAAAATTAAATTTATGTGTTGTCGTTTTGGTCCGAGGAAGGTAATCCATTGCTCAGTTGCAGAAGTAACTCACTTTGACGGTGAGAGGGTTGTTGTTGCTCGTCGAGGGCGGTGACTGCACGACGGCCGGCGTCTGGGACTGAACGATGGGCTGGATCGGTTGGTGGGACGAGCTCGCGTTGCTGTTACTGCTGCTCGCGCTCCCACTGGATGCCGTAAGCGTCACGACAACACCATTATTATCTAAATCTGTGCCACCCTGACCTTCGTCCGCCGTCTCCTAGAACAATCGGCGTACCTCTATCAGACGGCCCTCTCACGGAAGGAGGAACGACAACGAGTAGGTTAAAAAAAAAAAAACAAACAAACAAACGAATAATTCGACGAGTTCAATGATAGTGACGCCATCACGGCATCCGGAATCTTGGACATTTTGGGATAATCGTGGAAAAAACTTATGCGTCTCTACTCTTGATATCCCCATTCGGCTCGCGAGGCCGGACTGTATTTGTCAGAATTCAATGAATAGAGCGTGATTTGATATTGATTCGAACGTTTTATCGAGTTTAACGCGCTTTTCATACGTTTAAAAGCTCGGTCCGACGACAAGTTGAAAACATCGTGTTATACGAATTAAAACGAAACAAGTATTATAATACGCCTCGTCATCATTGGTAATGCTTGAACTACATCACTCGATAATCTGCATAATTTCTAACAACGTTTGTAATATACGGTGAAAGCGGGTTTACGTAACTAGTAACAACTTTGGTGGCTCGTGAAAATACACCGAGGCAATTAAAAAGTTAAAGCGCAGCGACAAGCATCGGTTAAAACCGTTGCAGTGTCTGGATATTTTGCCACAGTAGGCGCACGAGAAAAACAAAAAATAAACGTCGATGGAGAGAGAGACGCAGGAGGCTACGAAGAACGAGAACGAGAACGAGAACGAGAACGAGAAGGAGAACGAGAAGGAGAACGAGAACGAGAAGGAGAACGAGAACGAGTTCTCCGGAATAATCAGTCTTACCGTGGCGGAACTGTCGTAGTCTTCCCTCGTGCTCGTAGGCGGATTCGACTGCGGCTGCTGGGAAGACATCGGCGAAGGCGCGACCAGCGACACCACGGCAACGTCCGTGAGTTTCTCGCCGACCTTCGAGTCCTGGGACTGGGGAAAGGGCATCGGCAGGCCGCCCGTCGTCGTCGTCGACGAGGACCCCGAGGCTGAGGGCGTGCTGCTCGATATCGTGTTCACGGGACTACCCGCGCTCGCGGTATCGCTCGTGTCGTGCACCTGTCGGCCAAGAATTATTCCCCTTGTATATGTACGATCCCCATTCTCCACCGCGATTTTAAAGTTTTTCAAGTGCGGCTCTTATCGACGCGATAATTGCGTACTCTTTTCGGTACTCCAACAGCTCGAGCCCAAGTACCTCTCTCGGTTCGTCTTTTTTACTCGGTACCTTTCGTTTCAAGGAAGTCGAACGATGACGGATCAGTTAATGGTACAAGTTAATGGCATCTGTTACAATAAAATACTCGCGTCTCTCGGCTTTGTTCCATATCGCGCGACATCTGCAAACGCTTTTCCCTATTCGAGAGACGAGCGGCGGACCGCGAATTAAGGCGCTTTCCGTTGCGTTTGCAAAGTCGCCGTGTGCAACGAAAGAAAACTAGAGACATGAAGATGAATCTTACAGCCAACTCATCACAGCTACTGGTACTGCTACCGCTCTCCTCCTCGTCGGTTAGACAGGGCCTCCGCTCTTCACCGAGCGACTGGTAGTATTCGGCGACGACCTGATCGAGGCCGAGCTTCTTCCTGTAGGACAGATAGTAATTCTTGCACTGGTGGTTGGATTTTCCGGCTATCTGATCGGAGACCTTGGGCCAGTTGGTGCCGTGCTCTCGTAGGGCCTTCCTCAGTTGCTCGAGCTCCTCGTCGGACCACTGTCGACCGATCGCGTCCATCTCGTCGGCCCCGTCGCCGCTCGACACCGAGAAGTGGGGCGCGAGTCGGCGCGATATCCGGTTGAAGCAGGCCGAGCAGCACTTGGTGGTGTTGCTCGGGATCTCTGTAGAGGAGCAGAGTTATCGGGTGAAACGTCTCGCCCTCGCTCGACATCGGACTCTAGCCGTGCGCTAGTGCTCCGTGGCGCGAAAACTACGCGAGAAAGAATCGACTCACGGAACTCCTGGACGATGGGGTCGCGCGTCTCGGGCGGCAGATCGTTCCACTTGGATGGCAGCGCTCTGAGCCGTTTGACCCTCGTCTTGGAGCTGGCGCTGTTGAGGTTGGGGCAGCCTGGAAGGGGGCAGGTAGTGTAGCGACCCCGCACCGACTTGCACCGGCAGGTGCTGCAGACGCGCGCACCCGGAGGCACCTGCTCCTCCCGCAGCCCGTACTGCGAGGCCTGGCTGCGCGATAACGGCCTGCTCTGGTTGCCTGCCTCCACCGTCGCCTGGCATATCGCGCATGGGTGCGGGCCCAGTTGTCTGCCGCTGCACTCTGTGGATAAAAAGAGAATCGTGAGCGCGAGCTCGAGCCTGCGGTACGTATCCGTTCGTCGTTCATACGCTCGGATTTGCGCGCTCAATAACGCACTGACACGTCAATCTCTCTATAGTATTCTCAGCCACCCCTCATTCTTTTACTTTTAAGTGCACGAGTGCGCGACCTACTCCCCGCCCTTCGCTTATTTTTGAATAATTTCGACCACCAGGCGCAACCGAGTCTGACGAAAATCGAATTGTGCTCCGGGACGTAAAAGGCTGCGCGTTCGACGCGGTCGCACCTTCCGCCCTGACGAAATCAACTATCACTTAGCGGCACGAGTCCAACTATTGCCGCTTACTGGCCCACAACAATGGAAATAGTCGCGCTGCCGAGTCGCAGGGAGTCGCAGGGAGTCGCAGGGAGTCGCAGGGAGTCGCAGGAAGTTTGTTACGTGCCGCGAGGATTGGGGTACTTTTGTCCCATCGCCGGGCCCAACGAAATTATCGACGGCACACACTCGATGGGGAAATGAAATTGGGGGCTTGACAATGGCCGGGTGTTGCTTCCGCGGTGCCATAAAAGTGTTCGGAATCGCGTGCAAGCTTTTTGACGCGCGAAACCCAAACCAAATGTTACGCCGTCGCGTACTTTGCATTAATTGCGCGACAACCTCGGGTCGCGCGAGGGGAGCGAGTCCGTTGGTTTCGAGCAATGCGCATCCGGCCAACTGGATGCGGACGTAGGCGCTGTAAAATTATCGCCTGCGTCTAATTTATTTGATGCGTCCGTTGTTGCCGTACATCGCTGTCGCACTGCATTTCAATTATGCAATTGTTCTCTTTCAGGTAATTAATTAAAATGGCAAAAGCCAATGCAATGATTATTATTTGGTCCGCGGTACATCGACCCGCGCACGAGCTCAACTTTGAGCGAAATAATAACGTTCGTTACAAATTGAAAAGACGTTTACATCGACGCTTCGGTAACAGATATCAATTGTTAACATCTGAATTCGTGCGTGTTAAATTGCAATGATTGCCAAGATGAACTGCTGTTTACGCGAGTACATTGTGGCGAAAGTTTCCGCAAGATCGATAACTCTGAAATAATTGTTATCTGAAATAGTAGCGATCGTGATCCATTCGTGTGCAATATTTTTCTTCGAGTCCGGTAATGCGGGCACAATAATGTCGCCGTCGATTCCTCGTTATTAGGATTCTCTTAAAGCTCGAAAGAAACGAGACTGGCTATTTATCGGGACGGATAGCGAGGTGCGAAAGAATGCGATACGATAATTGCTCTCGTGCATCAAGTTCGGTCGCTCGAACAATATTCGTACGAAGATGAATGGTGATATAGATCGATACGAGAATATTCGATCAAACAGCTGAATGCGGTATCGAACAGTATTGAAAATAAGCAATTTCAACGCGGATGACTGATTCTGAAAATTGTGGAATTTTCAATTGGAGACTCCGATATTTGCCGTCGAAGACGCTAAACTTTCGCTCGCTTTGACGAGCGCTTAAACAACGTAAATTCAAAGCTTCTTGGACGATATTCAATTAGAGGCCTCTCTATACTAATACGTCTCTATTTGATGTTCGAGGAAGTCAGCCTCGGTCGATCTCCCCCCAGAACTCGGCTGGACGTAAAAACTTCCCCAATCATCAATCGCGAACACGAGACAGGAAGCGAAATACGGAAACATTGAAGCCAAGGGGCTAATAAGAGTGTCAACTAGAAAACCGCCGCCGAGGTACGACGAGTGGTAAAAGGAAATGCTAAGGAGCGACGGGTGAAGGGGATTCGTGGGGGATTCGTGGGGGATTCGTGGGGGATTCGTGGGATTGGATTCGTGGGGATTCGTGGGGGTTCGTGGGGGGGTTCGTGGGGGAAGCGAGCGCACGCGCTTCGCCCGTAATGGGAATAATTAGGCTGCAGGAGCATACCCACCCCCCTTAAGTAACTAATTAAGAATTGTCAATTAAAAAGTTCTCGCTCGTCCAGGTCGCGGCATTTGCCTTCGTTGGTCGCGCGTGCGCGTGCGCGTCACCCAGGAACGCAACCGCGGCTCTTTCGCTCAAAAGACGATCTCGCCTGGCTCTCCCCCCCAATGGTAATTCAATCGTCAAAAGCGTCGTCGATGCTCCTGTAATTAACGCGCTCTTGCGCGCCCTCGATTATTTTCACCGGAAGTTCGCCGCGCCAATTGACGCCCGATGGAAAACGCATTTATTGGCAACGAACGCGTCTCCGAGCTTAAAATTTTCGGGGTCCAATCGATAATCGCGTAAAATCCGTCAACGACGACGTCACAATGGCAACGCGACCGACGGCCGGATCGCGTTATTACACAGAGGACCGAGAGCGAGCTTCGGGAGCCCGTGATCGACAACCTCTCCCCCGACGTCCGTCATGTTCGAGCCGCCGGGGTTTTCTCCATTTTTTCGCACCGATCACACCACTCGGAATTACAATAACGCGAATACAACCGGCCGAACAAATTTACAAGGCACACGGACGATCGTTATTTTGCCCTCCCTCCCCGGCCACGCTACTCGCGGTCGTTGACCTAGTGGTTTCGCGAGCCGAGCGGGAGAGAAAATTTCAAGAGGATGCCTCTCGTGGTCCGGAAAATGGCGTTTCGTTCGAGGAACAGCGCTGCTCAATCGCATTTCTCTCCGATTGTTGCCAAAAATATTGTTCATCGGGAATGTTGCGACGCTGCGTTTGCAAGTTGGGGGATGATGGCACAACGAAATGACGACGTGCGGACAAAGCGGGCGATCCTTTTGCACGTCCCGTGCCCGCAGATAATATATAGCTTCTTATGCTACTCTCGTTGATAAGTGCGCGTTAAAGGAGCAAACAAAACAAGCCACTCGACACTTGCGCGCGTCGCGCCTTTGAGAAGTAGAGCCGAGTATTTGAAGCACCTGCGCGCAAGTGTATTAGCCCAGTTGCGATATTGAAAGACCGGGAGAGACAAAAGTGTGCGGGTACCAAGGGTTTTCGAATAAATCTGGTGCTCGCGTCGTTGAGGAGGACGGCGATGATGTCGAGGAGGGTGGCGCGACGGTTAAGAGAAATGGAAAGGCGGAGGAAAAAGAAGCCACTCGAAAGATAAACGAATGAAATGAAATGCGCGAAAACGAGCGCAAGAGCTGTGGAGGGTGGGAGGCTGCTAATTAAGCCGCACTCGCGGAGAAAAAGTACGTGGAGCCACGGAATTGGAGGAGATGGGAATGGAAGCGAGGCACGAGCCGCCGCATGAATCTTTCATAAAAAGCCCGCGACGCGCGATCCCTGGAAGCATCCTTTTCGCGGTAACGGGGAGAAAGGGCGGAAAGGGGGATAAAGTGGGGCGGGGCGGGGGGAGGAGAAATGGGAGAAAAAGCTACCGCTTTAACACAGTGTCAATATCGTTTTTCATTCTTCTACGTCGCTTCCTCTTTCCTTTCCTTTCATTTTCAATTTACCAGATACGATGCCTCCTGTGCTTTCCGCTTTTTTCACTTTTATTATTACGCGTACAGCCCCGACGTCCATTACAGTCAACTTTTTTCTATTCCGCGTTACCGTTACACAGGATAGAGACTCGGGTTGTCGAGGTATTTGATTAAACGCGCAAAGGAGTTGGCCTCCTCCCTCCAACCCATTGTTTCTACAAATTAACACGACCGCCTCTGGCTTTGCTACGCGCCAAAGGAGAGACGATAAATTTTTCACAAAGGGCTGTAGTACGAGGGCTCGCGCGTCTGCAATTAGCATAACCCATATTTGCGCGGAGTCATCGAATCGAGAAACGCAAAGCTCCTACGGGAAGGATGTGCGCGCGTTACCGAGCGACTCTTTGGGATGGGATTTGGTAAGCTCTTTCATTGGGAGAATCGCGTTATTCGATTGAAAGGAAAACCTCGAAATGCACGATGTAATATTTAAAAGTGCCGCGTCTTTTGTATCGATAAATGTTACCATTTCTTAGGGAAATGTCTGCTTGGAGCGTCGGTCGGTAGGACGAGTGGAGAGGAACAAATGTTTTAAAGTTTTTTTATTTTCAACTTTGTTCGAACACGGGGACGCAACTGCGTCGTTATACGTAATCGGAGGAGCTGGGAAATCGTGAAAATACCCACGCTGACACCTCGGTTAAGGATATTACAAGATTTATTTTTACAAGATTTATTTTACAAGTTGCGCCTTATTACGCAGTACATTACAATTCTCTTCGTTAACTCGTCGTAGTTAATCCGCGCTTTTTCTCCCTCGCGTTCGTCAAACGGAATCAAACGTAATGAAACGTCAGCGATAACACCCGAATCGCCGATTACCGGGACTATTACGCGCTCCGACTCCCACCTGACAGTTACACCGCAAGTTACGTAATCCATTAACCTCGTTACGCGGGCGTTCATCTTCCGCTCTGCCTCTTGTCTTTCGGCTTGCGCCTACCTTACGGAGCAGCTCGTCCTCTCACCTCGTGTAATTCGTATTTCCAGGTTTAAAACGACGCTCGTTTCAACGGAAATGGACGTTTGCAGTGATTCTTCTTTGCAAGCGAGCTCACATATTACCAAAAACTTCGGTAATTCGCGAACGAACATTTCTACCGTTTGAGTATTCGATACGCGAGTTGTTGGCGCGCTTCTTCGCGGATGTTCAACCTTGTATTTGTCCAGCAACGGTATTATTTCAATGTGGTGAACTCTACGCAGTTGTTCGAAACTTGTACAGCTGTGCGCACTCGAGGAAAAACGACGTATAATCGCGTTTAAAACGCGATCGACTCATCCTAGTTGAATAATGCAAACGCTAATTTTATGACCCTACCATCGACAAACATCCCCAGAAATTAGTAACACAGATTTCCATATCTCCGAACGCCAGCCTTGTGTCTCACTACGTGAGTTCCACTTCGAGAGTTCCACCTCGTGAGTTCCACCTCGTGAGTTCCACCTCGTGAGTTCCACCTCGTGAGTTCCACCTCGTGAGTTCCACCTCGGGAAAGTTCTCGGCTGATCTGGGGACCTCCTTCAGCCGTGTCATTGAGCTCGCGCCTTTCGCCCTGAGGGAAAATGGCCTCGAGCAGCGGGGCCTCGAGGCGACCACCCGCGCCCTCATTTTTCTATTTATGTATTTATGAGATTTGTTGTTCGACGAGAGGCTCCGCAAAAATGATTAAAAGCAAACACGATGCTGCAGCTGCCCTCGTTTACGCCGCACGAACGTAACGAACCTCGAGTGCTCCAGCAAACTATTCAATAGCTTCTGCCGCTGCCTCTTTTCCTTTTATCCTGCCTCCGTCGAGGCACCGCTTCTTTCCCCTTTGTGCTACGCGTATTCGGTTTGCTCTAGATCGACTGCTCGCGGGCCTCTTTTTAAGCGAATCGCTCAAGGCTCTAACTACGCGCGTCTAGGATTTAGCTAATAATGCTTTGGCAACGAGACCAACTGCGGAGATCGAGTAGAGATCAAGTTCACCATTATTGGCTTTCGTGAGTCACCGAGGAGAACTGGAATCGGCATTTTATGGGGCTGCACAAACGCAGCGGCACCTTTGAATTTTTTAAGCGTTTTACGCGAACGTTCGATAAATAATTCCATTTGCTTACGCGGAACTGCTTATCTAACCGCATCTCCGTCGTACGCATCGTAAACTCGAGCCTCTCTTTCAGTTCTTCTCTCATCCGTGAAATCTGGTAGAATAACTTATAAATAGCCTTCCAGTATTCTAGCTAGTAATCGTCCCTTTTATCTTATTTCATCGGCATTGATACATTTGAACAATTTGCAGAACGTCAAAAAGAAAAAAAAAAAAAAAAAACAGAACAAGCGCACGCTGCAAGCAATGGTTTCATTTCTTTTGGATAAAATTAATCGCTGACGTCGTTGCACACCAAATTAATAGAAAAATAAGAGATAACAGTAGCACAGTGGGAATGGCGATTCTTTTCCGACTCAAAAGTGTGCCATTATTTTTTTTTTTTAGCATTTTTAGTAGTAGTTAACGACGAGGCATTGCTCACCCGGTAGATCGGGTCTGAAGCGCAAAAACTGTCGGATAAAAAAGATAAAAATAGGAAAGGACGAGCCATTGGGAAGTTCGTTGGATGAATAGACACCGAGGAGCGGTCTCGCGTTAATTGAAATTTCATATTACAAAGGAGTCAGGTTGACTCAAGACGTGTCATCTAAACGATGAGCGTCGCTCGGTAGCTCCAGTGCAGAGTCCCACTGCAAATTCCAGAGGGAGAGAGAGAGAGAGAGGCAGTTACGCGCTTTTCTCAACAGAACGGAAAAGCCGAGTGCAAGGTCCGAGGGAGTTGCCTAATCGACAGATGTTATTTGCGCAAGCAGACCATAATATCGCCACCGTGCAATCGACCCCGGGGCCACGTAACGTATTTGCTAGCCACCCCCGTTCATTTTACGTTGGTCTTTACTTCTCTGGTGGCAGTATTTTTAATCGTTTCAGGGCACACGAACCTCTTCGTCTATTTGCTTGTGCTCCTTGTTTTCTGTAATGCCAAAATTTGGTCGTTATTCGAATGAGTAGGAAAGCGCGAGAAAACTTGATGAACTTTAATACGAACGAAGGTATTTCTTCGTGTTATTTTTGAAAGGTTTACTTAGTATTCTGGTTAAATCGGTATATAAGTAATAACTTGCAGTTTAGCGCTCTGGTATAACGTATGGATGAAGGCGCATTCGATAACTATAAATGCAGAAAATAACTCGTAGTACTTTCTGTTAATTATGCACGCGATGCGAGATTGAGAGAGTGTGCATGCCTGAGCATCTCCGAGATGAATTGCAGCACCGAGAATGAAAATTCAAAAAATATTAAACTAAGCCTCGGAACCTTTCGTCTATGACACCCTGGTACAGGGTGAATAGGCGACAGTTCAAGAAACCGCCTAAAAACGACGAATAAGCGTAATGCTATCGAGTGCGAACACTTTACTCTAACGTCGCGCAAATAACACCGAAAATCTGTACTTTATTTGCTCTAAGGAACATCGCTACTTAAATGGAATATGAAATGCACCGAAAGTTCAAGTGGCAAGCCAGCATTCGTGAAAATGCTAAATATTTTTGAAACATTGGGAATAACTAACGTTCGTTAGCGTCGTCAGAGCCGAACCTCGTCTCGGAAGAAACAAGAACGAGTTTAATACCGTTGTTTACCGCTAGGGGTCCAAGTACCGATGGCCACTCGCGTTTGTTGTAGGAACGCGAGAACGGATACGACGGTGATTTGGCTGTCGGCCGAAAGTTCGTGAAGACAATCTGCGAGCGTGGAAAAAGAAAACTGGAAAATCAAAGTGCCGGAGATGCGCGGAGCACGACGGAGGTCGAAGAAATAAGATCGGGCAACGCGTGCCTCGCTAAATCATCGTCGGATAAACTCGCGGCTACGCGTCCAGATATAATTCCGCGTCTGCTCGCGCACTGAACGTTAAACCATTCGTACATAATCCGCTATTTGCTGAGCGAGGCAGCGAGCACCCGAGGAGCGAGAAGAGAGGGTGGGTTACCTGCCTGGCGCACCCGCCCGAGGAAAAGGATTGCAGCTGCAGGTAGAGCGAGAGCTCCATTAATTGGGATTAAGTAAATCAAGACGCTAATTAGCTCGTCCGCTTGCCAGCAGTGCTAACACACGGACAGAGAGGTTGTAGCCTCGTCTTCTTCCGACTTACTCTCTCGCTCGCGCGCCACGGGGAACTTTAGCCCTCGCTTTACCTTCATTTAATTTTGCCCGCCAATTTGCTCCGGCTTCCGCACACACCCCCTACACCCGACGTGGTTGCCAATATCCTGGTGTGCGTGCGCGTGTGCGTTTGCGCGCTTATGCACGTATACGTACGACTGCTTCATTATTATTGTACTATCTCATTACTATCGTTTTCCTTTTTATTTGCATTTTTTTTCGGTTCCCTCCACTCTTTAGTACACTTACACAGCGAGAGGAATTTCGCTCTAAAAAATACCCCGTCCGGTAGTATCCTTCGGAAGTACTTGATTTTGCGTAGAATTCGCTGAATCTACCTCCTGCAATATTGACGTTCTAATGTAGCCGAGAGTGTAATAATACACACACGTCGAAGCTGCTACTTGAATACGTGTATCATATTTTCTTTTTAATTGTCTACTAATAATTGAATTATCAGTGTTGTACGACGTATCCATCGTTTAGTTGGCATGGCCGTACACTGCAACATCTTGGGCAATGTCTTGTTAAAAAATTATTTCATTCAATTTATCAAACGTGATAATACAATAATATTTTTAATCAAGAATGAATTTATTCGATTTAAACGAATCTCGTATTGCGTGCCACGGATTTTCTGCGATATATTGGAACTGCCTGATATATTGACGGTGACTTTCAAAAAAAGAAAGAGAGAAAACGAAAGATCGAAAGAAGAGAGTGAGTGGGAAATCACGATGAGTTGAGTTACCTCCTGGTAAATGAGATCAAATTAAAAGATTCCGATACGTAATTGATAACATTAGAAGTTTTACGAATTCTGTCCAAGTTATAAAAAATGACGAGAACGCAAGTAAAATTATAAATTCAGTCGGTATATACCGACTAAATTTCTCTGTTAACGTAATACACGTAAGAAAGAGTAAAACTGAGAAATGATTACTTTAAAAACTTGCTAGATTTTATTGAAGATACATCAATAGTTTTCAAAAGCTAATGGTAATATCTATATAATATATGTCTCAGTAGAATCTCCTAATTTCCTAATTTAATACATTGATGGAATTCCCTTCCTTTGAGAGAAATTCATAGGAATTATTCAATATTAAAACTGTATTATTTTTGTATTATTTTAATACGCAGAACCTGCACGAAAGCAAAAATTATAAACATAATTGACTAAGATTTATACGACACTCGATCGTATACAAGATATGAATTAATAAATGAAAAATTGTTAAACCTACTTATCGTTTTCCATCTTGTACTTAAATCAGTAGACACGTTAAACAGATTTGAAAAGAAATATTAGGAAAATCAAGAAACGTGCATTATAAATTTCTTCAACCGCGCTTTCACCAATTTTGATTCGAGAAATTAAAAAGCAGCTCGTCTCTAATATTTATAAAAGCTTACTTCGTGTACATTATCTCTCGAGTAATTTTTCATCGAAATACCTATGATCGTAATTGGCAAAAGGAAAGGAAAGAATCGGCAACGGCATCATCGTCATTCTCTCTTTCCCTCTCGCTGCGCGGGAGAAAGAGTCTGGTAAAGTAGCTTCGGTTTAATGCTCCGACTCGAGACGAGACGAGACAAGCTAAGCAAACACTTTCCGCGATATTACGAGGCACGCGCTCGCACTGGGGAGAGAAAATATCTCGGGGGTTTTCATCCGGGCCAAACGAGCGCTCAACACGATTTATCCCCCCCCGCCGCCGCCGCCACTCGCTCACTCGCTCACTCACTCTCTCTCTCTCCCTCGCTCTCCCGCGCTCTCTTTTATTCGATGCGAGAGCGCGATCACTCCTACGGCCCTCGAATGCACGTATACACGCGCATCCCAAGAAAGATAGGATGCCTGTAACAAGAGTCGCGCTCTTCGCCTTTCTCTTTGATTTTATGTCGGCCGCTCTCGCAACCCCTTTTTCTCTTAATTTAATGCTCAACCTCGCGCTTTCTCTATTCCACTCTCAAAGTACCAGAAATTATCGAGAAGGAAGATAACTGAATAATTTGTCCCGTGGATTTTGGAATTTTTCTTTCATCTTTCGCCAGGCCGTTTCATCGGCTTAAATTTGAATGATAAATTATTCTCCTGCTAATCTGTAAAATGTAAGCTTTTTAGTCGAGCTTAGCTAAAAACATTATTTTTTATATTGTTACAGATCACGCAGGAATCAATACAGTTTTCAATAATCGTTTCACGAGTAATATTGACTAAAATTTGAAACGCGTTTTAGGATGCATTATTACGAAGTTTATTAATAACGTATAAAATTAAATATGCAAATATTTTAATAAAGCACAACTGCTCACTCGATCGATTCGACGAATACATGTAATTTTTATAATTTGCAACGTTGCGCTCGCAATAATTAATATAAACTAATTTAATATTTTATCCCTACCAATTATATGTTAATGATTGCGGATTATTATCAACAATATTGGAAAGCTTACGTATACATCGTAAAATAATAATTCACATAAATTGAACAAACGTTATTTTCCTACGCGTAAATACGTAGAATTTATTAAAGGAATACATAGAAAAAAATTATTCCAACGTTGAAGCTTATTTCGCTTATTTGCTTGTTCTATTAAATAAATTTCATACGAATAATGTAAACAACGAATAATGTAACGTTAATTTTCCATTCTCTGCACGCACGTTCGTCATGCAGTTTTCCTAACTTGAAAATATGCAAAACCCCGTAATTAGCTCTTTTCACTTACACGTAATTCTGTTTAATCCTAGGAGATGTAAATAATTATATAAATTTTCATTACGTAAAATAAAAATACAAAATACAAAAAAAAAAAAAAAAAAAAATTCAACAAAAAAAAAATGCAAAACGAGAGACGGAAAATGTAAATGGAACACAAACAGCGTTAAATGTGTCTACGTAACAGTATAATAATTCGTATGAAATTTAATCTCATACTTTTTCAATACCACACGTCGAGGGCTTTGTTATCGATAAGCAACTCTAGGTAATTAAGAGAGTTTCGAAGATGACGGTATGGATCGCGATGCGATCAATAGGAACAATCGCCAGACTAACAATAACGGGCGATTGCAATGAATTCAAACAGTGAACTACGATAGAAGGATTCGATTTTTGCTTATTGCGTACCAGGAAAAGATGAAGAGTAAAGGGAGAAACCGAAAATCAGAGTCGACAGAGCAACGAGAGAGAAAAGATCTACTCTCGTTGTAATCTCGAAGGACAGCGTATAAAGCTCGACGCCTTCGTTCGCCTTGGTGCACGTCGGCGTAATAATGAATGTCGTGAAGAGAGAGAGAGAGAGAGAGAGAGAGAGAGAGAGAGAGAGAGAGAGAGAGAAACAGGAGGATAGGGCAAGCCGATGTTCTCCACGTATTCAGCAAGGCAATCGAAAAGCCGTTGCTTTAATAGGGATGGGAATACGTACACAGAAGTGCAAAAGCTGGAGAGAGAGCGAACGCCGTGAGCCTCTTGGGAAATGTGCGTAATCGTCGTCCTATTCCTCGCGTCGCTTTCTCACGATCGTTTGTTTATTATTGGTCCTCGGCTCCCTCCGAGCCAGGCTCGGACGACCGAGTCCCCTCTTTCCCTCGCGTCCTCACGGATTTCGTTCCACCGGTGCGTCTCGTGTCGCGGCGGCAAATTATGCGGACGCGCGTGTAATCCTCCTAATCCGACGCGTTGTGGCGTGTCCATCGATTTTCTCGGATATCCGCGCGCGACTTCCCACTCATTTGTAAGCCGATAACGCGAGGCTCCCGTCAGGATGCGGAATAATTACGATGCGCGCATGACGTCCGTCCGCACGAGGATCGGGACACTTTACGCATATTTCCGGCCTCCTTCGCACTCTCTGCCGAGGGCACATTTATGCAGCATCGGATTTCTAATTAAAACGCCCGCTGAAAGAGATAAAAATTGCCGTGATGCTTGCGAATATAGAGAGGCGAGAATCTGAAGTGGACGGGAAAAAGTAGACGTGCGCGGTGCAACGCGACAAGAGCTGCCTCTTAAAAATATTAATGCCGAACGAGAGGCTTCGTTAACCCGACTCTGCCCTTAACGATTTCACCCACGCACGAGTGGGTGAAACTTGCGACAACGATGCTGTTCCCCATCGAGAAGTTTATCAGGCCTCTTACTTCTACTTTCTTGAATAGCGCGTGATTGCTTGCAGTGACTTAAACCAATTGGGATGCTTCGGGCAAGGAGATGCAAATTATATCTTGTTGTAAAATAAGGGACGAAAGACGCGCGCCTTGAAAAGGGAGACGGACAGCAAACCGAAGTAGTACACATTTGCGAGCAAGATCCAGTTCGGCCATGCCCTGGAGTGGGCAGGCCTCGTGAATTACCGCCAAGGATATTGTGCAAATAATTGCAAGAGGCGAGTGCCTTGTAGTTTTGCGTAATTTGATGAGGAGGACCCTCGTAAAAAGGCGACCGCGCGGAAAAGTGCGCGGGCCACGATTGCGGCGCTCCCTCTTACTTTGCCTGCTTTTCCGCGACGGAGTTCACCTCCTCGGCCGGGGGATGTTTACGCTAGAATCCGAGAAAGAGTGGCGCGCGCGCACTCACACTCTGGTGTAATAACCAAGCTCCCGCACTCCTCCGCAAACTTAACAACGGGGGGGTTTTCGCTGCGACGCACTTAACTCTTCCGCGCTTACGACTGAGTTTGAAAATGCCCAAGACAGATCGCTTTGTCACTCTTGTGCATCATATATCGCGCGATCCTGTACTTAAATAATAAAACGAATGTGGGAATATCGCCTCCAGCGGTTTCAAGTCGGCGGTCACGTTGCAATTCCTTTAATAGGCACATTTTCACGCATTGAGTTAATAATTCTTCGATCTTGCTTCGGAATAGCGACAAACTGTTGTTTGACACGCTCGTTAAAAACATGGAGATGGCGTAGTCTTAAGAAATCGAATATTTTTGATACGCTGAATATTCCTCCCGATTAATTAGTCAGATTTTATCTCAGGCTACGTTATAAAAACATAAAGAGTGCAGTTTCCAATTAGCCTCGTTAAAAATTTCAGTATTAAGTTATTGATTTCATAGGAATGGTATTAAATGAATTAATTGATATTTGCACTGGAATTTTCCCCTAATGTACAGAAAATTTAATTAATCGACCGGAGACAAAGAAAAACTGAAATGAACGCAGCTACAACGTCTGCACATAGTGCGTTAAATTAATAGTTAAGCGTACAAAAAATTATGCTGAAAACGCAACGTGCATACAAGCAACCTTGATAGCATAAGCGCTGTTTATACTAATGCTGTTCGTATATCTTTCACGATGAAAAAAGTTTACGTGGAAAATCTGGATTCGTGCTATAATGTACGGTAAAAGAACCGTAAGACCTACGATAACACACACCCTTGCGAATACTGTCAATGGTGTTCGGGTCTTTGCGCAAACGAAAAACATACGAATTTTTTAACAAATTCTTTCTTGTAAATGACACGAGTCGCAATAGTTAAAAAGTACTTAAAACTAGGATGTTCCGTAACATTGAGGTGGTTGAAATTGAACGTTGCGTACAAAATAAAGGGCAGTTATTTGTAAGTACGGAGCAACTGCTTGATCTCGTTCGGAAGCAACCGATGGATTTATTAAGTACGTTCGAAACGTATTTAATACGACCTAACGGAATAACGAAACCTCGAACGAAAAATCCTCCTCGAAAGGATGAAAGGATACTCGCTTTGTGTCTAATGTCGCTTTCCTACCGAAGATCAAAAGCAATCGCAAAGTCAGGTGGCGCGTGGTGGTAAGAAATGAAGGAACAAGGAAAATTAGCGCAGAGCACGGCTCGACAAATCGGAATGGAAACAAATAAAAAGCACCGAGACTGAAACGGCGACACCCGAGGGACTTGGCTCAGCTTAGCGCTTCTCAATCGTCGATTGGCAATTGTCGTTGTAGAACTGGCTGAAGCGGCGCTAAACACGTATACGTATATAAGTACATATGCGCGTATGGGCTTTAAACGAAGAGACGAGAGAGTACGAGAAGAGGGCCGATAAGCACGTGCGGCGAGCGCCAACCAATGTGCTGGTCCGGGGGGCGGTTCTCCACCCTCTCGCGATTGCCGCCGCGGCGGCGTTCGTGGTGGGGCGCTAGATTCCTGGCGTTCCGGCGTGGAAGGCAGAGAGACACCCTCGCGACTTCTGGCGTTCAAATCACGGCCGAAAGACCGCTCGCTCGGACACGCTCATCAACCCCTTGGGCGTGCGGTTCTGCGCTGCTTATCCCACGTAACACCGGGCTCGATTTTCCCCATGAAGTCGCCCCAATTCAGTCGCAAAGGAGGCCAGCGACATGTATAGCTTGTACAGAGCGTGGTTCGGCGCCGAGGAGAGCTACCCGAGATTGGATACGCTCTCGCCGCCCGACACCGTGGTGAGGGTCGGCAACGACGGCGAGTACCACTTCGTCGCGCATCGGGCCGTCCTCGCGGCGCACAGCGGTTACCTCAAGGCCCTCCTCGCATCGGCCACGAGCTCCGCAGCTGACAACTCCGCTACGACCTCATCCTCGCACGATGCCACGCAGCCGCCCATCATTATTTCCGTCACTGTACCCTCCACCGTAGGTAATTAGTAAATTCATCCATTTATCTGGGTTTCTTGCATCGCTTTGGCGTGCCCACTGAGTCGTTTACCAAGTTGAGTGGAAAGGTAAGTGTAGCGGGTAGTCAAAGTACTATTTTATGAATCCCGCCTCGCATGAATCCCGCCTCGCATGAATCCAAACTCGCACGTGGAACTTGGTGTAAGCGAGAGGCGTTTCTTTCCAAAGTTGCGCTCCGGGTGCGGCAAAATGAGATTCAAGTAGAAGAAGCTCGAAAAGGGTGAAAACTTGAGGTACTGTTCGACAGGCGGCGAGGCATTCGCACCCCTGCTCAACTACATGTACACGGGTCGGTTGGAAGTGAGCCTCGACAACATCTACACGGTTTTGCTGGCTACTCATCTTCTGCATATGCCGGGCGCCCTGGAGCAGTGTCGCGCGGCTCTCCTCAGGCTACGGGCACCTCCGGTTGTCTCGGCCTCTGCTTCGCCGTCGCCGCCACCATTATCCCAGCAACAGCAACAGCAACAGCAGCAGCAGCAGCAGCAGCAACAACAACAACACCCGAGCAGTGTACTGCGCCCGGTGCCCAATCGTCTTCTGGGTCCCGCCTTCTGCTGGCCCCAGAGTAGCACGACGGCTGGACACATCTATCCGGCCAGGCACCTCGAACTACCGCACTTGCCAACCCTCCAGTTGGCGCCCACCATCGCCATGTTGCCAACGCCGACGATGCACAAGACGATCCTTTCTTATGGGTGAGACATTTTCCTTTTACAGCAGACTCCGTTGCTTTAATCGCGTTTTCCGGGCGTTGCACCCAACGGATTCAAGGTGACTAAAGCGGCAAGAAACGCGTGATCGTCGTTGAGCGCACTTGTACGCTTTTTCCGATATCGCGCAATTTTACTACGACTTTGCCCCGCTTGAACAACAATTGTGCGATCCGCGCGTTCTCCTCTCTAACGCAAATCTAAAGGTCTAAGAAAAGTGGTCGTCCGATGTGCTCTCTCGTAAGAAGTCCCAGGAACAAAGAGGCATCGGTCTCGCCGTCGTCGAACAGCTCCCAGGTACAGCAGCAACCGGAAGGCAGGCGTTCGGCCTCGGAAAGTCCAGAGCTCGTGGTCGCCTCGCCTTCGGCGAGTTCCGTTACCCAATGCAGCGATGACCAGCAGATGATGCTCCGCTGCGTCAGTCCCTCGGCCAACAGCGAACGCGTCTCCGTGAACGAGGGTAGCACTGAGCAGCCACAGCAAACCAGCCATCGCCGTCGGACTTTGCAGCAACAGCCTCGGTCTTCTCGTTCCAGTCGCGGCAGCAGTCAACGAGAGAGATCCTCCTCGTCCTCGGTGATGAGCCGTACCGTCGTGCAGACTACCGGGGTCGTCTACGATGTCGCCTGTTGCGACGGACCAGTGCGCTTCCATCGCGTGCTTAATGAAAACTATTCGCCCACGGACGTCCAGGTGACTACCATTGAATCTTTTATTATCGATAGCCGCTGTCGATCGATGTTTTGACGCGATCTTTCCGACATTACGGTATTCTTCAAGAGTACGATTTTATCGGTTGATTTTTCTTCGGGGGCAATTTTACTTTTAGCCTTCCGTTACTTCTAGCAATATTCGTAGATCACAAAAGTGAGATTTCAAAACGCCTTTCAAAGACTACCGTCCCGTAATAATGATTTTCTCGTCCAGACCACGGCGGTACAACAACAACAGCAGCAACAACATCTACTTGCGCAGTACCCAGTGGAGACGTCGCGGTGCAACGGCAGAAGCTCGACGTGTCGGGAGTTGGAGGAGGTTTCCGTGGGTAACCGCGAGAACGACGAGAACGAACAGCATCGGACGCATCGCCAGTCATCGCCCGGTACCCGCAGCAACGGTGAGAATCATCCCGGAAGCTACACCTGCGCCTACTGTCACCACACGTTCAAGTCGCAGTATTGCTACCGGAAACACGCGCGCCGACACCTACTTCCGACGGATGGCGAGAACGCCGCTAACCGCCAACTGCTGCAACAGCCGCAAGAGCAGCAGCAGCAGCAGCAGCAGCAGCAGCAACCTCAACGACAACCTCGGCCACAGACGCAGGGGCTGCAGTTGGAGGGCAAGAAGCGCGAGGTGCGTCTCCTCGACCTCAACGTGCAGTACTACCCCTGCAAGATATGCGGTAGCAAATTCCCCAGCTACTACTTCGTGCACAAGCATCGCAAGCTCTGCCACGCGAACGCCGAGGACATCCAACAAGGTCGCCTCCCCGGTTCCGAGGAGCGAACACCGATCGAACACGCGAAAAATGCCGATCAGCAACAACAGCAACAACAGCAACAACAGCAACAACAGCAACAACAGCAACAACAGCAACAGCAGCAGCAGCAGCAACAGCAGCAACAGGAACAACAGCAACAGCAGCCGAGCACCAGCGAAAACGTGCAACAGCCGGCCTGAACTTTCCGACCCTGGGTGCGCGCGGACTTTCACTAGGACGTCGCTCTCCCAACCTAATTCGCATTTCCTGGCTTTCGATGAGTCGAACGGCGTCACCCAGGCGTGGACAACGCGAGCGCAAACCCAGTGGCTACGGTATTCGGACGAGACAATCTTGTGGCTTTTTCGCCTTTAACGGGAGAACGAGTGTTGTGATCTAATTTAGTGTACACGATATATCGCCAGTCGCAGAATTCGGGCCTGCGAATAGATGCCGTGTTTACAAAATCAAAATTTCATTACGGGATTTTTATACGGGAGACCGTTGTATGCGCACATCGATGTCACTTTTACGAGAGTTTTCCAATGTAAACAAAAACGCCATTCGGTGATGAAACGAACTGTGACGTGTGCGTGAAAAAGTGAATCGCCTTTGAACATTAGTTGGGGGGCAGTACGTGTAAGCACAATTAAAAAATTTAAACGAGCGGAGTGAAAGTGAGTTGAATTTTTGACTGCGAATAAAGTAAATACAACTATGATGAATACACTTATAAGTAAGAAGCTTTGTATTTTGACTTTTAATCGATCAAAGGTATCAGGGTTAATATTTCTCATGTAAAAAATCCGACGAAATAATGAAAATTCTGTATATATCGTTGTATACAGTTTGTCGATTATTTGTTAATAAACGAATTACCACATTGAATTATTGTTTCCTCTGGATTAAAAACATTTATACGTATTAATTGTTTTACAAAATATTCTCGTACGTGATTTGAGTAGCTTTCTCATTAATACTTTATCGTTGTCTTTATTATATTACGTAATAATATAATATTAAATACGTATGTATGTTTGGCGTAATATTTTTTTGTAATTCAGTTGATTATTAATTTCGACGCGTACATTTATTTGCGAGCCAATAAGTATCGTTTAATTTATTAAACTCTCGAAGCATGAATTGTAAAATTTATGCTTTAATTTATTTTCAATCTAATTTTGCAATGTTTTTCAATTTACTTTAAAATGCATTTCTATTGCTACTCAAGCTCGGAAATCACGATCTAAATTAAAATTTTCAAAATTCATAATGGCATATGGAGCACAGTAAAATTAATTGCAAACGATAGAATTTTTCACTGTTTTTAATTTATATTATTATACAAATTAGTGGTGAAAATGTTTTTGTGTATTTTTTCCCACGCCTTACATTACATCCAAAATAAGCGTATAAAAATTAATCGTCAAATTATCATTTTGTATAGCACACTAATGTACTTCGAAGTTTATTCGAAAGCAGTGTATATTCAATTTTCAGTCATTCAATTATATTCGTGAAGTTAAGGAGAGAAATCATAAATTACTTAGAAAATAATCGTGATTAAAGGGGTGATCCGCAGTAACCAGATTTATAGATTGGTAACATCGTGACCACGTTATAATCATCAATGACAATAGTCAGTCCCAAACAAGCATTTTGCAATATTCCTTATTTTCTTTTTATAATTCCCGTATTAAGTTTCATTCATTTAATTCTTCGCGTAATGTTTTCACGAAAATCTATATTCCATTGTAGATAATAAGCTAATTTTCTGCGATTCTCGAAAATGTCTTTATATACATACTTCAGAGAATAATGTGTGTATGCGCGCAGCACCCTTACACGTACGTGTTATTATTATTATTATTTTTTTTATTAAGAGATATAGAAAAATAATCTGGAGACGAAACAGCATATTCTGAATAAAAATAATACAAAATATTAATTTATTTATCGATTTTACACCATGACTTCCATGTATTTTAGCACGTTTATTCAGATGATCATGTTTTCACGCCTTTAGTATCTTTCGGACAGACTTTAATTTTAATGATCGTTAGTTTACACTTTTTTCAATTATAAGTTTGATATAATCAGTTATCAAAAACACGCTTGAGATTGAAAACTAGATCGCTGGTACCAACTATTCGTTACAATATTTTCGTATAAAGCTCACTTTTTATGATTAAAATTAAAATGATTTTAGTAATTCAAAAAATGTGAAACCCCATAGCATATTAGCAAATGCGCTTAACAATAAAATTATGCTTTCTAATGTAATGGCGTTAGCTTGGATTAAATTAGAAATACTCATTTTTATCAGCATTGATATTGTTAATGGTAATTTACAACAATTGGATAGAATTGAAAACGGTAATATTAACTTACCCATTGCATCCATGGATTGTGCCTCTTCGTCGCTAGTCTCCATGGGAGTTGTATGGTTCTCTTTTTTCTTGTCTTTCGACCTACTCGTGACAGTCGAGCCTCCTGTGATGCCAGGATTTTTCTTTTTATCCTTTTGCTGCTGTGGCAACTCGAGCTGAAGGTTACTACTTGCGTTGTTAGCATTCGTTACGCTCGTGTTCGAGGACGAAGATAGAGCGCCTTTACCCTCAACCCTACAAAAGCACAAATCTCTAGTCGTAAGTATATTAAATTATAATATTAACTGTAAGATAAATGAAATTATAAATGGAGATTAAATATGTGTACAAATATCTTCCCGAATCCATAAATTCAAGTTTAATTTCTAAAATTATATCAAGTCCAATAAAATAAAGATGATTACATTGAAAACAGACTTTATAATGAAGCTCAAGTAAATTGAATAATGAATTCTTAATATTTGATCTAAAAATATGAGATAGATTCAATACAATATAAGAGCCATTTCAATAACCAATCTCAAAGTATATTAATTTACGCTTTTACACGCGATACTTAATTCAAAAAATTTGCCGAATACGTACCACCGGGAACTAAAATTAAAATTACGATTACAAACTACTTTAAACTACAACGAAAATGCAAATCTTTCTCAATTTCTGCCTCTTTCCGAGCCGCTATCCAAGTAAATGAAATCCGTGAATTCGACTCAATTAAGATGATGAACATTGGGTGGATACCCAAGCAAACATTGTCCGCTAACCAATAACCATTGATTAGCATTGCAATTTGCTAATGACTGATCTGCTTCACCATCTTCCTCTCTCTCTCTCTCACACACACACACACACACACACACACACACTTGCTCACTTTCTCTCGCACGCACGCTCTCTTTCGCTCTCGCTTCTGATCTTTACGGCGGGAGAGGCACAGGAAGAGAGAGAGAGAGGGGGGGGAGAGCTTGATTCCGAACAAGCGTTAAACTAATATCCAGAGCGAAGTAGAAAGATTGGAATTTTAAATAAAATTTTACATTTTATACCGAGGTAGAGTGAATCTTCGAATTTTAGTACAATATATTCGCTAAGTGAATAACGAAAAGGATGAAAAGTCTACTGTCTCTATCTCAGAGAGAACAAGATAAAGTGTGAGGCAGAGAGCAGAGGGAAGAATGGGAAGTAAAAGAGTTAGGATTTTGTTTGCTTAAAAAATCTCTTCCAACTAGTGTTCGCACACAATTCATCCAATTTAGCCATAATTTCAAATTAATCAAAAGAACAATTGCATTCGCATACAGTATCGTTCGAATAAGACTTACGTATTTACTGTTTGCTTTGTTTCATTATTTTATTATTTTTATTTACCCTTACTGAAAGAACGTCACATTCTCCGAACTTATACTTAGCGAATTTTTAGTGTTTGTTAAAAAGATAATCGCAATAATTAAAAAATCAAAATTATTATCCTCGAGTGACAAGTAATAAAATGTGTAAAAAAATTGAGTGTTTTGTTCTCTTTTTAATTCTCTTATTAATCGCCAAACGAAAAAATACTGGCTTTAAAATGTTTCTTAGGCAATTTATTTTAAAAAAATATTGCGAAATTTCAAGTTCCAAGATATTTAATTTAAAAATTATAAAAATTTAAATAATATCACACAGTATTTGCATTTTTCAATTATAAAGAATAACGTTTTCGTGAAACACTATGAAATATATTATCATTTATCGTACCGAAGTACTTTATAAATACATTCATGAATATTCTAATAAATTACATACAATTTATACAACAATTATTTTCATTGCTTAACCAATTTAATATTAAAACGAAATGCCAATTAATAAAAAAAGTAATTAAAGTTTTAATTGAATTTAAGCAAATTGACAGTTATAAAACCAGAACAATTATATTACAGAAAAGTTGTAGTATTTTTAACGAGCAGTTTGTCTATAATGTAAAATTATGCCAGTTGTAATGAACAAATATTAGGATGCAATTAACGAATGATATAATATAGTAACTGTCAAATTAATGAAATGAAATTCTTAGGATAATTGCGAATTCATGTATTGAAAACAATATTTCGCTGTTGTATCCCCTTAAAGAGATTTTACATTCTTGTTTTATCAATTTTTCATATACAACTTTAAATAAGTAACAAGTTACGCTTATTCTTTTACGTCTTTCATACTTAATATAAAGCTAAACGGTTAAAAATGGTTACTCTTTCAAATATATATAAGCGATTGTCAAAAAATATAGGCGCAATTTAAATAATTTGAGAAATGATTTCTTTCTACGTAAGTTAATAAATTCTTAGTTGATAAAAATATAAATATAAGACATATTGTTAGCTGTGAGAAACACGAAAAAAATGCCCAAGGATCTCAAGAATGACTCACTTAATTTCCCTGCTAGAGAGTGTCTCGGAACTCGACTGCGATTCCTCTTTGATATCCTTAAGAAGTAGCGAATCTTTCGAATCTATCTTAATCTCCTTGTTTTCTTTATTCGCCTCGCGGGCGTCCTTGGCGCTGGTCGACGACATTGACGACGTTGTTAGTACGCTCGACGTCGTTGTAGTTTCGCTGATACTCAGGACGGATGCTGTCACTGACGCTACCGACGCTGTTGAGGTTATCGTTGTTCCCGTTGTCGCCGTCGTTGTTACCGTCGTCAGTGAGGATTCCGAGGTTAAACTCGTGCTTGCGACAACGCTATTATTAGACGAACTTGCGGCAACGGCGGCGCTAGATGAGGATGACGTCGTGCTGTTGGCGCTCGCACTCGTGACCGACGTGGATGATGACGAGGGGGTAGTCGTCGATGGAGTGGACGTCGTCGTCGCTGCGTTGCTACTACTACTTGCCAAAGCCGAACTAGTTTGAGGATTCTCTTGGGTTTTCTGTTGCTGCTCACGCTGCAGCCTCGTCGTTACTCCCGTAGTTAATATATCTATAGGTCCGATAGTGGAGTTACTATTATTTACCTGTAAAAAAATGCGATGCAGAAAATTAAACATTTTTATCGGCGATGAGAGTCTGATTCCGGCAATCTCGTTACCATTCGCTCTCGAGCTATGGAGTATTTGAATTTAATAAGCTTTAATCTTAATCAATGCTTCACTACGGCTTAATTCTTCCTTCTGACATTTTTTATTATCATTATATAAACATTATTTATTTAAACAGTTAGATTAAGCTATCATACATGTACGTACAATCATTACAGGTAACAATGTGGCTTCGAATAATTTTGTTCATTAAATTTATCAATTAAAGAATCAATCTGAATAGAATAATAATAAAACAACATCGAGAGAAAAATTAAGAATCCATCCGATGAATTTATTTTTAAAAAATATTTTACTTGGCAATGAGTCACAAATTCAGATACAAGTTTACTTTACGTAAGCTATCGCGTGACTGGTAGTGAAAACAAGCTCTCCGTGCAAATTAACGTTTTAATTAATCACGCATAATATTTAAATGGATCGAACGGTTCGCACAGTGCCAATCGGTACTCGTACCTTATTGTTAGGATTGTTTCGAGAACTACGCGTACGCCTCGACTTTCGCAGTAGCTGCTTATAATTCTCCGCTTTTTTAGTGAGGTAGTAATGATGCACGCAATCCGCTACGGATTTGTGCTCGAACGACTGGGCTATCGCTCCGAAATTCTTGGGATGCTGGAGGTACTTCTCCTTAAACATATCGTGCTCCGTAGTGCTCCAGACATTGATGAGTTTTCTCTCGCTATGCAATGCCTCGAGCTCCTCCGGCTGCAGCAAACCGTTGCGGTTCTGAAATGCGATTTTCCGCTGCTTCGCGTCTAACAAGAGTGGCGGGATCACAGCGTACGAGCGCATCTTCTTGTCCTCCATCTGCAAGCACATTTTTCGACGTCCCGTTTCTTTTCAACTGTTTAGCCTACACTGGCGGTACGTATAAATTTCCGACGCGTTATCGAGCGCGAAAGAGAATAAGTGACAAAGAATTTTCATTAAAGACTATTCAACAAATTAAATAAAACAAGTTGAAAGTTAAAAAGTAAAGTACAGCAGCCATTGCTCAACGTTTTATGTGTTTGTATATAAACCAATAAGTTAAAAAGTGCACAAAAGTATTACGTGAATATAAACGCTTTGTTTATATACGGTAGAAAGCAAATATACATTACTAACCTGATGAGTTTTCAACGCATTTTTTAACTCGGTCGACAACTCTTCCTGAGGAATTAGCAATGATAAGAATCTTCCATGACGTGTGTTTCGCGAGAAAATATTTGCGAAAAATCAAAGATCTTTCAATATATACACCAACCTAGTTAATTTATTTATTTAAAAAATATAATAAGTAATTTACATTTGATTTCAGAATTGATAAAGAAAAAAAAAAAAAAAAAAAAAAAAAAAAAAAAAAAAAATGCACTGAGCATATTTTTGTACATTAGGGAACATTCACTGGCCGATAAATTAGTCTTCTCCATCCATTGGTTTTAGTCGACCACTTCCTGACCTGCACTTAGTCGAAACGGCCAACATTCAGGAAGAACGAACAAATTATTATCCTAAATATTCCGCGAATACCGGCCAGTTATCTGATATCGTCATCATAGATATCTTTTGTACCAACCAAGGAAATCAATATCCTGAACTGTATAAAGTCTCATGAGTCGTTGAGGCAATTAGAGTTTAGAAGGGATGTTAGGATCAATGATGTTACATGAAAGTCATGAGTGCATTATTGGAACAATTTGAGCACAAACAGTTACGGGATAAAATATTGCTATCGTAAAAGCTGTTTATTGTGATTTGGACGTTTTTGGACATCGCGTAACGACGAACAGAGAGTGTTATAAAAGCAGGGTTGCTTGTTAGTACGGTGTCAGTTTCTTAAAGCAAAAATATGGATTAATGTGGATAACTCGGTGCTGTTGAGGAGAATGTATCCATGGTCTAGATTTCTTTCGAATAAGGAAAGCTATGAGCCTTGCGTAAACGATGAATCCATGAACGTAAAAATTTAAAAGTGATTTCAGCCGTTGATAAAACATTGCAAAGATAAAGACAGAATTCCGCAGATACAACATCCGCACAAGTCGACAAAAAAGATTATACACGAAGCCATCGAGAGATTAGTCAAGCACATAAAAATTTAAGCTTAAACACAATAATATAACGAACACAATTTCTTCCATTATATATCGCTCACCTTTTCTCTTTCGACTCGAATTTAAAAAAAAAAAAAAAAAAAAAAAAAATTAAAACACTGATAACGTAAAAAACACGAAGCATTAATAATCAAAACCAACATTCTGAATAAATGAGTTAGTGCTGAGAAAAGTAAATTTCTTTTCAAGTACCACATACGGTACTGTCATTGATGAATCGAATAACGATCGGATTAAAAAAATAAGACATTACAGAATCATTACATTTCACTTAGTGTGCAATAAAAAGTACAGTTCACTTCACGTACGTTCATTTCCTTGCAGTTATTCACGAATAATAGTGCTAGTTTTGATTGTTAATGACTCGATTATTCCCAAAAGAGAAAATAAAACAAGAAAGCCACTCTTTAGGAAGATAGGAAAAAGCAATATCGTATAAAAAAAATGTATGGCATTCTAAAATACCTCCTGCTCCTGCAAACCGTCCATAATCTCTTCGAGGTCTGCCTCACTTTTAATGCGCGCGCCGACCCTATTAAAGCGTTCTTTATCCTCGCGTTGCTTCCGCAGCTCTGGGAAGACCTTCTCGAAAAACTCCCGATTCTTGGCCTCCTTTGTCTTGCGCTTCTGAGTCGCCTCCAGCTTCTCCACCTTGCGGTGCCACTCTTGCACAAGTATCGCGTACGTCTGGGATTGTTGGCGATGAAGGGAGGCGCGCTCCGCATGCTCCTTGCGCAATTTGGCCACGAGACGCGCTTTTATACATTGATGCCTCGTGCGGTTCTCCTGGTATACACTCGTGTCCGAAGGTTGATTATAAAGCGGAAGTTTCACCTTCGGGCCTAGTTTCTCCAGTAACCTGTGCGCCTCCTCCGCTTTTTTCTGAAATCAACGTTTAACGTTAGCATCGGTGAAATCTCCACGAGGTCAGTAATGCTATTTTTTCAAATACAAGTATGTGCGTTTTCATACTTTATTAGCAGCTTCTCAGAATAAGAAATAATTGCTTAAATTTAGTTCACAGAGTTATCCACGTGCAATTGCGCTGTATTGCGAGGACACGGATTAGACATAAATAACCTTTATTCGTACAAACTTTAACCGAAACGTTAGTTAGCCTTTTCTTTAATAGAATTAGACTATACACTTATTGAATACAAAATAATTTCATAAATATTTGAATCGCACTCATGATCACAAAGTAATTTCTTGCTAATAGAAACATAAGATTTCAAACACAGAAGAGCAAGTATTTTTTATTATTTTCAACGAGTATTGACAATAAATTGAATTTGAAAATATTCTGAATCAGACTTAGCATACGAATTCAGTAATAACTGATTTAAATAAGACGACAGAATATTTTAGATTAGTCATTTATCCTAAGGTTCAGTTAATAACTAAGTTTCAGGACAGATATACAGTTCTTTGCGCATAAAAAGTTTGTATTATATTTGCTCTATGCCTTGCTAATAAGAAAGAACTCTTAAATCAATTTCTGAAAAAATAGAATCTACATTATTCTCACAGAAAATCTTTTCTCAATTATGCCTGCCTTGAGAGAGCTTCGAATTGATCATAAAATTGATCATCGAGTACTTGTCTCTCTTACTTACCCTATTTTCAGCATAAATTTTTTGTACAAGCGACTGGTGTTTAGGTTGCAGAGACGCTTCCTCGACAGGTCGCTTAGTACCGGGTGCTTCCAAGGGTTTACTAGCAACTTCTTCCAACTCCTTGAGTTTTTTCCGGAGCTTACTAATCTGAGATTCCCTTTTAGCAATTTCCCGATCGACTTTGGCGATCTGCTGAAGAAGATCGTCTTTGGTACTCCTAAATGCCGCATCGTCTTGTGTATTAGGCTCTGGAAGGGTTGGTGAAATGGCTTCCGTTTGTGGTGTATAGACCCCCGCCGTAGGCTAAGTAAAAAAAATGTACATTATATAACGCGTCATATTATTCTATTTAAAATTAGGCTTTTCGAATACAATATCATCGTCAACATGAAAAGAAAAAAAAAAAAAAAAAAAAAAAAAAATACTTTTCATTGTCAAGTAATTAAAATAAATGTCGTACGGCATTAGTTATAAATTTTTGGATAGATCATCGATAAAACAAGTCACTCTTGAAAAGTAAATTATTCTTTGTAAAATAGATAATTACCGCAAACCGATAATCCTTGTATATAGCAATATGACGAAAATACATAATAAAAAAATAAAACTTAAAGTTTAATCTAGTAAGTCTGTAGCCTTACTAACTTTACAACGTCTCACAGTAATTGAAACACATACATTTGTAAAAATAATCGCTAAATTCCATGTCTTAATTCAATTAAAAATAAGACACTAAATATTTTCATCACATTTTTTACACGCGATTCATTGCATCACTCTACTTCGAAATGATTAAAAAAATTTTTACAAAATTGTCTATACCGAATTCTATCAAACACTAAAAATGAAAGTGTAAAAAGCAAAGTGTATTGTCGTTACAACGTAAAGTTTTTAAAGAAAACTGTCGAAATATGCAAATTTATCAATTTTAGAAGTCTGTCTTTTCAAACGATATTCTTATTCGAATAATTTAATTACAAGTACACAGATATACTATATAAAAACTATGATGTATAACTATAAACAAGAGAGCAGATGCCTCATTAATAAAACATTATCACACTAATTATAAGTGGAAATAATTTTAATTTTAATTGGAGTATACCTTTATAGATTATAAATTCTCAGTATGGTAATTACGTTTAAAAAAAGATTATTAATTAATTAAGAACAATTATTAATATTTTATGAAAAAATTATCATCGTGTAAAAACTAACATTAATATCTTGGTATTTTTAGACAGAATTCATAGACTGTGTTTCATGTACCGTGAATTAGGCAGATAGCATTAAATGCAATTGAATTTAAACATACTCTGTTGTTACAAATGTGTACAAAACAGAAAAAATAAATTGTAGTTATAACCAAGTCATCGGTTACCTACAAGTAAGTAGGTAACGTATTAGCAATTTATCTCAAATGGGAAACCTTGCAATGGTGATAATTTACAATATGCATCAGAGAATTTGTTCTATTAGCTGTCAAAGTTGCAAAACAGGAATTTTCAGATACTTTGCGTAGAAATTAGATCCTACTAATTTTTATTTAATGAATTGTAATTTTAGTTACTATTTAAATTAAAATGTTTACAACGGCATAATTAGATATCTCGGAGAAATAATAAACTTGAATTTTGCCACGATTGGAGTAGTAATTTTTAAATTGCAATCGTGGATGGTACGTCCCAATCAGGTGGTGAGAGTTAATACTCGGTATGCTTTTAATAGACGACAGTTAAACATATCGCCTGTAATATAGCGAGAACATCAACACTTTCATTGTCGTGTACACGTTAAATTCTCAAGAGGGAATCGGAAGGCCCAACTTTCGACAATGTCTCGTTAAAAAAGCAACGGTACATCCATCCTGTGCAACGCACCCTCGTATCTATCCTCAGCGGCTGCTGCAGCTGTTGCACATGCTTTTGTTTCATCAAGCTGTCCTGCGCGCTCGTAATCCTCTGGCACTCCGTCTGTGATATCGACTGCTGCTGCTGCTGCTGCTGCTGCTGAGTCGGTGGCAGTTGCTGAACGGGCTGACCAAGGCGGATCTTCTTGAAGGGCGGCGCGTCATGCTGCATCTGGGCCATGTCCACTGGACTCGGACGATAGTCCTGCGGTTGCATCGCCAGGATGGCAGGTCCACCGCCACCGCCGCCGCCGCCGCCGCCACTCCCGCCACCGCGATTGTTGCGCGCCGCTGCGGCGTGGTAATCCGTGGGCGCGGTGGGGGAGGCCGCGGGTGCGATGGAGGCTGGCGCCGGGAGCAGAGATATCCGAGGTCGCTCGCCACGACCGCTCACCACGTACTCGCTGCCGACGCCGACGATCTGCGAGGATACGGGGCTGCTGCTCACGCTTATCGCCACTCGCTCGTTAACCTGAAATATATACCAAGTTCAAGTATTAAATGTCGCCTCATCTCGCTTAACTTTCTGATATTTACGCGTTATTCTCGATAACACTAGATTCGATTCATGCGTATCTCTGCGTGTCGCAGACTATCGGTGATTCTTATATATAGAGTGTGCGTTTTAACGTACTTGCAATTATTTTAAGCTTCTACATCTGAAATTGAAAGGAAAAACGAGAACACCGCCAATATAACGACCACTTAACAAAAAGAATTTTTTAATTTCAGACTCTGGGATATAAATACTTCAGAAGCTTAAACTACGTATTGAAGTTCCATTTTCTATCGTTCTGGGTTATTAAAACCAGTGCATTAATAGTAAACGAGCTCTAAAAATTTCAACTTTTAAAATATTATTCGAAAAATACAGCTTTGCGTAAACGACGAATCCTCGAGATAAGAAAAAATAATGCTCGGGAAAAGTCGTTTCGGTTTCGTCGTAATAATATTTTTCAAGTTTCAGCAACGCTATTAATTAAGTTTTGCTGTTGCTTTGCAGCAGCTCGACATTTAATAAAGTGGACATTGTTCCGTTCCCATTGGGTTTCAAATCAGAGAAATAATACGACTATGCGAAAGCCATTTGTGCAACACTAGAATATTGTTCGCGTAAGCCGAGGGGAGAAACAAGAATAACATCAACTGACGAATTAACGAATGCAACTCGTAAAGGTTTCCACGAGGAGATTCACTGCTTAAGGTGCCGACATACGAGTCTCGGCGGGACATGGATAAAGTGCTCGTGAAATCACAGACGTGCTCGAGCCTCCAATGGCATCCCACCCCCCTCCAATTAAACTGCAGGGATCGGCGGGTATTTATCTTAGGAAGCGCGTAAGGACGGCCATCGTGCGAGTGGCTGCCGGCGGAAGATGCCCCTCGCGCGAACAAAACGGAAAGTCGAGATAAAGAATGCGGCGAGCGAAGGTAAGGCTCGAAGGAGGCGAGTGGGTGAGGACGACTTTCACCCGCCCACTCGAGAGCGCGCGAGGAGCGTCGACTGTGACCTGGAGGAGGAGGAGGAGGAGGAGGTGGAGGAGGAGGAGGTGGAGGAGGAGGAGGAGGAGGAGGAGGAGGAGGAGGAGGAGGAGGAGGACGACGACGACGACGCCGCGCGATTATTAGCGACGGCCCGTTATCGCGGATCAAGTATTGCTCGGCGAGCGGAGCAAAAACGGCCTCCCACCCCTCCTGGCGTAACGAGGGATTGCAGCACAGGTCGGCGAGCTCGGCGGCACGAGCGCGTGCCCGTAAACAAATCGATATCGAGCGAGCGCGTGTGCGCCAACCGCGGGGAGAATGCGAGGGGCGCGTGCCAATAACCGAAATGCCCCAGCGAACACCGCGACACGCTTTTCCGCGTCTGTGGCCCAGATTCGCGTAGCGACGGCTAGGAAATCGCGCGGCTCTCGCGATGCTTTCCAGCGGTTGGTGTCCAGCAGCAGCACTGGCTTTGAAAATAAATCCACGAATCCCCGGCACAGGCGAGGCCGAAACGTGCCCTTTCTCCTTTTCCAAATTTCCGCTCGGCTTGAATCCCATTGAATGTGTGCTCTATCAATAACCGTGGAGACGGTACGACGTACATCGCTCGTTTCGGTAGGTGCATCTCGCGCACATCCACCACCTCTTGTACATACACTTTAACAGCGTTAAACGTTTAAGCGAGAGCTCCAACATTCTAATGAGTATGTTGAAAATGCGTAAATGCTGAACCACAAGGTTCCTTTTATTTTTTTCGTGGATACGATTACTCGGTAGAAAGTTGATATTCCCAGCCCATAGCCACTCTCTCTCTCTCTCTCTCTCTCTCTCTCTCTCTCGGTTTTTAATTTATAACGGTTGTATTATTCCCTTAACGATTACTCCGCATCGGCCTTCGGCGACCGATACTTTGCGCGGCAGATAAATCAATAACCTATACCGATTTAACGAGTTGCAGTTTTCTATCCACACCGAGATGCTTACATCGGAATGAAATTCACTCGTATTAACATCGTTTCTCCGCGTTCGCGAAATAAAGGATTTCAATGGAATACTGAACGTCGTTGGGAAGTAATTTACTCTCGCGTAACAGAAACAACGATAATCCTATTAGCAATGAAATATTCAGCAACGCAAAATCATATAAACAATTGAGTTTTTAAAAGCTAATCGTACTCGGTCAAGCGCACTCGAGCAATTTATCATTCGATCACAAATTAAACTATAAAAATGCAAAATCGTTGCTTTGTCCTAGTAAACGCTATTGATGAAGTTGTCGATGAAGTTGTCGATGAAGTTGTCGATGAAGTTGTCGATGAAATTACAAGTACTACCTCGGGCATCAACAGCTTAGCGCTTATTCTTTAACAATTTTTTAAAAATAATATTTAAAGTAGCTAGGGATGAAAATTAACGTGCACTAATAGCGCGATAATTTGTATCTCGACACGAGAAAAGATCTCGAGCAAGATGCACGATCCAAAGATACGACGAAACGCTCATTTCCTCCGTCTCGATTCAAAGACTCCTGCGATACACAACTCGATCTACGATATAACCTACAAAGATACTTAAAAAATAAATAGCAGAATTATTGGGAAGAGCCAAGCCGGCATTATTGGAATGAAAGGAGTAAACGGTTAGAAGAACGTGGAAGGGAGAAGGGAGAAACCGCATCATCTTAATTGCGGGAAAAATAAAACAATGAGATAAAGGAAGGTGAAAAGGCGGGGCAAGCTTGTGCGGGCAGACGCATCGTCGCCGTGTTACTGTGCTTATTGCCCCGTAGCTAGGATGATTTGCAAGATTTGTTTTAAAAGCGCAAGTCTTTCGTGAGCTAAGTCAATACCTCCATGGGGCACCATCCCATATATCCACGAGCATCCTCTCGGTCATCCACCCCCGCCAAGTTCGCAATACTCACATTAGGACTGGCATTGCGATATACGTCCCTCGTGTATGCGGCGGCGGCGTTGGAAGCGACCGAGGCGGGCGATGGGGCCGAGGGCGGGTGCTGCCTGCTGACCTGCTGCTGGACGATGGAGGACGGACCGGAGGACGCCGACACGGGCGAGGCCGAGTTGGACGAGGCGACCTGCGCCACCGAGGCGGCGGACTGCGGCGATGGATGCGGATGGGGCGGCGGCGGGGGCAGATAGGGATGAACGAAGCGTAGACCCGCGGGTACGGGCACCACCGGCGGCACCGTGATGTTCATTATCGTGATGTTGAGGCCGCTGGGGTCGCTTCCTTGCTGCTGCTGCTGCTGCTGCTGCTGCTGCTGCTGCTGCTGCTGCTGCTGCTGCTGCTGCTGCTGCTGCTGCTGCTGCTGCTGCTTTGCACCCAAGAAACAAACAAACCATCGTTACACATCCGGCGGTTGATCATTTTCCGAGAGCTCGCACACGCTTCTACGATTCGCCACAGCCTCGTGTATATACGCTCATTGCACTTTCCTTTCTTCCTTTATGCCGATCGATCTTGCCACGGTCATTTCAGCTTGTAATTACACGACAAAAAACAATACAGGCGAGTCGATGACGTATAGCTGGATAAACGTCGGCGCACTCGTGTTCCGCCTACGAAATCTTCCGCCCGTATTATTTAACGAGTTTTCGTTTCCTTCGTCGACTAACTTCATGGAACGGAATCGCGAGCAATGAACAAAAACACGATGAACATTATGGATTCGCGAAGCAATACTTACGTGACTAAAATGACCGGCAACTTTCGGTGCTTCGAATTACTAAATGATAATCGATCTCGAACGCGAATAAATAATTCGCGTACTAAAGTAATTCGGAAATTCTCTCGCGACCGTATTCTGAATTCAGAACGTTAAATCGAACATTCTCCGTGATTTTTACGCACTGCTACGCCAGCTTGGCGCGATGAATTTTATTTCCTCATATTTCGACAAGGACGGAAAAGCCGAGCGACATTGAAACTCAACGGGAATCCGATAAAATGCTCTTCTTCGTATTATCAATACAACCGCCGCCGCCGCCGCCGCCGCCGCCGTCGGTGAATCAACGAAAAATAACAATATATATCCTATCGTAAGACCAAACCGTCTCTTTAAGCTGTTTACCTTTGGAAGAGCGATACTTTTGAACTTAAGGATAACCGTGAAACAACAGCTGTAATATCAATGCAACATCCTCAGCCGAATCGCGACACGCAGCAACTGCGAAAAACTCGAAAGATTTACTTTATTCCCGCGCTTGTCGTTTGCATCGAAGGATGATCGAGAACGAGATATTTCAAGGCTCGCACCTTTAATTCGATTACGGTTTGCAACACGGTTTGAACTTCGATACGAGAAGCTGCGAGCCTGATATTGATACTGATACTGATCGCGCGATTACTCTCCGAGGATAAACGGAGCGCAACGAGCGAATGTTGGCGATGAGAATGAAACGAGGATTGCCGGGATGTCTAACCGTGTGCTGGTCACGCGACGACGAGGTCGAGGAGGTCGCTTGTAGTCCCGCTGGTGGCTGGCCAGGGCCGCCAGCCGGGCCACTATTCATCGCCAATGATCCCGGCGATGATGAGGTGGCGGCGGCGACCTGGTGGTGCTGGAACTGGTGGTGCTGCTGCGGCTGCAGGTGAGGATAGTGGTAGAAGTGGTGGGCCTGAGGGTGGGCCTGGGGCCCAGCTGGAGCCGAGGTGGGGGCCGGCTGCTGGTGGTGCTGCGGGTAGCGCGTCGCGCCTGCGCCGACGACGAGGCTGCCAGGACCGCCGCCGGCGCCCCCGCCGCCACCGCTGCCGGGCCCGCCGCCACCCGCCGCAGCAGCACCGCCGCCCCCGACACCGCTGCCCTCGACCGTCCGCGGAGACACCGCTTGACGTGAGCTCGAACCGTAGCTCTGCTGGGGCCTGTAACAGCGGACAACGGACAGAACGTTAGTACAGCCAATTGCCGTATTGCTCAGCTTGCGCAATATGCGCACTCGCCCGGTGCAAACGCTCGCAAACGCTCGCAAACTCCGATCTTCCTTCGGGGTCGTGCGAGCGGAGCCCCGCTTTCGACCAACTCAAACAGACTTTTAAATGCTAAATTGCGGATCTACTCCATTCTCTGTATAAGCTACGGAAATAACTTACTTATCTGGCAGCGCCAGAGGGAGGAAAAGGGACAAAAATGGGGAAAAAGGGGGGAAAATCTGTAATTTTGTATTTACATTTATATTTCTAGTTGGTGCATTTTTCGCAAAGAATTGAAGTTTCGACCATTTACGCTCTCGTTAATAATATTGTAGTTTTCGCGTGTACTCGGGGGATGTGTATTGGATTCACTTAACCGACCAACGTAATATTACAATATATTTTGTCGTCGTTCTCTTCAATGATGACGTTAAGTTTGCGTTAATTCTGGAATAACTTTCGATCGTTCGAACATAGCAATATCTGCTTTCATGGCAAAATTGGAAATGAGACTTGGAAACTTTTAGAACGAACAAACTTAACACTCTTGTTACCTCGCGATAAATATATTTCCATTTACATGGACGCGTTTGCCTACGGCAGCACTTGTTCGCCCTTCCTTTCAAACACACACCCACTTTTGAAAGCTCGTATAATCTGCCATTAGTATAAAAAAAAAAAAAAAAAAAAAAACATAAAAGTCTCGTACAGCAATAGTTAAAGAGAATATTTCGAATAGGTTGTCTAAATTAAAAAATACCCTCCAGTTTTTCAGAAATGTGAGTTATGTATTTGAAACATTCGCCGCTCTACCAAAATCAAGAGGGAAAGTTTGCAGAACTCTGGCCGTAAACAGCAGTCAAAAAGATTCATTAGAAAAACTCCAACGATTCATTCTATTCGCTGACATTTAGTTTTATAAAACTCGTAAGGGTACTTTATTAACAAAAATTCATCGCGAGATACCGTTACTAGAAAAAAAAAGATTGTATTTGCATTAGTAACAAACAATCCCAGGTCAACAACGTTTCCGCATTAAAATGCTAGTGGTCGGTGTTTTCTTTTTTTTTTATTTTTTATTTATTTATTTTTTTTTTTTTTTTTTTTTTTTTTGTAAGACTATCCTTTGGAAACTATCCTTGTCGATGATATTGTCGTTGATTTCGCTGAAAACACGCTCATTTCAATTTCGCAAATCCATCAAAGTCGTCCTCAAATTCTGCATTTACTGGCGGCAAAGGAAGAAAAAGCAAAAGTTGACGAAATGACTGACCGTAAGTACCGATAAACGCGATGAAAATTGGCTCTTTAAGTCGTTAGAGTCCAGCTCTTTTCGCCTTCTATACATCCTTTTATATATATCCTTGGCACTGCGTCGCGCCTCTACATTATAGGACGACGACTCCGCGAGTTCATATTGATCATGTCTCCCTCCACTCTTTGGTACGCGAGCCGATAAATTCCCAAGAGACTGTGGAGATTTCGAAAGACGCGGAGAAATATATTCCGCATCGATGAGATAAAAACCTTCCCTTGGCTGATCTGGCAAGGAAGAAAAAGGCGAATCATAAGCCCCTATAAGTGAATTAAAATTTCGTACTTACTTCTTATCGGGTACGCTCGGATAATTTGAAAGGAACTCTTTTTAACTTCGGGACAAAATCGGGAGTCTCGAGGATATCAAGTGCGCGTTACATTTGCTTGGTCGTTCGAATACTCGTTGTCTATCAAAGCGGCGATTGGAACGCTCTTATTCCTATAGAATTCGTTTTAAGTAAACTCCAACAAAGAGCCATTCGATCGAGAACGTGTCGAAAAAGAGAGGGAAAAAAAAAAAAAAAAAAAATGCACGAGGGAACGAGATTTTGCCGTGAAAATGCGCGGGTAAGTGGAGTGAAAGCGCAAACACAAGGATCGCTACGAACTTTCGTCACATTTTTCCCGCAGATTTCTACAGTGCCTGCTTGTACCGCGGATGCGTATGTCGCGTTATATTATCTATATGATTTCTCGAGAGAATTAAATAACGCAGCTCTTACTGTTTACGACGCGACAAGACCTTATCTGCACGACCTCCTGGCTCCTTCACCGAGAAAATACACGCACGCGATTACGAAAAAAATCCGTTATCGTTCTTCGGTTTTACTAGGCCTTTCATATACACACGAGTCACTCGTTTAATTACTTATTACATGTATCAAGTTTACAAATTTTGAATTATCTTTCGTATCTTCGTCTTGTTCTGGTTAGGAGTCGTTGAACTTTATTAATCATCCACTCTGATTCTCCGCGTTACTTAACGGCCACTTAAAATTGCATAATGCTACGAGTAAAGATTCTCAATGTTTACCGAAATTTTATTCCACTCGAAGAATATTCCCAAAGGTTCATTTCTAAATATTCCAGTTATCGCGCGATAACGAGACTGATTCCGTAAAATACAGCGGGATGTTTTTTCGAGTACAAAGTACTCGAAACGATTAAACAGCAGCAGTCGTCACTTTCCTTAACGGCGATGCTTCTTTCCGAAACGTTAATGACACGAAATTTGCAAATTTCTCAACGACTTTTAACTTCTCAACGACTTTTATCCGCGGAAAGAGAACCTAAGACTACGATACGAATGAAGCTGGCAATCGATTATCCAGAAAAGTACTTCCTAGCTGGAACAACGAGTTCCAAGTAGGTTACCTACCACCCGCCATTATATTTATACACAATTCGAAAAAATATATACATCGCATAAATCGTTTCATCAAAAGGTAGACCACTCTCGGTCGCGTTTATTTTTACTTTTACTTTTACTTTTACTTTTCTCCTGCTTACCACCTTTTTCCCTAAGGAAAATAAGTACTCCGTTGCATTCGCGGCGAGAAGCCAAAAGCAATTATGAAAATACGTATGGTTCTTCTTTAAATGCCAGAGAGAAGCTGCCGAGTGCGAGAATTAATTAAAATTTCACAACGCCAGTTAAACAATAATAATCGCAACTCGTGGCCCTACAAAAATTCAATGCATACGCCACGCATTGAAGTATATGTCCCGCAACGACAGCGTGGGCGTGTGGGTGAACGCGGAACCGCAATGTACTAGCGATGCTACACGCGTTACAAGTAGAGGACATATACGGACGGTACACGTATCGGAAAACTTAGAACGATAGATACCCTCGCCGAATGACCCCGTATAAGTTCGAGCGGCTTACAATTATCAATGACTTCAATTTCGCAACGCATCTCCCAGCGGTACTTTCTTTAAAACTCTTCTTCCATCGGGAATTAGGAAGAGCAAATGTGAGACGCGCGCGTTTGCTAAACCAAGTGCATCTCGTTGTTCGTTAATCATTCGCCAAGTATTCGGAATCAAGAGAACCACGGATCCTTCGATCCCTCCTTCGGTCCCGCCTTCGATCCCGCCAACCGTGACGTCGTCGCTCCTGAAAATTACTACGCAATCGCAACGTAAGCGAACGCAGCCAATTCGACAGACCACCCACCATCAAAGATAGTTTCCGCGAAACTATCCACCCTGGCGTTATCCATTTGAAAGGAAAAATCCCGATGTACCTAATACGCCGACGATCCATTTTGAACATAATTTTGAAAATAACGCATCGCCGAGGATGAATGTCGATGCCGTTGGCTGGAAGGAGATAAATTCTGGACCAACGGAAAGATTCTCGAGCATTGGAATCGAAGGGGAAGCAGAGTTCGCTTTCGATAATCGAGCGCTTGGTTGAAAATTCGGAAATTCCAAACGGCCGTTCGACCCTGGAGCGGACTCGGCGGACTCGGCGGACTCGGCGGACTCGACCAAGACACGTGTCCGATGCACGCGCGCGCGACCCCACGCCGCATCCTCGTCGCATTCCACGGCGGACCTCCGTGGAATAAGCGAATGCACCCGATCCCGTTCCATCCTCGCGCCCCCAACGGCAAGAGGCGACGGCGTTCGCGCCTCTCGCAGCGAATCGGAAGCGGCTACGCGGGATTGGCCGGGCGCGATGGCCGCCGCGCATGAGCCGAGGGCGGACGGCACCACGTGGCCCCGGTCGAGACGCATGCGCGCCCACCATCGCCCCGAGCAGTCCGCTGATATCCACGGGTGGAGATCGCTCCCGACCAATGGCCGACGCGATCAAAAAAGTGCGAAAAGCCAGGTCGCCCGGGAAGCGCCGGGACGACGCCGACGTAGAGGACGGCGTCGTCGCGGTGACTCGACTGTTCCTGCTGGAAACGTCCGCGCTCCGCTCCTCGGCGTGTACGAGAGCAGCGGAGAGCGCCGCGGGACGTAGTGGGGGAGACGCGGGTGAGGAGGAGAACAAATTCACCGCGGCGTTGCCAAGTCACGCCGGCCTCTTCACTCCCCGAGTCGACGGCGACGGCGACGGCGACGGCAGCTATTTCTCGAAATTTTTAAAATAGAGTCGCGCGTTTCGTTTCGGACTAGAGCCAACCAACCTGCCGGGAAGGCGATTCCGTCGTGTGTGGGTACGGAGGGGGAAGCAGGAGCACCAACTACACGACGAGCATTGGAAAACCAATAGCGGGGATACAACGATGCGTGCAATTTTCGCGAACGAACGCGACCCAGAAAAGCGACTCTCTTCGCTCGGGAGGAGTAAAAAAATGTACAGCTGGCGATTATTGTTATTTGTCGGCCCCCACCTCCATTATTATTTACACGACGTATGTCGCGCTCGTCGCGCCGTTGGAATCGTAATGAACGCGGCCACTCGGGAGAATAAGAGCGCGGGCCGATTGGATCGAAAGGAGAGAAGGACGACGAAGCCGCGTTACGCCGAGGAGCGCCGCCTCCCCGTGCACGCCAGCAGCCTCTACGCGCGTGTGTGCCTGTGTGCCTGTGTGCCTGTGTGCCTGTGTGCATGACGTAACGGTCAGTGACCCCCGCCTCGGTATACATCGCAAGCGAGCGAGACGGAGTCCACTCCACGTAGACGGACGCACGCGAGACTTTTATAACGAGCACCACCACCGCCGCCGCGACGGAGGAAGGAGAAACGCTCCTGAGATCGTGCGGGAGATCCGCTCGGCGACGACGTCGTCGGGGACAAATTTTTCGGCCTCGCCGCGTCTCTCAGCGCTCGGAATCGTCGGCTACCGGACGACGGGCTTTCGAGGACTACGTTTTTCTTCTCGATTTCCCCGCGACCGGACTACACCCCCCGTATAATACCATCTAATAACCCATTTTCCGCGATTTCGCCGCTTGAATTAATCGTTGGCGAGTTCGTCGCTAAGAGAAAGCGAAAGTACGCGGTATACGATAACGATTATTTCGTTATGCAAAGCTCAGATTAGATATACTTCGTTTGCAGTTATTTACTCCATATCGCCCAGAGTCCGTATCTTTCTCGCGAAATACCCGAGAAAGTTCTGCTTCGCACGTACACTTTTTTCGCAAAGTTCCCGCTGGCTCGTGCAACTCTCGTTAAATATAAAGAAGAGGCGGTGAAAACGGGCGGTGAAAACCGCCGAGAAAAAAAGAGGTTAATTCGAACTTCAATACCGGAAGGAACAAGGGTACAACGTAAGAGTTGGAAGCGCCGTTGTGGTTTTGAAACTCGTATTTGTAAATGCACAGGCGACGGGTCTAACGGGTCGCGTTAATCCGAGTTAAACAGAAACAGCGCAACTTTGGAATCGAACGCGTTCGCGACCCGCAACGAGTAGATGCGTGAAAATAAGTGGACGTACGTTTCGTCTATTAAAATAACGAGCGATGCTTATCGATGCGTATCGTTCGTCTTAACTTTACTTGGCTCGCGACGCTCATTACTTGGCTTTATTTCGCGAATATTCGGAGCAAGACAACGGTAAATTGTAAGAGACTGCGAGAAATTGCGGGAATCGTTATTAATTCGCGTGAGCGCGTAATCAGCGCTTGCATTGTCGCGTCCCCCGAACCTGTGCAATTACCGCAGCACTCGTTACGATCAACGAACGATATCGAAATTTCCATTGAAAATACAAATTCGTTACAGCGCAAGATAAGATAGCGATTGACACGTCGACACCCGACCGAACACCGAGATTCTTTCGCGAACGAATAGATAAATCATTGGCGCTCGAGCAACGCGGACGTGCGTACCGTTAATAAAGCGAATACGAATCTCCCGCAGATTTTAAGAGGTAACGTCTTTTGCATCAATCTTCATTCCAAAAGCATCGGGTACGTATGCGAGGGCGCGCTGGGAAGGTTACTCGGCCGTAATTGTGCGTAATTGTGCGTAATTGTGCGTAATTGTGCGTACGTACGGTGACGCGAGTCGCATTCGCTCGGACGATTCGCAATTCTTAACGAACAACGATTAACGATGACAAGGTCCGAGTCTGGTACGTTAAACGTACGTCCTAACAACGGAGTACGAACGACCTCGAAGATTTTTCGAAAGAGGCTTCGGAAAAGACTTCCCGATGATTTCCTCGGGCGAACGACGGACAAGTCGGAGTGGAGACGATGACAATCGGTTAAAAGGAACAACGACCTCCTCGGAGGTTTTCCAGTCCTCGTCGAACCGGACACTACACGCGTATTACTATTACGCGACCCCCGTGCTAAAAGGACTGGGCTGTCGCGGGAAAGAGAGAGAAAGCATCGCACGGCATTGTCCTATTTTTAGACGAGGAGGCACATCGCCGTGTGGAAACGCGTTAGGTTAGGTTAGTGTACCTCGCGACTCGCGACTCGCGGCATGCGCAAGTCAAAGAGAGACGGTGACGGTGACGGTGACGGTGACGTGACGGGGACGGGGGGATAGAGAGAGAGAGAGAGAGAGAGAGAGAGAGAGAGAGTGGAGGGGATAAAGGCTTGCTCGTTCGGCACTCGGCAATAGAGCGAGGCTTTACAAGTTCAAGGATCGAAGTGGCCGCCGTTGTGTTTCCGTCTTTCTTCTCGATCCCCCTCCGCTCGCGCCCCGCCAACCCGCCGTCCCGCCATCACACCTTCCGACACACACACACGCACGCGCGCACACACGTACGTGCTTACTTCTAACGTACCACCCATGCGAAAGACGATAACCCCCGGACTTTCGCAATTTTTCAAAGCGGCCGATAGGCGTTCGTGCTTCTTTCTTTTGTTCGTTCTCCACTCGAGGTTCCTCGGGACTTCGGACAAACCAATTTATGGATTTCTCGGCAGATCCCGATAGCCGTCGAAACTTTTCCGCTCTCGTGCGTTCTCGTGCGTTCTCGTGCGTTCTCGTACTCCGGTTTCGTCTTTTATTCATTTCCTTCTTATTATCTTATTACACGAGCTCATTATCAATGAGGTAATTTATGCGCGATTTCAACTGGACGTATTTTGCGGCGGTTTAAAAGGAGAAACGAGACGCAATGTGAAGGGACTCGACAAATAGATCGAAAGCCTTATTATTATTGCGAGCCTCCGTGCACTCGAACCTTAACGAGCATATGATTAAATTATTATATCGTGCTTTCTTACTCTTTGTGGCAGTTTAAGTTACAAAAACTTCCTCAGGGCCCGGTTATTTGCTCTTTTTCAACCGCCGCGTGCCTTCCGTAAATGAACCGTTCCAAAACGCTACGTATATTCACGCCTTTCACGATGGAAATTAATCGATTACTCAAGCGTATCGAATGGAAAGTATATTACGAGAGACGACGCACAGATCCCGAAACTAGTTTACTTCCCGAACGAATTTCAGACGCTCAAGAGCAATTTTGTTCTCCATCGAATCATATCAAATCCTCTATCGCTCTCTCCCATCGAGTCCACAAACTTCGATCAACCCGGATACTTTCGTCGACTTTCATCGCTCTCGAGGTTACGGTCGAGTCGCGATCGGACAAGCAAGACCTCGCCTATCGCGAGAGTACAAGTCATTGTACGCGACTTGTCATCACAAACGACAAGTGTTGCGCAACTTTAAGCGCGAATCGTCCCTTAAAAAACGAGTCGTCGCCAAGTCCTTGGCCCGCGACTAACCCCAAGCGATTCTCGTCGGTTGAAATCCTGCAGTGCGGAGAAAGGAAATGCGAGTCGTCGCCGGTATTCCGCGCCGAACGGCCAAAAGAACGAGGAAATCCGAGGTTTACAGAGAGAGAGAGGGAGACGAAAAGAATATCCACGACCTTGGGATGATTTTTTCCCCTCTTCTTCTTGCTCCTCCTCCTTCTGCTGCTGCTGCTGCTGCTGCTGCTGCTGCTGCTGCTTTAGCACAGCGCCTTCCGAACGGCGCGTACAACCTTGTCAGTTATCACGGACATCCGTTCGCACCATCGAGTCCCGAGCACATTTCTCTCTCTCTCTCTCTCTCTCTCTCTCTCTCTCGGATGCTGCCGATGCAGTGGACGATCCCCGGAGCGCCACGTGTACGAACTTTCACTGCCTGAATTACGATTATTCCAACAACGTCCGTCCGCGTCGAGTTCAAAAAAGTATAAAAATGGGATAAGGTCGAATTGTTGTATGTGTAAAGGGTAGGCGCGCGAGGAGTTCTCCTCTTCGAAATTGCTTTTATTCCGAGTAACATTTCAGGAATGGAATCGTAAACTTCCCGTCGCGTTCGATCCATCGACTTGAATTTCTCGTAAATCTCACTGTAAATTTGTGTTCCCTGTCAAAAATGTCACGCGCATCGTGTACGTAGAAATTTTCGGTACAAAGGCACAATACGCTAAGAGCATTCGTACGCTCGACAGTACGCGTCATATTCCATCGCTGCAGTTTTTCGTCTGTCATCGCAACTTCCACATTTACAATTAGCAATTTCTGCGTGCGAATACTCTTTTGAAAATGCATTTGAATGGAAGACGCGAGAGGGTATAATTGAAATAAATTTCTTGTCTCAAATGTCCATCGTTCGAGTAACTTGCAACGACGAATTAATTAATTACGAATGTTAGTGCTTGTCAAGCCAAGTCAACGGGAATTTGAATGCAATCTTTATCGAGTCGAAAACGTGGACTTTTCGGTGATTTTAAAAAGTACGAGACACTGATTTCACAATGGTATTGCGTATTCGTTAAATAACAATTGCAGAGGCATAAATAATAGCGAGGACCAAGCGCGTAAATCCGAGATGAGATTTCGATTCATTTTTAGTAGCGATTGAGCGAACTCTCGAAACTGCTCTCGTTTTTGTTCTCTTCCAGAAAACAAAAATTGGTCAATCGAGAGTCAGTAATAATAATAACATAACGATTCCAGAACTGCGCCTCGTTACTCCATTCCAAGAAGAAGCGAAGCGAAAATAGATTGGACGGTTGGTCAGCTGAGTGAAATTACTCAATATCGTTGGAGAATAAAGAGATTAAGAGAGGAGAAGCAAACGGTAAAATGGTCGCTCGGGCGTCGCCAGGTGTTTTTCCCGTACCGACGCTCAAGATACACTTTACGGTTACGTAAAATTTTACGTAACTCGCGATCGAAAACGAGGCTACGCATGAGCGCGCGAGCAACCAACACTACAACACCTCCTCCCTCGCCACCTTCGCCCCTCAAACTTACGAATCCACACCGACGCATTCGTCCGGGCGAACAACCCTCGAACTTCGTAAGCGAACTCGGTGCTCCTGAATAAAATATGACCAACCCATCGGCTGTCTAATTATACTCTAATCAACGATGCACGTCCGTCTGTCAAAGCGTTTGGGTCTGTTTTCTCATACACGTACCGCGGTGCGCAAAATACTCTTACTTGATAAATTATTCGCATCGCGGGGTTAACTTTAGGTGTGTAACAGCGTTAAATATGGCATGGCTGGATGATTAACTTCGCGCAGAGCCCCTGAGAAGTCACAAGAAGAGCGGCTCGCACCGCGAGTTGGGAATTTAAGGGCAGAGCGAAGAATAAATGTACGAAAGTCGATGGTACAGAAGAGCTCTCGCGGCTTGACTTTCGAATACTATGAATTATTCGCGAGACCGCAATTACTTTTTTCCTCCCCGAAAACGTTCTGCTGCTCTACGCTACTGGAATTTCTTTCACCCGATGCGTGCACTAAATGTAGTAAGAAAAGTAAATCCGCCAAGAGTAAGATCTACGATACTAATAATCGCTCCTGCGGCACAATTAACATATATCGATGACAAACGGTGCAACGAGTAAACGGAAAAGGTTGAGCCTTGAAACTGGTGATAGATAAGCAGGTAACGATGCATTTGTAAGCTCGCGAGAGCCAGACAAGTACCTGTAATTTTCCGAGCTTATTCGGCAGGCTGCTTCTCGTGAAAAAGAAAAAAAGTACGCGATTATTTAAATATCCTTAACGCGAATACCCGAGAGCATGTATCTTAAATTTAAACGAATTGCCGTACAAACACGAGGACTCTTATTGTCTTCGTAATGGCATTGGTAGTGTTAAGTCAAAGGCTTGTGTACGTCGCTTGTATCTCGCGTATCTTACGTACGTACCTGTTCCCAAAACAATTTTCGATTTATAGACCCCCAAATTAACGCAGGAAATCTATCCTTACCTACCGATGATGGCTACGTCGATTTTACACGAGGGATTTTACATTTCTCTTACATTTCTTTTACATTTCTTTTACATTTCTTTTACATTTCTTTTACATTTCTTTTACATTTCTTTTACATTTTACTCGCTAAAATGCTAAGCTTCGATTCAAAAATCAAAAGGTGATGCAATCGATTCACATTTCATATTTTGACAATGCTAGACGAACGACAGCCCGATTGCATCTCACGGATGGCGCAATCGTTATTTTAACCAAAGTAACGGTTGCTAACTGCTTTTATATAAGAAACAAGTTTTTGTTATTTTCGATAAATTACGCACCGCGATGATGTCAATTTCACGGTATCTCGTACATCTCTACAAATAATTACGCGGAATACTAAGGATTGTATTAGCCAAGCTATAATTTCGTACTTTTCTATCGGGACACCGCGAAACTTTTAAATGCGTTAAAAAATTCAATTAGAAATGCGTATCTGCCGAGTGCGTGCCGAGGCATGAAGCATTCGTTTCTGCAATAAGGGGCTTGATCGCGAAGCCCCTGCGAAATCAAATATACCGACGCCAATCGGTAGGTTTAGCACTTGACCGATTTTCGCGTACTCGTGCTCTATTTGCATGCGCAAGATAGTTATTGACAATCGATTTTGAACATTAGAAAAGAGCAGCAACGAATTACGCCTCTAGGCTTCGTAAACGTTCGCCAAAAACAGACACGCCGAAGGTTTTAAGCGTCCTAGAGGTCCTATCGAGATTATTTTCCCATGAAAATTGCTGGAGGCAATTTTCATCAGGCCACAGAAACCACCTCGAATGAAAGCGTAAGAATTTCATTTTGCACGAACGTTTCCAAATAAAGAACTCCTTCTTAAGAAAGATATCGCCACTGCCCATCGTCATTAATGAAAATAAAAGGAAGAGAAAAAAACACAAGAAAACGCGAAAAAGAATAAAGAAGAAGAAAAAATAAAACTGCACTTTTTCAACGTTACGTTAATAATTTGCCAAACGTGAATGTGAATAATTTATTATCGAGTTCAAAACTCGGTCGCTTGAAACAGCGAATTAAGCGGAAACGGTTGGTAAAAACAAGCGGACGACAAAAATGCTCGAGCGGTTTAATTTATGGAATAAATTTTATGGATTTTTTTTGAGAAACGTGGCAATACCGGTGGCAAAATGACCAAAACGGATGAAGCGGTAAACGAAAGACAACCACGACTGAAGCATAATTCAATTCGGGTACTTGACGATACAGCGACAGATGCATGATGCATTAGACGATTTAAACTTTGATAAAACACTAACAAATAGCAGGTCCCGTTAATTTCAAATTAAGGTGGATAATTGATGTTTGCGCAGATTTCCCCAGTAACCCTCTTGTGTACACACAAGTGAGCGGCCTTATCGCGTAACTAACACTTTAGCATTCATAAAAGCAATTCTAAAATAATAATAATAAAACGTGAAAGTGAAAAATAAAGTCAAAGGTGTCGGACGTTAACAAGCAGTCGCAAATCAAATGGAAAATGTAATTATTCAATTAATGCAGCGAGCATTGAGGCACGACTTGTACTTAACTTGCCAACATTCCCCGATTCTTTAATCCACTTTGAAACATTTCCAGCAACTAACCACCACCAATGAGAAAAGCAACAACAGCGAAACGGCTTATTCGTACGGACTTGGTTACCTGGCGGCTAAGGGCGACCCCTTAATTATACTACTTTCGTCAGCGGTTCTGTGTCAAAAAACTCGTTTTACTGACCGATCCTTTTCTACTTTGCTCTCCCGTTACCCTCGGGAGAAAGAGCGAGAAAGAGCGAGAAAGAGCGAGAAAGAGCGAGAAAGAGCGAGAAAGAGCGTGAAAGAGCGAGAAAGAAGGCTTTTTTCTGCTTCAGGCTTGAAAACGAGAAGAAAGAAACAACGTCGACCAGCATAAGATCCAAAATCCCTTGACAAACTCATCATTCCCCGAGAATTTTCTCTCCTTCTCTACTTTTTTTACTACTCCCCCTATCCTGCGTTGTTTTGTTCTTTCATCGAAGAAACGCCACCGCCGCTGTTCCGCCGCTGTTCCGCCGCTGTTCCGCCGCTGTTCCGCCTCTGTTCCGCCGCTCGATTTTTCCCCGTCGAGCTCTCGACCATAACGTTTGTTTCTTTCTAAACTCCTCGGATTTTTATTTTTCGTTCGAGCATTTTTTCCCTTTGCGTGTGTGCTCGTCTTCGCCGTGCCGCTGCCGCCACGGCTGTGCATTATTTCTTGACTTTTTTTTTTGTTTTTTCTTTAAACCCACCGTCGGCCCCTGTACGTGGATTCCGATTGATTGCGCTCGGTGCTTGTGATTGTGTCGCGGTGCGTTCGCGCCCAATGTCGCACAGGAGGCGAGCGCTCGGAAGGAAATGCAACTACGGAAACCTTACCAGCCTCACACGTTATTCGAGGACGAAAACAATTCGTTACCTCTTAAAACACCGACGAACATTCCGTTGTTTTTCTAACGATGGAGTCGCGCTGATCTCTTGACGGCTTCCTCGCGAGAGGAATGCGAGAGGAATGCGAGAGAGCGAGAGAGCGAGCGAGCGAGAGAGAGAGAGAGAGAGAGAGAGAGAGAGAAAGTTCGAGTAGGGCGCGCGCTCCGAGTGTCGCCTCAGCGTGGCAACGAAAACGCGATTGTCCTTCCACATTACGAGGCCACGTGTATTTATCCTGCAGAGGTCTACGCTAATAAACATCCTACCGCAGAGGCGAAATCGCCCGCGCGCACTTGGATTCGGAAAACTCAAAGGAGTGTTGTTCGTGCGCGGATCTTTATTCGTCCTTTGTTAGGGGAAGAGCAAAAAAGAAACGCGCACACAAGCACGCACGTACGTGACGGTGAAATTACTTACTTGTCCATGCTGCCGACACATAACCTCGACTCTCTCTTCGTCCACGAAGCGTGAATTCTCGCGCTATCTAGTCATACCGTCTTGTATGATACTACTGGGTCTTGTACACGAACACACACGCTTGCATGGAACATAGTAGATAGCACGCACCGCGGCTCACGGAGATTATTCAAGGAGCACTTTGACCTCAGTTGAGGTCCGAGCGCGAAAATCAACTGGATGAGAAAGCAGCAATCGGAGTCGGCGGAGGAAGGGAAGCAGTCGCCGCCGCCGTTAACGACGACGACGAGGACGACGACGACGACGACGACGACGACGACGACGACGACGACGACGACGACGACGTCGAGGCGAAAGGAGCTCGCTCCGAGGTTATACCCGCGCGCGCACTTACTCGGACCGGAGCCGCACTCGCGCCGCGCGATGACGTTTGAGGTTAGAATCGACAGGTAGGTGGACTGGACAGTGTTGCGCGCATGCGTGGCACGAGTCTGCACGTGCCTGTGTTCTGAAATTACGAAAATGCGCGCGGCCCGGTGAAGGTGGGGATAAAAGTCACATTACAGAAGCGCGGACGCTCGATTATTTCCACCAGCTGGTGAAATGGTGAAATCGCGTTCGTTCCTAGGCAAACCTCGAGAATGGAAAGTCTTCCCTAGTTCTCTTGCTCGTTTGTAAGATTCTCCAAGATTCTCCAAGATTCTCCAAGATTCTCCGTCTAAGGATGGAATAAGATTCCTCTAGCCGTCCAAGAATTTAAAATAGAAAAGGACGGTAAGAATGGGCTGTTTATGTAGCGTTAGGTATTCAATAGCTAAGGTTTCAGAAAGCATTTTATCATGAACAATCTGCCGAGTTTGAAGTTAAGGTACACTTCGAATTCACTTTTCCTCGGTTAATTGGATCGCTTATCGCCCGATTAATTGGATTAGATTAGATTGTAAAATAAGTCATCGGAACTTAAGCAATGCCCTTACTTTGTTACGTAAAATGTTTTTTCAGATATTACGACGGAACTGTTAGTCGCATTAATTCAACATCACAGCGGCTACAAAATTTCAAATAATCGCACATGCTTGAATAACTTTGACCGTAACCTTAAAAAATGAAACTTGGTTACGGAATTAACGATGTCGAAGGTAATTTTACATTACCAATCATCGGTCTGGCAATTTCACCACCTACGTGTTTGTATGTTTGCATACAAACGCGCGCTTACTCCCACGAAAAGTTTAAATTGCACGCTCCGCGCACGATGAGAATTAGCTACTCCGACGTAATCCAAAGGTTCGGTACTTTTAAATAATATTTATCTTGCCTACTTTCAGGTTGACTATAACGCAATTCCGTCGTGTCTCATTACGCAATCGATCTCAATTTTATCGATCTCAACGTTTTCGACTTACATTCCTTATAACCTTAGAACCTTGGAACCTTGGAACCTTGTACCGCCTAAGGTACACTTTGTACCTTATTCGAGTGCAGTCTGTATTCGATAGGTGTATAACTAATAGGGAAATAGCAAGAAAATAATAAGTAATAATGATCGACGGCTGTGCTCTTGCTCTCGCGGGTCAAAATAGTTGGACAAAGTCGTGTTTATTAGCCTGTTCTTACTGTATTGACAAAACAACCGAGAATAACGAGAGGACGAGTTTGAGCGGAACGGAAAGGAGATTTGTAGAGAGAGAGAGAGAGAGAGAGTGTGTGTGTGTGTGTGTGTGTGTGTGTGTGTGTGTGTGAGAGAGAGAAAGCCGAGGTCGAGGTAGCACCTTCGTAAGAAGGAACGTCCGACATGTAGAAAATAATCGATCGTACATAAATATATGAAAGGCGACGAGTTGCGTGACTCGAGCACGTAACGCGCTCCTTACGAAAAACATATTAAAATCTCATCAATGAGTTGCGGCGGACTGTTCTGCGAAGGCGGCACATAATCATTCGCAGACTGTTGCAGATGTACAAGTTTTTTAACATTACGTGTACACCGTCGTTTGTTGTACGTAAATTAAATCACGTATGACCGATACGCTCTTAATGATCGGTTTGAAACAGTCGACTCACTCTCACGGTAATGCTGGAAATTTTTGTCGAGAAAAATATTTGCGCGGCGGAGTAAAGGTCATTAATTAAAAAACCGTTTATATCAACTTACTTTATTGTTTACGTAACTAGAATTACACTGGATTAGCTTACTCCCGATATGGCTAATAATTATTACCGTGTACTTTCACTGTATCGTGAATATGCTCGATAACGAATAACAAATTAACAAAGCGCATTTCCAACGAATATCGCCTTATGCTTATTAAAATATCTCTTTTCGAAATTAACATTACCTTTCGCATGATAATGCAATGTAAATTAACGTTGTGAATGATCGTAGGTTTTGCATCACGATTCTGCCTTAAAACCTTCGTTATTATAGCCAACGTATTATAATAATTGTTTCGATTTTCTTAAGACGAATAAATATTAATAGAGATTTTCTAAATAAAAACTGTTCATTAAAATTAGGTTAATTCCTATCTATTAGCATGCGATAAATTTCACAGTTTTAACGTTTTAACTTATTATGTTACAATAGAGAGAACTCATCTTATTATCTGGTCACGTTACTGGCTCTTGCATTGTTCTCTCCTTTCTCCGTATATGTAGGTGTCATTGAAAACGAGAACAATACGAGAGTTTCGGCCAAAGTATAATGACGTTGAACAGATTCGCATTTAAATTGACAATACGAACAATAAAAGTAGCGTGATCGTGTACCTAGCACTTGTAACAAATAAGAGCCTACTTTTTATTTGTTACATAACGTTTTATGAGAAATTTGATAGTAACCGCGTTCGCGCTCTTACTATTTCCTTTTTAATTTCCCAAAGCTCTACCTTATTTGCAGATAACGTTGCGCGTTGTCATCGGATTTCAAAGAAGCAGCGTCGTACGAAAATTCCTTAATTGAAAAATGTTATTTTTCAATTTCTATCGCGTTTCGGGAATTGTTTAAATACACGCAGTGGCGCGTTATTTGGTTTTTCATATATATATAAAAAAAAAAAAAAAAACTAGATACGACAACATTTACATATTTTGCAAATTAAAGTGTCGAGCAAATTCTGAAAATCAAATGGAAAACGAATTTTATGGCTACGCGTCATACGGGATTAATGTACGAACGCGTACAATGGTGTATCAACGCTGCTAATGAATTATTTTTTCACGAAACGATTGGTTCTGACAGTTAACGGTCGAAAAAACTTATCTTAAGGGGGGGATCGCAATAGCGAATTACTTGAAATGTTTTAAAGTGCGGGAGAAAAGCACCGTTTCTTAATATTGAATTTCATTAAATTTAATCGAAAATAGAAAGTTCAGTGATGCGCATCGATAAAATGAAAGTCAAATCGATAGAAATATTCTGTTGCTGACACCTGACAACAACGTCATACTGCAGTACATTTACTTCACAAATCCAAGAGAACAAAGCTCAAATTTACCGCGGAATGAATTTTCTTTTCCAACCACGTCCAACATCTATCAAGAACCAATGGATTCAATTCCTCAATTTTAATAAAACACTACGTCACTTTTGTATAAAGACACGTGAAAATAAAACATACGTGTGAAATATGCACGGTTTAATAGAATTGAGAAGGAAAATAGTACGTTCTTTTAGAATATTTAATGCGTAACACGCGCTTTCAATCACTTCAATTTTTAAGGCAGTTGTCAATCTTTGGATAATCGCACTCCTTAAATCGACCAGTGTTCTTTCTATTAAATGCCGGTACTGCTAGGCTGTGTTAAGAAGTTGCCAATTAATTGGTTTCCTAGTGAAATTCACTCGTATGTCGCGCAGAAAATATTTGATGCGCGTGTACAACGACATTGTTACATATAACGACGACTTTTTCTGATTCTTATAACTCGGCTTAAATATCATTCCAATTCCATAAATGGACTTTAAAGACACGAGGTAAATTTAGTGGCCGCGTTCTCTTTTGTAATTCATTGCACTTTAAATCTGCAAATAACAGCGTACGTACTTTGTAAAAACAGACAAAAATACTCTGTGATAAAATTTACGACAAATAACTTGAGCGAATTCATTGTCACGCTGGTGATGTTTTTCTCAGAATATTACAAAGAAATACAATTTGAAAAATTTAATATTTAATATTGAATTATATCGGGCAAGTTTCTTAAAAAAAAAAAAAAAAAAAAAAAAAACAAACAAACAAACAAACCCTACAACTATTGGTTTATTTCCTTGTGTTGTAAAAATGGTGGTACTGCAATTTAAATTAAAAAACATATTTATAAAACGAAATTGAACAAACCTCATTTGAAATTCTTCAATTGATTTTATCGTACTTTAAATACTCTTTCCATGTCAGTCTAGACTACTTTTTTTAGATGTAGAGCGTACAAATAATCGAGCACTCGCACTCGCAAAGTAAATGTACTATTCACTCGAGGTGTACTTATACGGATGATGCTCGTTATCTGTATTAATTCGGTTAATTCCCGTAGTTAGCTTTTAATTTGCATTATTTGTCTCCATACAGAGCTTCGCGTCATTTTTACGTCATTTTCATTAAACTTGTACGCAGCGTGAATTAGGTTATTTCTACGCATAACCATGAATATCCTTCGTTTTGTGAAGCGATATTTTTTTGGATCCAATCGTCGGATGTAAACGAAAGTCTTTGTTTTTTAAAATGTCATTACAAGACATTTATATTCGATTGATTTCTCAAACTTTTCACAAACCTTTCATAAGCATTTCCTTATCTTGAAACCGTTTCATTTGCATCGTTGCAAATGAAATTCCTAATGCACGAATTAAAAATTAAGGTATTTTCATTTCTCAATTTTACGTTTTTTATGCATTATTTTTAAATTTTCCCCGAGTGGAATTGAAAACAAAAATCTAAAATTCATTTTTCTATCGATTAGCGCTTACCAAACTAATTCCATCGGGGTTTAACGCAACGCTATTCTTAACTTATACGACTATGTACGAACCAAGTGTACATCGCGGAGTCGTGTTCATTTTCTTCTTTGACATTTCACTAACATCTGAGTCAACGCGCTCGTAAATCAGCTGCGGGTATGACACTTTTTCGCGAAAACAATGTTGATCGCGTGTCGTTTAGTTGCAAGTCGCGCCAAATGCGACACTTGAATGTGACAAATGACAATAATCCACTAGTCAAGAGCCGCGAAATCAACGCGTAACAATTTCTCGATCGCAAAAAAAAAAAAAAAAAAAAAAAGCAAAAAACACAAAACAACAACATAATCAAATAGGTCGATCACACGATCGCAGCTCTGCCCATCGGTTCAGCGCCCCGTTAGTTAATAAATAACTCGAATTGGCATCGACGCTCAATTTCGCAACTCCCGATCAAGCTCTGCGTTCCTCGTACAGAGAGACGCACACGCCAAACGCCGATGACTCTCTACGAAAGGAGGCACCGTAGGTCAAAACCGACGGTGCCACTACGTTGCTCCATCCCCACGGAACGTCGAGACGGACATTTTCACTCGTTCATCCTTACTTTCGGTGCGTTACTTTCAGACCGAACCAAAGAGGCTAAAGCCACATCGATTAGACCAATTCGCCGGCAAAACGGCCAAAACGTACACTTATTAATAACGGGGTCCGATTGTACAGTTAAGTGTGCAGCTGTTACGCGAAATCTCGACATTGCATGCGCTTAATGAGAGAGTGGTTGGTTAAATGCCCGAGCAATTTAAATGGATTATAAGGAGGGTAGGATAAGAACTTTAGCGAAGCTTTAGAATAAGGAAAAGTAAGAGTCGTGCGTGATAAAGGAGGCAGCAGCAACGATCGTTAACGACGAGTCTCACCGAGATCGCGCAGCCTGAAAAAGCGGTCTTAAACACGGTCTTTCGAACGGTCTTTCGATCGGTACCAGTCCGTGACTCACTCTCTCGTCTCAGCTCGGCGATAGTCGGTAGTAGTCGCGTTACGCCCCGGCGATTTCTCGGATTTCGGCGAATATCGCGCGGCTCACCCTTGGCTTCGTCTCGACATCTCAATGAAAATGTAGCTCCTCCACGCAGGACGAAATTAGGACGAAATTTCCAAGTTTCAAGGACTTTTGCCCCACGCGGGGGATGCGCCAAGTTCGAACGCAGTGGCGGAGGCAGCGGTCTCTTGAATTATCGACTGGGTGCGCGAGGGTGGGGGCGGAAGTAGCGAAGGAGCGAGGGAGGCGAGGAAGAGGGGCGCGCGCATACAAAGGCGCCTGACCATCGCCAGCATCGCCAGCATCGCCAGCATCGCCAGCATCGCCGCCATCGAATGCAGCGTTCGCCATCGAGTGCAGCGTTCGCCTAGTCGCCCCCTCGGCCCCTCGCGCCACCCCCGTCTAGTGTACGTGCGTGCGTGTACGCGCGTACGCGTGCAAATGTAGGCGGCGACGAATCGTCCGTGACCGTGACCGTCGCCGTGTGTGGAAGGCCACGAGGCACTGGCTCGAAAAAGCGCGAGGTTGAGAGGGGCGGCGACGCACGCCGGAAGACGCAGGAGCGAGAAAGAGAGGAGCTGATTACAATTGACGATGAGTCGCGGTCGTCGGAGAGGGACCTCCTCGTGCCGTGCTTCGACTGCTGACGCTTTACTCTCGACGTGTGATGTCACTTTTGCGACAGAACCGTATTCGTTGTTTCGGTCATTTTATGATAATTAAATCGATCGTGACGTCGGCCGACGCACTCGCGACTTTTTTCAGTAAATTAACGACGACCAAAGCGCTCCCCCGAGTAACGATTTTTCGCGACAGATATTTCGTTTCGTTTTACCATAGGTGATTCATGCCTGCCTCTTTGGAAATTAATCCCGCGGTAATTAATGGGACGTTTCCCGTAGCGCGCGATAAAGTATGTCGCGCGACTTCCATTGCGCCGTGGCTCGAAAGAAAAATCAAATGCATTTCCCATTTAAGCGGAGACTCGCGTTCGATGCGATTTTGAAAACTTGAAACGCCCTCGTCCTTTTGTCGGAAAACTCTTCAGCGTTTCCCATACGTTTTGCCATTTCTTTTTAAGACGACAGTCCGTGGATAATAAGCGATAGCGAGACAGCAAAAGACATCCTTAATTTGTGTGACATGGTCGGAAATTAAACGAGTCTTTCGACGACGAGCCTCTGTAGCCTCTCCCGACTACATGTGCGCGCCTCCTTTGTTGCACAGTGCACAAACACTCGTTGAGATTATTTGATTTTTATATCGAACCTTCGTTAAAAAGAAAACTTCATTTTTCGAGGGAACAATCGATAACGATCGATAAAGCATCGTTTCTCGTACGTTCGCAATGCCTCGGGTACGCGAACGCTGCGTTTTTTTCCCTCGATATTATTGGCTTTGTGATGTTTTGTAATGTAAAATTCGAACGTGCACGTTTCAAGGGTAACGAGAAAACGGAAAAGTGGGCATTCGAAAGGATTAAAAGGTACAGAACGAGCGAGACAGAAACAGTCGATAACAAGTCGAGTCAATAACAAAAGCAGCGACTAATGATAATACGTCAAGTTTCAGACTACGAGACTACGACTATTGTTCTTTGCGACTGGCGTTATTCATCGCAAGCGCTCTCTCTCTCTCTCTCTCTCTCTCTCTCTCTCTCTCTCTCTCTCTCGCGGTAATTTGTGAGAAAGAATTTGAAATTGAGTAAGCCGAGTGACGCAATTGCTTATGCTTTTCATCTTTCGCCCCATCTTTCAGGAGATCCACCGCGTAAAATACGTAACAACAATTGCGAAGGACAGGAAGTTTTCGAGTGGCTGCTGGTGGCAATTCGATAATGATAAACGTCAACGAGATAATTTGACCGGAGATTCGTATATCGATTCGTAATATATTTTTCGCCCAACGGTCAACAGTCCATCGAGCAAACGCTTCGAACCCCTGCCACATCGGCTTAGAAACGTTCTCCGTACTCGCGCGAGTCATGCTCCACGTTCGTCAGCAGTCGGCGATTGGTCATAGGCGAGTCTTTAGAGCCAGCGAATGCTCTCGTGAAACGATTCTACGAATGAAACGTGCAACGGTAAAATAATAGCGATTCCGCGCTCTTAATGTTATATTTATAAGCGAGGGTTCTATTCTGCGCGTGTAAAATTAAATAATCACGTTGCGCTGTTAAGGGTAATATGGATTATTAATATCGGCGAATAGGAATTAATGTCAGAACCATTATAGATTGGAGTTACTGCACAATCTACAAAGGAAAAAGCTTTAAATACATTTTTCGCGTGTTGCAATTCGCCTTGAGAGTACGTGAGAGTGATGCATTTCGCGAAATCCAGATGCAGCGATGGGATTGGTATTAAACCACCGTGATTATAGAACCGTCTTAACATAAAACGAAGGAGAGCCATTGAATAGGTCGTAGCGTTACGTGACGAGTGTCGTCTCGCTGCGCATGAATAACCTGTCGTTTGTCTCCCTCCTTTCCGACGCTAATTATTTTTCGAAATAAAGAGCGCGCCCAACTCACAGTGCCTCAACAATGCCCGACGGGATGAACTTTGTGACGAAGGAAAAAAAAAAGTACGAGAGAAACCGGGAGGCGGCTACTATTATTTTTCCACGATGCGTAATGAAATCGTTGTTTTAACGCTCTACGCTGGAAGAGAGAGGCGCAAGATGGAATCGGCGATAAACGTCCGCGGAATGTCTTTATATTGCACCGCGTCGACCGAGAATTTTTAACGAATCGTCCAAACGCGCCTCCCAGCAGAACCCAACAAAACCCAACAAAACCCAACAAAACCCAACAAAACGTCCCAGCGGTGCAACCGTTGCTTTTCCCTCGTTGAGAACCGCCGGTGCTTTTTATCCTCCTTCGCTTATCACGTCTATGCATTTTCCGCTCTTTAGCGCCTGAAAAAGGAATAAAGAGGTTCGTTACAAAACGTCGAGAAGTAGACGCGTTGCAATGCCAAGCGACCTACAACGTTGCTAAAAGCCCATTTTTATTCACATCAACCCGAAGCTACTCGTTCTTTTCTTTTTTTTCTTTTTTTCTTTTTTTCTTTTTTTGCACTTTTTGCATTTTCTGCATTTTTTGCATTTTGTAATTCGTTGCGCACGAACACAGTTTTACGACGTGACATTGGCAGTCGATCTAAAAGCTCGTAATGCACTCTTCGACGGCATTACAGTGTAAACAAATGGCGCGGATGCAGATGTATTCGGATGAAATTGCCCCGATAATTTCGATACCGATACTTTTAAGCCCGACGGTTCGTAATTATTATTCGCGGGTGCCTCCGTGCTTCCTATTTCCACGCCATTCCAATCCAGGTCTTCGACGAGTACTTTCGAAACTAAATACGGAGAGCCAGCCTACCTCCGATGCACCCTTTGGCGAGATTCTCGAGAAACTTTTTTTTCGGCGCAAACTATTTTCAAGATAGTTGCAGAGCGCAAGAGTAGGCGCGCACACGCACGCGCGCGCACACTTGGAAAGGTAAGAGCGCCAAACACCAACGCTTGGCCTCGTTTCGCTCACGAGTCACGCACACGCGCAACCGCGCGTACCTACCTACTCGTGCATACCTCCTTCCGAATGTAAAAAGAGAAAACCCGTTTCACTCGCTTATATTATAACCCCTAGCTACCCCCATCGCTCTCATTCTATTTTCCACGTTTGCTTTTTCATCGTGCCTCGTTGTTCTCTTTTCCGATCGGTTACGCAAGTTTATTTAGAAACTATGCATTATTTTGCAAACTTCTATCGATACAATTATTCACAGCTTTCGGCTTTATTGCACTACTATTGCCACTACTATTGCCACTACTATTGCCACTACTATTGCCACTACTGCTGATTCCTTTGGGCTGTGTTTACCGTACGACACGCGACCTTCTCCATTTTAATGAAAGACAACTGTGTACGCACAAATCGTCATAATCGTACGTGCACAAAAACAAAGTAGGGAAAAAAAAGTAGGGAAAAAAAAGTAGGGAAAAAAAAAGGAAAGAAGAAAAACGGGGATGAAAGCATTCCTGAAACCTAGGAGAAACACGAATTACAAAACAAAAATGTTAAGTTGAGAATTAATGTATTTCTAATTAACGTATGCATAGGTAAAACAAAGTAGTCCAGCATGATTAAATTCAGCAAAACATTTTTTCATTATTACGTTTTATCTCGTTTAATCCATTTCAGGCGTCTCAAATTCCAGGATTTATGGTTTTTAATATTTTTGCAGCATACGGTAATTAAGAGTACATCGTAGCATGCGCGTCGCGTACGCGCACTATTTATACGATCCGAGCTGCAATAATTTTTTATTTACTTGCAAAAAGCTCGATATCTTTGCGTACTTTTAAGTGCACGTGTCGGTTAAAGGAATACCGAAAATGTTTTTTTCTAAAATGCATTTTCTCTCGATGTAAATACGTTTTTAAATATAATGCACTCGCGCAGCTGTAATAACAAAAATACAATTATATACCGCATTTATCCTCGTACACCTGCTACGTGCAAATTGCATAGCTGTGCTATAAACGATTGTTTAGACACTCGTGCACGTGGACGCTACTCCGTGTGCAATCGAGTACACGCGCATAAATGAAAAACCGATAAAAGTAAGAGCATTACTTTCGCATATAAAGCAATAATGGGATGGTCTACATCGGGAAGCGTTGCGACGAATATGAGACCGCAACCGAAGACTGGCACGGTTATCATTTTTCCTCAAAGAATTTTTCGTCAAAAGGCCGACTTGCCAACAATTTTAGCCGCCAGTGGAAAGGAATCGACGAGAGCAACTTAAGAACTAGTCCCAAGAAAGTTTAGTGCATTGCAAAGCCCGTAGCCTCTTTTTCGACATTCGGGATTCTTTAAAAAGTAGTAGCACCGCGATTCATCGCACAACTACAAAAGCACGAACGTACCCGCGAAAAGGGGCTGACGAATTCCAATGGCACGACGCCTTTGTTTCTCGCGGTAGTGGTAACCTTTATGCGGTTCACGTGGTCCTCGCGCACGTTTCGCACGGGTTGTACACGCTTCGCGTGCATTACGCCCAGGTCTGCCAACACTCTCGCACACATACCTAGGCCTCGGGAAATTTTTACAAAACTAAAACCTACCGGTAGCTTCGATACATTTCGGTTATTAATCACGCGATATCATGACGTACGCAAAGTACCGTACTCCTGTACAAGAGAAAATCATCCGACCTTCTCGTGGAGTGTATGTACGCGGGAGTGGGCTCACGATATTTGGATTCGATCTTTAAACACAAGCCATTAGCGTTCATTTGCAGCGGGCTCGGAAGTAATTACGCTCTTTTACAAATCCACACTCCAAGGTCGAAGGAAACTAATTTTATTCCTCCTGTTAACCGACGGAATGACCGACGGAATTAGAGACGGCCTTTATCGCACCGCTAGTTGGAACGACAGCTCAACGGCGTGACAATCAATCATTGGTGCAGATTGGTACGAACCAAAGATTAGCTTGTAAAAAATGCGAATTTCCAATGCAGAGTCGTCGAGGGCGTGCGGCATATCCCCGTGTGAACCGGGGCTCGGGGCTCGGGGCTCTTTCTCGTCCTTGTGCGCATAGCAGGCGTCTGCATTTTGCTGCATGCTGATGCTGCATCAGCAGCGTCCCCGAGCATGCATTTGGCTCTGGAGACTGTGCGCAATCCACCGCGCAGCTTTCCAGATGCGCCGACGGCGGTCGACATTTCCCGGGGATAGACGCAAAGATCCTTGCCTCTGCTGTGCGCCAGCAATCGTTCGAGCTCGTTCGTTACGTAAATCGACTATCGGATTCCGCGTGCACGCGTTTGCCTAGATGTGCTTTGTGCCGCTGATAAAAAGGCTCTAGCGATTGGGCGGTGGTGGTGGTGGTGGCGGTGGTGGTGGCGGGGGGGGGGGGTGGTCACGAATCTTGATCGAACTTTTGGGAATAACTCCAAGTTGAAATATGAGCCATAAATTTCCTGGTGGAAAATGACTCTTTGGACGATAATTAATTTTCGTAACGCTGCAGTTGCGACTTAAGTGCGTGGTGCAACCTTCGAGCTAAGCGCACCGATCCGAATGCATCGATACAGCTGATGTTGATAGAATTGACTTCAATTTGGGATAGACGAAAAGCGCATTAATCGATTCAGCTATTGATGTGCCGTTAAGCGGTACTCGAGTGCTGTTAGATTATGAAACAGAAGAAAGAGAAACAACTCGAACAGCTTCGATACCGAAGCTTTTCTCCTTGGAATATTTAATAATGCAAAATACAGAGCTGTTGCATTTGCCTAACATTTACAGATTTCGGCATAATACATATTCTTGTGAAAATTCAGGTTCTGATAAATTCGACAAAAATTTCGATTTCAAGCGCGAAGATTTAACGAACCTCCGGGCATTGCTGTAAATTTTCTATTTATAAAAAAAAAAAAAAAAAAAAAAAAAAAAAAAAAAAAAAAAAAAAAAAAAAAACATCTGCCGATATACGCGCATCGAATGAAAAGGAAAAGTTTCGGCGATAAATAACTGGAAATGGGAACGTTCCTCACGAAGATCTAGTATCTTGTATCGGGAAAAGCCTGCAAGATCCTGTCAGATCGATCGGTTGGATGGTATCCGAACCATATAACACCGACTTTTTAATACATGTATTTAACGCGCGGATACATTTTAATTCGTGCAGAATCGCCTATTTGACAGGATCGACTCGAAAATTTAAGGCGATACTCTCTCTCGGAAGCTTTCATAAAATTTCAATGGAAACAACGGATTTATTCGTAATTTTAACGTTCACAGTTCGTTTCTGCTGCCTAGATCGAGTAAGTTACGCGTTATAAGTAGGTATTAATAATGACCGCAATCGCCAACTGTTAATATAATCGCAAAAAAGTTTTCCCCTTCCCTTCTTGCACATTTAATTTCTAACTGTACGAGGTTTAAAATTAGCCCGGCACCGAGCCGAGAACACGTCAGTTATGGTTAATCACCACCGCGTGTACTAACTCCATAAGCACTTGAATACGCCTCTACGAAGCAGGAGAAGTACGAGCCCGTTAAAGACGCATGACTCATCGTTACAATTGAAAACAACCAAATGCCCCGGTAAGAAGCTCGAGTCCGAAGGCCTCCGAATAAATTACACTCGTGTCCTTTAACGAATAGGAAGGAAAGTTTGAGAAACGCGACGTAAAAATACAACAAGAGGAGAGGGGTCGATCGAAATGGGAAAAGAGGGCGCAGAGATAATAAGAGCAAAAAAGGCTTACGAGGAGTAAGAGGAGGCGAAGGAAGCATTGACCGGTTGATCAAATTCAGCGAGAAGGAACAGCAGATGCTTCGTAGTCTAAACACGGCGGCGTGCCATGGAATTATCTTAAACCCTCCCACTGGATGTCTCTGGTCGAGGGAGAGACACGTTAAAGTGGAGCTGTCGGTGGTGTGCTTCTGCAGCAACGACGGATATGGGAAAGGGGAGTGGGAGATAGAGATAGAGAGAGGGGGGAGGGAGAGAGAGAGAGAGAGAGAGAGCTATTAGTTTACCAATGCACATATATCTATACGGAGAAACGTTGGCGGGAACTCTAAATATTCCGCTGCAGCAGACGCAACGAAAAATGTGCGCGAGCGCAGCAAACTTTACCCTACGAAAAAGGAGATACGCCAGGAGATGTTTCGAGGAACTATGAACCCAAAAATATCTTTTTGTTTTGCAAAGCCAAATGACGCGACGCTTCGCTACCTATGAATAAAATTTACGCCAACGACTAATATTGACGAAATTTTCATTTCGACAACTGTTGATTACAGGGGCTGAAGTTTTAATAGACCGTTTCTGCTATTTAAATAGAAAGTTTGCGTACATGTGTTTTCGTGTAAGACACGATGATTGCATAAGCCGCGCGACACTGTGATCTCTGACAGGCTCGTACTTGATAACTTAACAACGTATAATTTTGACGAATGTGAACATTGGCAATAAACCTGGATGTTCCTAATCGCCAATGATTTTTCCTCGTAAACAACGTGATTTATTCCGTTTGTTCAAATTTCAGAGAGAGAGAGAGAGAGAGAGAGAGAGAGAGAGAGAGAGAGAGAGAGAGACATCGATCGCGCGTGTCGTTGAAATAAATTTCAAAACGTGTACTATCGATGTAAATGAACCTCAACTCATTTTTCAATTTTCCTTCTCGTGTCTTTACCATTTCATTATGACTACAACATTACCGAGCGAATCAGCTTAAATAGACGCGATATAATCGTTACCAAAGTTACGAAAAAGTTTAAGCAAGTATCTTTGGTCGTTACGAAAAAAATTCGTTAACGATAGACAAAGACGGAACAACGAAATACCAAAGCCGTACACGTTATTCTCCGCTACGTTCCGCCGCTGATCGGTTGTTTGTAAAACAACTACGGCATCAAACGCGAACAACTATTAATTAAAACATATTTTCCAAATGACGGTTGTGAAAAAAATACGCGTAATTGTTGCTTTTGTGCCCAAGTGTCACGGATAAAATTCACTTCCGAAACGAAAATCCTCAAATGCACACTTTTTAACGTCAGAATTAGTTCGTACGTCTCAATGTTGTCTCGCGATAACATCCAATTGGGGAAAAGGTACGAGGCTGACCGAGTAATCAAAAGCTCGTGAAGAAAAAGTCCCACTCGCTCGCTCCCTAAGGAGAAGAGCAAAACGTATAAATTACATAAACACGTGATCCGGAGAATAGCGACCCAGAGTCCATTTCCCTCTTTTCTCGTTATTTGCTGCGCGGCTGACACCTGGTCAATAGCATACGTCGACTAAAAATACGCGAATGCGCCTCGCTAGAAACGTCGATTCGCTCGCGCGAATCAACGAATGGACGAATGCGCGTCCGGAGCGTTAACGAGTGCTCGACGAGCGCACATCTCGCGAGATGTACGTATGATTTACGAAACGTACGTAAAGGGGAGGAAAAAGAAACCGAGCCGAGGGCGCTTTTTCTTTTCTTCGTGCCGACCTTCCATAACGCCGCTTCTACTTGTCATCTATCGCGATGAATTATTGGACTCGCGTTTTTATCCCATGCGATCGCTCGAAACGAAATTGCAAAATGTGAAACCCGGCTCGACGGATTTATCGGAATTTTCTTACTTTACGCAGCTCGTACGTTCTCCCGTGGAAAAACACAGTCTGGAATCTGATATGTTATTTATACTCCGTCAGAATTATATTTTCCTTCGCTGCCACTTCACCCGAAATCCAATGGATTGTAAAGGCTGTGGGAGAGGTCGTTCCTCGGCGTGCATTTCAAAAAGAAGCTATTAATTGGTACTTCTAAGGATTATCGTTCGGTAACGGAAGAGCGAGTGTCTAGCCATTGTGCATTGCTCGCACAAAGGGAAGATTCCAAGAATTTTGCCGAGATATTTAAAAACTTGTTATTTAGAGGAAACGATTGAGATTGCGCAAATTGAAAATTGAATACGCTGTTGAAATTGTTCGATAATATTCTCACTCGAGCTAATCGCGATAAGCGAGAGTAGTGCAAAAAGTGCACTACGGATTTGAAGACAATTAACGCGTCCGTCAAAATTCCACACCCACTGAGAATATTTTTACACGAGCGATTCCTGCCGATACTTCAAACTCAATCAAAGATTCAAAATCAAAAATGCCCCGATGATAAACACCGTTACACCGCCGCTAAGCATTGTTTACTTAAGCATTGCTCGATAAGACAGAACAACGGCCAGTCCAACAAAGAATCAATGCGTCGCATTATAATTATTACAAGCGCGATAAAATATTGCGAAACGATGTAATGAGAAATTTATCTAAAGCTCACCCATGAATTTCTGGCCTATCGGCTTCGAAGGAATTCGATCGGATTCCCGATACTTTGTAAAAAAATATTACCGTGCACGAAACGCTATTACAGAATTCGCATAGCTTCGCTTGATATTTGCCGAGAGGCAAATCGGTAAAATGGTCTTTTTACGTAGACTCTCGTATGAATCTTTGAAACGTAACGAGCAAACCTGAATTCGGGGTTTTTAAGTAACGCGAGGTTTACGCGAGCGACCTTGTCGTCGTCGTCGTCGTCGTCGTCGTCGTCGTCGTCGTCGTCGTCGTCGTCTTCGAACATTAGGCATCGCATACACTTTCAAAGATGATCGCACTCTCTCTCATTTGGAAACGAGAGAACTTACTTTACAACAACTGCAATCATCGAGCCTTGAGCAATATTTAAATTGTATATACTACATAGTGTGGAAAGTCAGTCGCTTGAGAAATCAGCCGGTACACGTAAAATTACACTTAAAGCCGGTATCGCGCAGCATACTACACAAGCATATCGCGAGTATCGCGGTAGAATATTTAAGCATTTATTAAAAGCCATTTGCACGTACTTTTTACCATACCCTTGTTTCTTGCAGTTTCTCAATTAACGCGTCGATAAAGATGTTTGGGAAATCCGTTTATATTCACGTCGACGTCGATTCGAGTCGAACGTATCAATGGGATGATAATCATTAGAATCCCAACGGCTCGTACGACAAATTCTGTTATCGTACAAACGTTTCTTACGCAAGGGTGCAATTTCATTTTGCGCAAGGATTGCAAAAGTACCTTACAAATAATCATAATTTTCGTTCGTCTTCTTATTATTCTACTTGAAAGTCAGCGATCCCGATTTCAAAGTTTGCCTGCCACTGCTAGGATGGACTGTATTTACAGGACTTTTCCCGCATTACCGAAGCCCCGTTTGCTTTGCAGGCCGCAACAGTGGAGTACAGTGTCACCTTCCAGTCAGATATCGCGCAACGTTTGGTCCTTTGCAACGATAACGAGTCCGCGAAACAAAAGACTTTGAATTCGCAGGAGCAAGAGCAACGAGACTTCCAAATGCAACCCCTAATTTCGGTCTTTTCGAAAAACATTAGGGCCTCCCTTCGCTACAACAGAGAGAGAGAGAGAGAGAGAGAGAGAGAGAGAGAGAGAGAGAGCAATTAGTCAAAGTTCAGTCCTCCACTTTGCATCAATGATAATTACATCGATTTTGCCGTTCGTTGCCGTTGCGGCTTTTAAAAGGCGTGCTCGCACACAGTGGGCCGTAAAATTTGTCGGTGGTAAGTTAACAAGATGTTTTCGAACGCTCGCACAAAGCCTCGATACCAGATTAGTTGTTGGTCGCTGTGAAAAGGCAACAATGAACGAAGCGTTGCTTTGAATGCGATTAAAAAGTTGGCGCTCGAGTCGAATGCAGGTTTGCCCGGATACGTATGGAAATACAGGTATGCGCCTCGCATGCGCACGGTTCTCGCACCTACGTATCAGGCCTCGATGAGCAGCGCCAGCCGCGGCTTATCGAACCGGTCGCAAGTACGCTAAGAAAGAAAGATACGGACATCGCGGCTCGCTTTATTGCGTGTCCCGATAACGACGCATACGATCCGAGAAAGCATATTGGATCGAACGGGTACTCTACGTGGGTCGGCGGAGCGCGTGTACCGAACTAGGCCAGAGCAACGGTTCGTTCCAGATTGCCAGGAAGCTTGAGAACCAGACTCGCGGTGTGTGCCACGGTGTGTGTGCCACCAAGTCGGAGGCGAGCGCGTACAGGGGGACAGAAGCTAAAGCAGGAATGTCTCGGCGCGACTTTGCAAAGTTCTGTTCTCGTACTTTTGTCAAGGACTCGCTCCCACTGAACCTGGATCGCCGAACCTTAATCCCAGAGCATGGCTTTGTGCTATGTTGCGGCTTGCTACACTTTTCTACGACTCTCGGATGTAAAATGACTCGGATAAACGAGGCTTGCTCAGCTTTCATGTAACGCACGCGATATTATCAAATTGCTGTGACGCTACTTATTCGCTGCCGTCGAACGATACCGTGAAAAACCGAGAAAGACTGGCCTCGGAGGAAAGCTTTTAGCCAGGAATACAGGAAGCGAGTCGAACCGAGTCGAAGCGACTCGAACCGACACGAACCGACACGAACCGACTCGAACCGACTCGAACCGACTCGAACCGACTCGAACCGAGTCGAAGCGAGCCGAAGCGAGTCGAACCAAGCGCAACGCGACCCGGCAAAAAGGGAATTAAACTTCTTTTCTAATAGTTATCGAGGAAAGGTACTTACGTAATGACGTCAGCTGCCCCGTGAAGAAATTCGAATCGGTCGCCGGTGCGAAGAATAGTAGCCCGTGCACAACGACACGACTAAGCGGACGATTCACCGCCTCGTCCTCAGTCTCGCGTAAAAATCATGCAGACGCATGTATATTATAGTCCCACGCGTATCTCTAGACGCGCACATATGTGATGTATGTATCATGTATATACGCGACTGTATGCGTTATGTATCTCAGTTGCGAGCTCGATAAGGCATATCTATCTCTTTTCCTTTCTTCCTTCACCGTCACTCGCGTACGTGGCAAATATACCGGCGGGCTCCTCGATATTTTATATTTTTTCTCCGCCTTCGAGCTCGCGCGTCTTTTCGTTACTCTGTTATTTCGCACATGCGACAATGGACGCGTTGCAACTTGGACTTTTTCCTTCATGCGCGTTTCACTGAACCCACTTCTTTCATTTGCGCGCGTTCACTTTTCGCCGGGGCTTCTTCCGCTCTTCACTGCACTATCGGCTAGTTGATTTATAACATGCTTTTCTTTACCCGTTTTTCTCCTCGACTTTCCATTTATTTACACATAAACATGTCGCGCACTGCACCCGCACACGAGCGTCGATCGCGTTTGCTTCCGTCGTTAAACAAACGGAAAAGACTCGTTTTGTTTGTTTTGTCTCCTGCGTCACCATAAAAAAGCTGCTGCTGCTGCTGCTGCTTCTGCTGCCGATGCCGATGCTGCCGATGCCGATGCTGCTGTTGCAGACCCGGACTTTACACTTTGGACGTGCGTTGATTCCTCCTGATTAATAAGAAAATTGAGAATTACATTACAAGTATATCGCGTACAAAGTTGAGTTAAGATTTTGCGACACCAAGTGATTCGCACAGTTTTCACTTTCGATTATCATCGGTGTGCGCGAGAATTATTAAAAATAAAACTAAACGTACGATGCGAGAGTAATGCAAGGTTAAAAGCTTGGGCTCGTTGCTGGGCGTACTTAGAAACATTAAACGCTATAATTAATCAATGCCTTAAATCAGTTTATACGCGCGGCTTTTATCATTTTGCCGAGGTTGGTTATTAATGTGCATTAAGGTTGATCAGTCTCACGGGAAGCACAAGGTACGGAGAAATAGTCTACCGATAGCTGATTGCTCGAACGATAATCAAGGTTGAGAGTATGATTCGTAGGCCACATTTCGTTCAATACTATTACGTAAACGTTCTTTTCTTTTATCCATTGCGAGCGTTTTCTTATTGTTAAACGATTACCCTTTTTTTTTACCCGTTACGACCGATAAACAAATGTGTTATTTATACCGGGATGTACAAGCAATTTTGCCACGAATTTCATCCCGTTGAATGTCTTTAGGCTAGAAACCTCAGCAGACTCTTCTACGTGCATCGAACCATTAAAAACCGATAACAAACGCTTGTACACTATTTTGACAGACGTTTACTTGTTACGTAAAGGCTACGTGACACACAACACTTGTATAAAATCAATAGACGTTTATCCGTTTGGATAACAGCTAACGTTTTGACAGTTGAAACGCGTGATTCACGCATCCCTCGTCCACGATTACTAGACCTGACTACGTAGACCGCGCTGAAAGTAGTACGACGGTTGAATTCACGTGCATAGTGTCATCGGTGAAACAAAATGTTGACTCTAGAAACTTCTCTACTTTGAGCTCGCTTATTGACAATAGATATAGAAATTTTTTGCCGATAGGAGCGATACGCCAAGATCCAAAGAAAGCAGCGGCACATGCTCGTGAAAATGAGCGATACGTATTAGAGCTGAAGAGTACCCAACTGGTACCTTAGGACCTTGGGCCGTTGAGATACGCGCGACTGAAAAAATCAGATCCTAGGGAGTAAAATAAGTACACCAAACGCCGCAATCTTACCACTGATCTATTTATGAAACGAAACAAAGGTAGTACTTGAAATCGAACAGGTACGGAACCACCGTGCGGTCCTGGAGGTGCTACCAACTTGTCCCATTTCAAATCCTAACGTTCCATCATTCTTATTGTCAGGTTTGTAACGAAAGCCCTACGAAATGTAAATTTACATCATCGGACGAGACCTGACGTACCTTACATATCGCGAATTTCGAACGTGATCGACGAATAAACAAAGTGGCCGCTAACACGGGACGAAGAAAAATAAGATTCTAATTTGGTTCTAATTTAAAATCCAGTTCGAGAGATTTGGATGTAGCAACAGTTTGGGCAACTGTGTGCACACGCACTTTCGCCATCGATGTGTTATCATCACGGGGTGACGTTCAACGCGTTACAGAGCGTTGACTTTAGGTTACCGCTTCGTCGCTCGCCGCCATGATTGGCAAAGCGATAAATGATCGAGCGTGGGCCTTTGCGCTAAAATTCGATCGGATAAGGACAATTTGCGAGAAATTTGTATGAAATCGGGGATATAAAAACGAGTGGCGTCATTCGTGAACAGCTTTTACGACGAGATTCAAGAGACGCGAAAATTTTAGGATTGGAGAAGCGACGATTAGGCGACCACATTTCCTTCCCCGACAAACTACTAATTTCCAATTAATACAACAAACAAATTAACCTTGCTCCTTAAGGAAAGGCCTCGATATTCATTGGATATTAAACGGTTTGAGTTTCGAAATAAAATGCGCTATTTTTACCTATGCGTATCCAACTACAAGAGAAATCGCCAAAGCGTAAGGTCTCGGAGCTCCATAATTCGACGACGCAGAAATTTCGCATTTAATCGACATTGATTAATCGGAGGAAGAGAAAAAATCAAAAGACAGCCGACCTAAAAATACGTAGAGACTGAGGATCGAGATAACAGGTTGATTTTTGGAATTATGTTGAATGGCGCGGACATTTCCTTCTCGTGGTAGAACCCGTGCGCCCAAGGTCACTGACACATTTCGAACTCACGCATGTACGCGGAAATCGTTCCGTTACCGCGAGTATCTATGTCGGTCTCCTGTTTCTCCGGCGACTCGTCCTGTTCATCTGAAATCCTTATTGTTCGTCTCTTTTCCAGCCGAATTCAGAGAAAGTTGAAAGAGGAGTAGAGTTACCCACAGACCCATATTTCCCACGTGGATTTTTCCTATGAAGCACTGGGTCTTCTATCAATTCGATCCACTACTATCAGTCGAAGTACACGAGAATTGAGTTTCCATCTCAAATTAACGAGTTATACGAATGCTAATCATCGGTGATCCTCTGCGATCATAATTCAAAACTTTGTGCAGTAAATACATCGTTATCTAATGGAATGTCAAATAAAGAAGCATTGCTCGAGACTGTATGTCGTAGCTGCTGCTACGATGTTGTTGGCGGTGACCTTTTAAGCAACGAAATTATTAGATTAAAGTTTGGCCTAACTAAACTTGGAACTGCGGTCGGATTTTTTATTTACGCAAATGTTGCTAATCGAATCGTTGAAGAGCCTATTTGTTTGCATTGCCTGTACACGTAACGTGAGTTATGCGTTAGTCCTCGACAAGGAATATGCAAATACGTTATTTACTCTCAATGGATTGGAGGTCAGAAATCCATCGTTAAAAGGCGCATCATCGTACACGATCGCTTCCTTTCAGCTGTTTGACGCGTGCAAATGTACAATAAACCTCGAACATTTATCGTTGCTTCAAAAAACATATCGAAAGCTCGTTTAATACGTTCGCGTCGTTAATGCTTCTATTCCACCGTTTCAAATGCAAATCCTTATCGACGGATTGACGAGTGAGGATAAAATTATCGTCTGTTTTAATATTCCGAGTGCCGTAGAAAGTTATTTTATTAATCGGTAAACATTGGTTTTCACAATAGCTTTGATTTTCAATTCCCATGAATTTTTCATTCGTAAAATAATTATACTTGTAGCCGGTAAAATAATTATAGTTGAACGAGCATTGCGTTAAGTACGACAGTAAAATTGTTGAACTAATAATAGCTTTTCCAAGCCTTTACTTCCTAAGGACGATAATGTCATCAAAACGAAAAGTAACCTGAAAAACAACGACAAACCGCATGATACCGTTGCATAAGACGGAGCACATTATTAACGATGAGAATTTTTCGTATTTTTTGGTCGTTAGCGGGTGGGAATGAGAGTCGTGGTGGCCTCATCCTGCCGAGAAGGAAGAGGACGTCGGCAATGGCGCTGACCTCCTCATCGTCTGTATTTCTTTTTCTCTCTTTTCTCTCTCTCTCTCTCTCTCTCTCTCTCTCTCTCACGCCACTCTCTAGCTACATATGAATATATATATATATATATATATATATATCTACTTTTTTGTGGATCACTGTCACTTCATCCTTTGCACTGTGATTTTGTCTCTCTCCCCCCTCTCTCTCTCTCTCTCTCTCTCTCTCTCTTTCCGTTCCGCGCTGTTTCTTTATAATGAGACGGAAGGATCAGCCTGTCTCTTGCTCATTAGGCCTTTCCGTTTCAATCGGTAGGATCTGAAAACAGAAAACAAGATATCGCGTTAGTTGACGTTGTCTATTTTTATTGCAAGATTTATTTTTCTCTGTCTGTGCGAGCAATTGTTTGCGTACATGCGTGTAGTGATTATGGGTCTGACCAATTTCGTAACGAATTTGCTCATTTAACAATATTATTTCTAGTAATTCCGGTGGAGTTTTACCTCTGGAAGTTCTTTCTCAATGATTTTCCGTGATGAAAATCTCGTTTAATTATCAATTTATGAACACGTTGAACGACGCGGAAAATATCTTGTAATCAGAGGCAAGAACTCTACGTCTTGCGTTAAATCAAACAGGAAACGTATGCAAATATTGATTTTCGTTTAATCATTAAAACTAAGTATTTAAAAGAGACAGATGCGCCTATCGTTCCGTGAGACGATTCTTTATGAATTATTATAGAATACACCTGTAAGGCTTACAGGAATAAGGTCATTCAAATTCTATTGTTTCTGCAGTAAATTTTCGCCCTTTCGATATAATATTTTTTTCTACGAGAAGTTGACTGTCAGCGTACCAGTTCGTTTCTCATTTGCTTTTGTAAAAAAGATAATTTTATCTTTTACGTTTTCCACGTATAACAACGAACTACAAGCTAACGGTCATTATATAATTGCGCTAATGTTGCAACGTCAAAGGTTGCAACTCTCTCCCAGCAATTTTTAAAGAATAATCAAGTGCAGGCTTCGAATTTGTTCCATTGATCAAAGTCCTTTTTAACCTGAAATCTAAATATAAATGTAAATGTATCCTCGCCTATACGTAACATTCTAAATTGTCACCCTTGGTTCCAATGTTTACTTTATACTTGAACGTAATAATAAAGTAGTCAAGTAGGTACGCGTTCTGTACAACTGCGTGACATGCGAAATAAAAGATTCACAGTTTAGGTCTATTGGCGGCTCGTAATTTTAACGAAGAAAATTATATCCTGCATTTTTTTACGTGGATAATGAAAGAATTGCGAGAAAGGGTCGACAAACGTCTGCTTTTCTCGACGTATTTACGCCCTAAGCTGCAGCGGATGAAAGTAACCAGTTTTTCATTCTACAACAATGTACGTATTAATAGCGCGCCACGAAAGCTCAGGTCGAATTGGGGAGTTTTCTAAGAATTTATCATCGTGTACACGTTCGCAAAGAAATGACATTTCCAAAGGCGCACTCGCGTTTGCGGTCGTCGTGCTCGTACACGACGAGACGCCTCCGTAAAACCATCGGTATATTAATTTTGCCTCCGGTCCCCGCCTGTTTTCGCAAGGACGCGAGGCTCGTTTTCGCGTTCCGGCAAAAGCAACCGCGAAAGAACCCCGGCGAAGAGTTTGGCGGCTGCGACGTTGCGGTTCGCGGTTGGGTAACGTTGCGGAACGGCGTCGGGCGCCGGTCGATCGCGACGTGCCTCGAGAAAAGCGGCGGCCGTTGCCACAAAGTCGATCGGGGGTGGGGACTCGGACCCCTCCTCCTCCGCCTTCCGCGGGCTTTTCTTAATTACGCGGAAAGGGAGCCGAAAGGGAGCCGAAAGGGAGCCGAAAGGACAGGAGGGAGGCTGTGACGCTCCGCACATGTGCCAGGCATTTCTATTTTTTCAGCTCTATTTTTACGAGGAACGCGAGCCATGGTATTTCGGGCGCGGGAGTGGATTTACCGGGTTAGTCTTGCGGCTTCCGTTTCACGAGGATCACCAGTGATTCTTTAGCGGTGCTCTACGTCGGACGATCGAGGAAACGTTTTCCAAATGAAATGCATGATATTTGCGCTTACGCCCAGGAGAAAGGGAGATGGCAACTAAACTGAAGCTGCTAGTTTCATCGAATAGTTACACTTGAACGGAGCCTCGAGGAACGTCGTTCCCTATAAATATAGGAAACTTAATTAAAATCGCTTATTGAATTAATAAACTCGCGCAAGAAGTTCGTACATTCTATAAGAAAGAAGTTTCGCAGCGACGCCAAACGAGGAAATCATTAAAGTTTCAATTAAGTGATATCCGCAAGTCGTATGTGAGCGCAATGTACACGGTGTGCAATAACCAATGAAATTTCATTAGCAATCGGTTAACGTATTTTCATTTTTAGGCCGCAATATGTCATAAAGTTATTTAGAATCCGGTTACTGTCCTCGAACTAATAATATGGGGAAAATACGGCAATCGAGCAGATATCGCTCCGCTGCCCAGTGCACAAAGTGCACAAACACAGATGAAAATAGAAGAGCGTTAATTTTAATGCCGCTCGTGAAATTTCTATTATTAAAGAGAGTGTGTATTGCGCGTTAATCCGATACGCTCGCTCGGGACTTTGAAGTTTGAATTCAAAATTAATACGAGAACGAGCGGCAGAGAGAGCGAGAGAGAGAGCGAGCGAGAGAGAGAGAGAGAGAGAGAGAGCGAGCGAGAGAGAGCGAGCGAGCGAGAACGCGAGACAGACTGACAAGCAGACAGAAGGCGCGATCTTATCTCGTAAGCGATTGCGAGTAGCCGATAACGACATTGCTATTAAAATATAACAAGTGTTGGTGTATAACAACGACATTGCGACATAGATTCGGGAGGGGGAAGGAGTAACGCGCGCCCGACGGTGACCGAGAGAGGAAGAGGGAACAACGAGTACAGCGTTCGGCGTTAGTCGGTGGGCGGCGCAAATGGGACCTTGTCTGCCTCTGACCATCAGCTGCTGCTTCCCGACGCATCTTGCACTCGCGCAGCCTCCTTTCGCCGGCATTTCCTCCACATGCATCGGCCCGTGCTCCAAAACGTTGGTTCGCAGCTTTCGAAATAAGGATGCGACGACCATCGGCGGTTTGTCGAGGGTAAATCTTGGGAATGTTGAAAAATCAGAGTTAACGGCTCGAGTACGTGCGAGGAGGCATTGAAGCCGTTGCCGCGTTTACGCGATCGCTTTGTTTATACGCTTATGAGAAATTATGAATCATTCTTATTCCCAAGCAGCGATACGTTGTGTTTGTTTATCGCGCTAATGAATAGCCCATGAATATTCCCCGAACCAAGTCGACCTCGTCTAAGCGCTGCAAACGCGTTTCCTCGCCTACTAATAAACTCCTTTCTTCGTTAAATTGTAAAAAAAAAAAAAAAAAAAAAAAAAAACTCAAATCCAATCGATCATCATCGAGCGTGTGTTTGTTGCGTGATTCACGTGGACGTTGGCTGCGAAGAACATTCTCTTACTCGTTGCGCGTCGCTGCTGCCGTCCGTATCTCCTCGTGACCAAAACGGTTACGAGAGCGCGGACGTTTCTGCGCTTATCTCTCAGGGCTATCCGTTATCCAGCGACAGTCCGCGCACTCGCGAGGAATTAACGCCCGTGTAAACAAACGCGAGCTCGGATATACATGCGGTGGTAGAAGCTGCGAGCGATGGTCCAGATACGGCCAACGCCGATAAGATTCGCACGTGTTATCGGGACCGTCGGGAGGAAGAGAAAATCATTCGGTCACGACGCGAGAACGAGGTTTTTCCTTTGTTCGATGCACGAGCGCAGAAGCCATCGACGCGGTGAACGAAAAGCCGTCCTCTTGCGAGAAAGCCTCCGTTTATCAAGAGCGAGCGTCACGCACTTTCGGATACGAGGAAAGTTCTTGTTCTTATTCTCATTCTTGTAAAACAGAGAAGCCGCGCATAAAGCCAAACGAGGTATTTTTTTCGGATAAGGGACAATCTTGGAGCGAAACCGACGAGGTTTCCCAAGGCGAGCGATTTAAAACTACTCGAAGCAGCGCTTTTCCTCCAGGTATTCGCTACACGTCGACGCGGAGTGTTAGAGGGTTAGAGCGCGAGTACCGATTGTGCATTTCGTAGCTGAAAGCGAGACATTTCACCAACGAGGAGCACGTAATATTGGGCATTTGTTGCGCAAACGTTGGCTAACGAGCGCAGATTTTCGAACGGAGGCATTAGAGGAGGAGTCGTTTGTTGCATATTCACCGGAGCCCAAAATATCGATAGTCCGCGACGGTAGAAGGCAAAGTCGCAAGCCGGTAAATCGCGAGCTTCCTCTTTCATTTCCGACTACCTTCTAACTTTCCAAGAGTAGCCGAGGGTCAGAGGACAGGCGTATAGACGCAAGCGAAAGCGACTCGACCGATGGGCTTTTTATGCTAATGGGAACGCGCCCACGTTCGCGAGGCTCGATCGTCCGCGGCTGACGCAACTCACACCCGGGGAGTATTAACGATGCAGTATTAAAACGGGATCGCGAAGATCGTGCGACTGTTCCGCGTTTTTCCCACCTCCGCCGACCGCTGGACCGCTTTTCGAGCTCCTCGCCAACGAGTGGGATATATCGCGCCAAGTGCTTTCGAAGATACGAGCTCCGCCCGAAGGACCGCCGCGATGGAGAGGGAACGCGCCAACTTCCTCTTGACCACTGGCGCAAGTGCGGTAACGTGCACCGAGTGCCCAACAACTCGGTACGAGCCTGGCTGCAAAAGCCGGCCCACGGATACTGTTTATCGCGGCTCGAATGAAATTACGTATACCGATATTGTTATCGAGACTTTCGGCTCGACTCCGTTGCACATGTTCGGCTTTTGCTTTCGAGCGAATTAAGCGAAATCCCCTCGTTCGGCCAGAGATTTAATTGCTATCTCCTACTGTCGCGATGTTTTGTCGTTCGTATACCGAATAATCGAGCGCGATTAAATCGGAATAACTTGTATTTTTCGAAAAGTTTGGACGTTCGGTCGCTTGGCCGCTACGCGCGTTTTAACCGGGACTCAAGCCAAACTTCCAGACGAGCGGATGAAAATCGTAAGAATGAAAGAGGAACGACTCGATATGGGACTTTTTATGCGAAATAAGCTTGGCGATAGTTTTGTAATTAGAGCGACGGATCTTGAAGTGTTTTGGCGAATGAAAATCGATATATTCTTTTCTCGAGGACTTTTGAATTATTTGCCCAAGTAATCGAGTGAAATAATTTCTTCGAGCCTTGGGTAAACTCAAGCGGACAAACCAAGTTCTGTCCAGCGTGCTCGTGATTTATAATTTTTTTGTCAAGAAAAAGAAAGAAAAGAGAGAAAAAACGTTTCCTTTACAGGATTTAGCAAATACGATTCAATGAGACCATTCCCGTGACATCGGCTTAAAGTGCCATTGTTAATGACGTTCCATTGTTAATTTTCAACTTGTGACCGCGATCGATTATTAGGGCATTTTTTATAACGTGATACCACCGACTTTGTTGACGCGGCTCAAAGATCACTTAAAAATTATCAAATGACACTAAACGACCAGCATACTGAATCATATTTCAGAAATTGCGATACAACGGGAACGAACGTAGAATGCAATAATGAAAAATACGATAATCATATGTATAATACAATCGCGGGCGATAGCTATAAAACTTGGAGCATTACACGTCAAAGCGTAACGATGCAATTATATTTACATAGAAGAGTGCCCTATAAATTCCTTCCTTTTTCCCTGCTTAACAAAGGAAAATTAGATTCTCATTCGCGTTCGTCCTCATATGTCTATATACATACGTACGTACGTACGTACGTACGTGTGTGTGCGTGTGCGTGTGCGTGTCGTGTATAAACGCGCGCGCGCTAAGGTACCCGTTGAACCAACGAAACCTGTAACATTTATATCTATGAGCGCTTCAACATGACCCGAGCATAAAATAATTCCCGAGATTAACATCTACTTATATTCTTGTTATTGATAAGTCGAAACTGACGAGTCAGCGCTTACGTAGTTTCACGTACTGGTTGAGCGTAAGAGACAAAGAATTTTCAGCCGCTATTTATCGACCCTGGATTCTTAATTCGGAGAACGTACTATTAACACTGTCCATATTCGATTGAGCTAATAAAATTGGAAATTAGAGGTCTCGAGCGCGGCCGAGGAGAAGGGGTAGAGGAGAAAAAGATAAAGAAAAAGAAAAAAGAAGGACGCGCTAAAATTCTTACACATGTCCGCTACGATCTGAAATTTGACGAAACGAGAATTTTCTACGGCGTCCGCAAAAAGTGGCACTTGCTTTGACCCTCGCAAACTCAACGCCCTCCTGCACCGCTTGTATCGCCGCATCCTTGTCCATCTACAGAGCGTTAATCTGTCGACGAGGCGCTCGTTACGCGACGAATGACCTCGGTACATCTTTTCTGCACCCGAGAGATATCGAGTGGCGTGTACACGCGCGTTCAAGATATCATCTACCACTCGTAATCCTCTCCCGTCGTCCCTTCGTTTCGCGCCTCTTCTACGTAGTCCTGGCGGTCCAACGCGATCGACCTTCCCGCTCGAAATTATTCGACAGCGGCTGAAGCGGGAATCGCTTTAATCGGAGCTTTAATCGGAGCTTTAATCGGAGCTTTAATCGGAGCTTTAATTAGGGCGCATTTTCTAATCCCTGTGCTCCCCGAACGCGCGCGCGCGCGCGCCCCTACGGGATACGCTGCTGATGAGTAAGCACGACCGGTAAGTACGGGAATCGCTCGCACGAGGTCGTAAAAACGAACCTCTCCGAAGCCTTAATGCCACTGCTTACGATTTCATTAGGATAAGGTTGTATCAGCAACGGCTTCGATCGGACACAGAACTCTGGCAGAGAATCGTTATCGCGCGGTGTTTTTTACGCGCTCGGCTTGCGCTCGGCTCCTTTCCCCGTAGGCTCGTTTGGTCGGTCGATGCTGCACGGAAAATCGACCTCGTGAAAGAATAATATACCGCGACGAGCTCTCGTTACGCCTCTCTTTCCCTTGGCCGCGCGACCAACAGCGTCAACGTACGCGCCCGCAGTTGCAGGGGCCAACTGAGTTCGAGAGTCGAGGGAAGACTCTCATCGCGCCCGACGATGGCATATCGAACGAGCGTCTGTCCAAACAAGAATGCGCGTATGGCACTGGAGGCGCTTAGCCGACGTCTGCACCAACACCGGCTCGAGCCAAATGACTCACGTACGTGGATCAAGCATACGCTACAACAAGTCACGAGTGAGATCGCACTTACGCCACGGAGCCCAAATTTACGCCCATGCATACGTACGCGCTGGCACTTGCGCACGCGGATATGCGCCTTGTTGCCGTGAATGAAAGAGAAAGAGGGAATGACTCGAGATATTCCCGTCGCACGGAGATACGGACGTCAGCCAGTGGGGAACGCTCGGGGAACGCTCGGGGAACGCTCGGGGAACTCGTAGAGAGTCGGAGAGTCCTGGAGAAATCGGGTATTTAAAGATAGGCAATGAAAGAGAGTTAAATAAAGTTGAGCCAAGTTTTTCGTATCAATCAATTGACTTGTTTTCTCGTCCTCGTACTTTGTGGTGTAACGACTGCGTTACACGAAAGGCTACGTCCAATATTTATATAACGAGGGCTTCGCTGTATTGCATCGGGCAAAAATAATTGGACCTTGTAATTCTCCAAGATTTGCTTATTTCAGCGAGAAACTACGCGGGTAATGAATGCTTTCAGGCTAAATGGGAATAGCGGCGAGGACTCCCACCGATATTGGCTCCAGCCGATGTCGAAAATTACGATAAACAAACGAGCGAACGAGCGAACGAGCGAACGAGCGAACGAGCGAACGAGCGAACAAGTTCGAGGGAGAGAAGTTTTTTTTACGATTTGCTTATACAAATCGTGACCGGTTAAAAGCAAAAGGAAATTCTTTATTTCAACCCGTGAAATGAACGAGTCCAAGAGCCAGAGCAATTTGCTCTACTTTTGCTTATTTGACGCATACGCGAAACTAAGCCGAAACTAAGCTAACTTTATCGTGTCTGCGTTACTTACCTCCGTTCGCTTACATCGATCTCTCATCCGAGTCAAACGATTCGCGCAACATCACCCGAAAAAACAATTTACAGACAACCACTACAGACCTACTCCTCCTTCAAATTTACGAGGCGAAAAGTATCAGGAATTACGCTCAGGTTCTACAATTTCCAAAAGTCCAGCCATTTTCAATAGCTGCGCTCTTTTGCCGTCGCGGTGGCACAGTCGACTGCAAAAGCTTGTATATCTTAAAACGCACCCACATCGGCGCAACTAGAAGACGAAATCCAGCCCGATCCTCGTCCCCTCGAGAATCAGGGTGTACAGCTGGGAAGCTGGTGACGCGTGTAACGATAAAACGCCAGACAGACACCAGTGCGAGTAAAGAGAGCCCTACACGCGCAATATAGCGCAACATAACGCGACGTACGGAATCCTCGGTACAGGCTGTACAGCGCCAATCACGCGTTTTCCCAACGCAGTCTCTCTCTCTCTCTCTCTCTCTCTGCAAATTCCTTTTCTCCTTTTTTCACCTTTTCGCAGATGTACCATTCGCGTGGGAAAAGACGGGCAAGGTAAACACTACTTAGGCGCACGAACGCCTCTTTGTCCTCGCATTTTTACACGTACGTGTAACATATTTTTTTTTTTTTTTTTTTTTTTTTTTTTTTTTTTTTTTTTTTTGGCCAAATCTCCGGATCTTTTTCGGAGTGTCCATCAGAGGAAAGCCATCCACTCGAAACTCTTTTCGTTTAAACGACCGAATCTCGAGGCGGTAATTTGGAGAAGAGTCTCCATTTCTCTGGATGGACTGATCGAGATGATTCATTGAACAAACCTTCTCGTTCGAATACAAATACGCGCAAGTTTATCGGTTAAACTCCAAGAGAATCCGCTGTGTGGCGTTTTAATGACGGAACGCGCGATATATAACACCGCAATGAAATCACCGTCCTCGTGATACGATAATAAAAGAAATGTCATTGCCAAAGCTTCTTCCGAAACTATTACAAACTTGTAAATACTTCGAGACTTACTTTTGAGAAATTAACGCAAATAAACGGTTTGCAGCGCATTACTGGCTACCTTATCAGCAAATGAAATTCTTATTGCGCGAGATTGATAAGTGCAACGTGATTTTTCAACTGATTTTAAATACTTGTAATCCTCAGATCTTTCGCGGTGTTGTCCGTTAATAATGTTAAGTGTCTTTCTCGTCTTTATCGATGAATTTCAAGGCCTCGGCATCGAGCGAATAAAATTTTCCAACCTCTGCCAGATATAAACAAATAATTGTCAATTCGAATGGAAAAATTTGTCGCCCCACGCACTTTCATCTTCAACTGTTCGGTTATGATTACGGGGCTAGTGAACAAGCCTTTTTCACCGCGAATTCGATGGAAGCGTTTAGCGCGATCGTTCAAGCAACCAAAAAGTCCCCTTTCCTTTCAATATCGAACGACATTTAGAATTACGCTGCTTTTGAATAATCGACGAGGGATAGAATACGCTTGATAATTTACACGCCGGAAAAATCTCGCATCACTTTTACGAGCCGTAGAAATAATCTCGCGAAATTGAGAACGAGAAATGTAACAGGTTTCAACGAATTACATCGCTAAAGGCAAAATAAGATCCGCGAGTTTACTTCTCACGATAAAAGCCAAGCGAGAAAACGAGAATCTTTCGTACGAGTGTCGGGCAAATTGAGCGCCGACGCCAAGTCCCCGCATAAATCGCTCAATTTTAAAAAAAATCGACACAACTACTTGCCGATGGAATTTTCGAACGAAAAGTAGATTTAATTGACGCTCGCGACCTCCAATTTGCAAATTTCGACCCTTCGGGCGCCTACACTGACTTTTTCAAGGATTCGCGTCGGTAAACGTTAATGCTCGACTGTTTAGGGAATCTCGAGGGAAACTGTCCTAGGAGAAGGTCGTACTCGTCGCGCACGATTACTCGGCCGCCTAAGCCGCCTAAGAATCTAAAAACGAGCGACGCGAACTTTCCAATTCCCTTCTTTGTTACGTACAGTTGGATCAATTTGCACGACCACAGAGAGAGAGAGAGAGAGAGAGAGGAGCGAGAGAGAGAGCGAGAGAGAGAGAGAGAGAGCGAGAGCGAGGGCGAGCAGAACTTTGCTCTCGTAGCTCACAAAATTTCACGCAGCTGAAATCACGAGAATGTGACTGGTAAAGCCGTCCGACGCCCGAACGAACGAGAAAGAAGCACGAAATGGCGGCAGTCGTAGTCTGCCGAACTTTTACAGCACGCTCAACTCACTCTCGCAACGATTAGCAAAACTCCGTCCCTCTCGCGTCCCTCTCGCGGCCCTCTCGCATCGTCCACGGATCGACCACGGGAACACTCGTCGCTCCAGGACTAGAAGTCGCGCGTTTCCACCTCCGAGACACTTTTCTTCTTCCATGCGCGCACTCGCTCTCCGCGACGGAACATCTTACTTCGCTAATTTGCCAATAACCATCGCACCCGAGGGTTGAAAACACTCAAACTCGCGTGTCATCGTTACATACGTAGTCGTCGGGATTGGTCTCGACCGCGATTTGTCGAGACACGGACCGCTGCCGAGCGATTGTCACTCCTTCTTCCTTTTTTTCCGTCTCATATCGATCGCAATGCACATCCAAGAGCTGCCGATTTCATAAGCGTGAGAGACAACTCGAAGAAACTCGATTTTACCGACCTTTTGCATTTTCCGCTCCACCGCCGCCGCCACTTGCATTTTCAGCAAAACAACCCGAGTGCCATGATTAGTAATCCAGTATTTTAGCAAGAACTTTTAACTTGGCACGCGCACTGCGAATAACGTACCACGGAGAAAACACCGACGGGAAATTCTCGAGGAAGTCGCGCCGTTCGGCACTTGGCGACCCAGTCTTCCAGTGACGTCGCTTGAACAAACGAAGCATCTGGACTTGCACTTTACACTCTTTCGCGTGGCTTATTTTGGGAAAATCAGCAAAGTCACTTCACTCGAATTTCACAAAATGCACTTTCCATCCGCGCTATTCGAGAAAACGCGATTTCACTCGGACTCGACGACCTCCTGAAAAATCCGTGGTCGTACGCTCGACGCTGGTCCACGGCTGGGCTCGGGAGTCGCTCCCATGTCGAGTGCCTCGCTTCAAGAAGCTGCAAGTCATGTGGAAAACACACTTTCTCGGTGCAACGGATCGAGCCCTGAAGTTTTCCGGTTGCGGCAGCCGTGAAGACCCGCTGGAGAAAAGCCGAACATCGGCGACGCGGGAACGAGCGACACTAGTGCGACGCGGGGCTGGGGAGCGGGACGTGGTGATAGAGAGAGAGAGAGAGAGAGAGAGAGATAGATAGATAGAGAGAGAGAGAGAGAGAGAGAGAGAGAGAGAGAGACTGGAAGGAGCAGGAAAAAGTGAGAGAATCGCAGAATTTACCTATTTTTCTTGGGCTTTCCTCGGACTCACACGCATTGTGACTGCGCGCGATGGTGGAGGAGAGCCGCACACACAGCCGCAGCGGTGGCGGCGCCTCGCACGAGTCAGAGCCAGCGAATTTTCTCTCTCGCTTTCGCGCTCCCCGCCACACAAGAGCGCACACACAACCGGAGGCGCGCGCACCGCTCTTTACAAGACGACGACACACAACTCCGCGAGTTCTCGACGAGAGCAGAACGCGGCGGCGGCGTCGCCTTTTTTCAATTTTAATCCCGTCCCGAGGTCGCCGGAGGACTGCCACGACCACGACCACGACCACGACCACGACGACGACCACGACGACGACCACGACGACGACCACGACGACGACCACGACGACGACCACGACGACGACGACGTTACTCGCCCGTGAACCGCCGCTGCTGCCGATGACGCGAGCTCGCGCACAGTTGTTTGGTCTGGTCGGCAGTTGCAACTGTCGGCGTACACCCAGTGCGACCGACTGTCTCTCTCGCTCTCTTTCGCGCGCGCGCTCCTGGCCTCGATGTCCGGGCCGCGCGTTCTACTCTCGCACAGGAGTTCCGCTGTCGCGGGTGAATTTCCACCGGATTATCCGGACCTCGAGCTCGTTTTTCAGCGAGCCTACCAGAACTTTGGATTTTTTTCACTTTTCCGCACGTCACCTCCGCCCTCCCCCCCCCCCGCCGCACTAACGACCCTCGATTAGTCGCTTCGATGCAGACGCGGGAAGCCAATAACGCTGCTTTTTAATTAGTCACACGATTCTTACCTCCGCTTACGAGGTCTTTGCTTTTGTACGCGTGCCCATGTGTGTACACCTACGTAGGCCATTAATTCCAAAAGCACAGGACTCGTAGTTGGTCGATCGTTTAAGAGACGATATATTTGCTATTTATAGCCCACCTCATCGTCGTGGAAATCTTTAAACATTGCACTCTGGTACATTCGAAAAAAACATATCGAAGCGACGTCTAAACTGTTTCACTTCTTAAAACAGATTTCTTCAAAAAATCATCGCCGCTCATCTTGGACATACCGAAAGAATTTCCATTGGGATATTAAATCGAACAAAGTGCCGCTATACGATATGACGATGGCGTCTTAAAATATTAATAAAGTTGTATTAAACTTTTTCCACGTCGTTTACGGCTGTATTATTTTTTAATCTCCGCTGTATAAAGTACGCATAATTGTTTGTTTTTTTTTTCTTTTTAGCCGTTAGCTCGGAAACTCGACGCATAAAATATTGGACACTTTCTGACGATAATATCGAAAGTTGGCATGATTTTTGATGCTATCGAGTCGATTAACGATCTCGGACTGGAAATTCGAGCTCTGCAATTAAAAATCTGACGAATCGCCGCAACGATCTTTTATATAAATAACGCCATGCTTCTATTATTCCATTTTCTCGTTTCCCAAAATATTCCTCGCCGAACTTGCACCGCGAACCCACTTAGAGAACCCATTGGAACACATTTGCGTCGTGGCGTGAAATAAAGAGCCGCAACAACGTCGGCGTTTCCGGCGTTTCCACGACCGTATTACAGCGAATTGCTTCGTTCGAGAATTCAGAATTTTCCATCTTATTGACGAGGGACAAGAATTCGCATATCGAGTGCACCTCGGTTTGTACGAAACCGAAAGACTACGCGTTTACTATTAACCGAATGTACCATCGTAAAGTAACACCAGCGCAGAGGCGTTAACGCGCTAAATGTTCGTTACAATTTTACTTTTGCGTAAGCACTTTTGAGCTGGAGGTACGAGAGCAGAAAAGAGAGCAAAGGCTTACGAACGGAAATCGATTACGTAATTGACTACGATAACCCGAGCCTGTCCAGTAGCCTGGGAATCACGTAGCGAATCCGCTCCGATATTCGCAAGATTTTTTCAATTAAAAGTTGGAAGAACGAAATCATCGACTCGTGCGCGCAACACCGAGGAGCCCCGTCTCGTACCACCTCGTACGCATAAAATTTATGGTATTCAGGGGGCAAATGCTTCCGTATTGTTCGCTGCATAAAATGCTTTCTGTTATTGCGTCGAGCCACGGGGATCAGCAACGGGGATCAGCCACGGGAATCTGTCACCGGGGATCAGCAACGGGAATCTGTCACCGGGAAATTACTTTAGCGAAAAATTACCATCCACGGAATCGCTCGGGTATTTTTTACAAAAGCGCGAAACCCGCTTTCCCGCAGAGAAGAAATATTCCGATTGAAAATCGAGGCGCGTAATAACGATCATTCGCGCGTAAACGTTCGTATTTATTGAAACTGCGACACTGCGCGTTACCGCCTCTTTCGCGTTCCAATTCGAATTCTCAGCGATGCATTCGAGTATTATTCAAGTTCAGTAATGTGCCCATTTTCAGTCGAGCCTTGGAGGTAATACTCGACTCGGGCGCGTTTTCCCCGCAAGGGATGAAGATCGGATCGTTCGTCGACGATAGGATACGCAAAAAATGAAATGCCGTAGCTGTCACTTTGCGTTCGCCAATGCTGCCGATCATAAATAACGTTTGGTCAATTTCGGAATTTGCGGCGAGACTCGTTCTCGCATCGCGACGCGTTCCTCGTAATATCGAATTTCACGTTTGGATTACATTAGATCCAATTTCTCCTTGCCCCCGTGCAAGCCGCTCCTTTTCTGCGCTTTTAAAAACTCCGGCCTCGCGAATAACGAAGGAGGAGAAACGAAGAAAACGGGAAAAACGTAGTCGCTTCGGGCACGGGCTCCTAACGCGAAATTGCCGGGCGAAAGCGAAAGCGAAAATAAAAAGTACGTCGCTTTTTAGAATGAGACGGGATGCGCCTGTGGCGAACTCTTGAGCGCGTGCGATAAAGAGCAAAGGATAACAGAGGGACGAGCGACGGACGGAGAGAATAATTCTAAGCCGAAGGTAATACACCTTCGCTTGCCAAGGCCATCCAAAGCTTTTACCCCTTGTGAGCGTGAGCTTAGAACAGCCCAGGGCACAAGGAGTTCGCGAAACGTAGTTTTCCTTTTCCTTCTCTAAGCAGTTTTCATTTTTCATTCGCGCGATTCTCACCTTTAAATTGTCTCGTGCGATTGTTCGTTACGCGTGATAATCGCGCTCCTTCCTCTGCTCGCAACTAAATCGTTACATGGCCGGTCGGCGGCTAATTTTTAACATTTTCTAGTCGCGAAACGCCTCTAAATGTCATTTCAAATTGCGACAAAGCGCAGTCAACGCGGGTCACGTTGACGTTGCGCTGACGTTGCGTTACACGCTGGTGCTCGCAAGATTTCCAAAGAGTTTCGCGGGTCTATTTTGTTCGGCAGAATGGGCCGAGTAATCGTTTATAAACTACGTGTAGATGCTACGTTTCAGAACTACTCCTTTCCTATTCATTCGTCCTCTATAAATATCGTTTACGATCTCAAAGTTTTGTTTTCGAAAGCGTTATTTAAAGAAAGCGTTACGCGTATCCGCGTGTAAATAGCCTCGAGCATTCCGAAATGCAATTTGCCGACTAATCCACTTTTTCCATTGAATCGCGATACGTTGTGTATTTTGCGATGTCAAACCCACGTAAATCGAGAGATGGCGCGTGCTCTTGGTACACTCTTGAACGTGGGTGACCGTGAGACTTCTCGGCCCGGAAAGCCCTTCTTCTGGAAACATCGCGGGAGGAAGGGCGTCTGTCGGAAGCGCGAGGGCAAGTGGCGCAGGTAAGAAATTTGCGAAACATCGGCCGCGTTTCGCCTCGCGCTCGGTCAACGGAAAGGGAAAGTGCACCACCGGTGGAAGTCCGACGTGCGATATCCGCAAAGTGACTTCCGGCTCGGCGCCTGTATCGCAACTCGTTCGATAATGCAGCAGCGACGCCTAGAAGCGAGCTCCCCCCCCCGCCCCGCCCGCCCGCCCCTCACGCGCTCTCACTCGCTCTCACTCGCTCTCTCTCTCTCTCTCTCTCTCTCTCTCTCTCTCGCACCCTCTCTCTCCCTTACAGGCTGCGTGTCCCGCTGCTTTTTTCGATGCCAGTCCTCCTCCCCGTTCCAACAACACCGGCCGCCTATCGATTATCCTCGAAATTCGCAACTTTTCGGAATGCGTAATAGCGACGCCGTTGTAAATTGTATCCTCATCCTGTCAGTACGCTGTTCGAATTGACGATTCTCCGAAGCTCAGACTTATTGGATCGGTAATTCGTTTCAGAGACTTGGGCAATTGATGTTTTCGCCAAGAAATGAGATATTCTTTACGTTCACGGCGTTGAATCAATGTCAGCACTTAAGCTCGTGTAAATTAAAATTACTTTTATAGCCCGAGCGTCGTCGGCACGAAGAAAATGTATCTCGTCGGTTCGAGTCGCAACTAAGAGCCGGGCGCAATTTAAGAGTCTTCTCAGCCAAACGACAACACCTGTGCGTTACGTATTTCAATGGCTACGGAAGAACAATTGTTCATCACGATTAGGGTACTTTCTCGAGAGATCGGGCCTAGCAACGCCTAGCACTTCTTCGTAACGTAACCACAATTTAAATTTCTCAGTTGTCGACTCCACGCCTATCGAGGTCATTTTTCCAAGATATCCCGAGTTATTCACAATGGGCAAGTATGTGGAAAGCCGCGCAAATGCGAACAACCTTGCAGAAGAGAAATCGATCGATTATGTCTTTAATTAGAACGCGACTTTACAATCGACGCCTTAGGGTTAAGAACACACACGCACTGCACGCTTAATTAGGCTCGTGCGTTGCGAGACCTTAGAAGGTAGACTTAATCGTAGATCAATTTTTTTTCTCGCTATTGAAATGACGCGCGAACCTGAACTCGAAAGAAATAACAGCAGACCGATGCGTACGAAGCCAACCCGAAGCCAACCCGAAGCCAACCCGTTTTCCAACCCGAAGCCAACCCGATTCCTACGTTTACGAAACGTTCGCGAGTCGTCCGGAAGATTTGGACGAGTCGAGGATGAACGAAAATAAGGATACGAGCGACGCCTCGCCGTTGCTCGCCAAAGGTTGGCCCTCGTGTCCGTGGCTAAATTTGCTCGCTCGCGAGCACTCGAACCCGAGAGCACCGAAGCACCCCAACGACAAAGTCACAACCAACTCGATGCACGGCTCAGTGCCGCGACCGCGATCAAGATCATAATACAGCGGTTCGTTGAATTTTCGATCGTGCGTCAAGAAACTATAATAGTACTATAATAGTACCATAATAGTCATCATCGGCTTACCCGCATCGAGCTGCCGCCGAGTCATTGCGTATTAGCGGTTATGGAACGCGCGCGGGTGCAGCCGTCGCGCGATTCAACGACGAAGGGCTGCTGCGCGCCTCGGGGGGAGGGGGGGGGGTGGATCCATAGCGCAGATCGCACGCACGCGTCCTATCGTTGGGAAACAAGCGATTGCGCTCGTACGCGTGCGCGCAGGGCCGACACTCGCGTATCCTCGATCACGTGGACGAGCGCGAGTCCAGCGAAATTCCCGAGGGCATCCAACCCCCGTTCCTTCCTTCGAGGCTCGAATCAAACCTTACCCGTACTCTCGGTCCAAAGGACCGATACTCGAACGATGCGTCGTCGTCGCCTTTACTAGTCGGATCTCCGAGGTTCCAACTTTCGAATTAACGAGTCATTCTCATCGACCGAACGTCGGATGTTTGAGATTTTTGAGGAATATCCGGACCCCCGCCTCCACTCGAGGTACCGTTGGTCACCCGACGCCGCCTAACACCGATGACGCAACGCGACTTTGAGGAATTTTCGAGAAGAAAGCCGATCGGTCGGAGGTACCGTAGAAGAAGTCGGCGTACGACCCCGACAAAAGTTAAGGGTCTCGCGACGACGATCCAGTGCATCGTTTCATCCTCTGCGGCCAAATCAGCGAGTCGACCCCTCGGTATCCCGCGTAGACGCTCCACCAATTTATTCGGACCGCGATCGAAGCGCTCACTCACTTACGTCAGCCGAATAAGTTTCGAGTGCCCCCGACAGTGGCCCGGGCTAACCGCCCCGGAACTGGAGCACCGTGGCCCTTTCCGCGGGGGCGGCGCAGCAGCAGCGGGTGACTACTCCGCAAAGCTCGAGACCGGGTGGGCGACGTAATTTTGCGGCGCTCGTCGGGTGGGGGCAGAACTGGAATTCGAATTTATGCAATTTTTCCGGCTCGCGCACGCCGCCGGCGAATGTGTGGGAATTGAGCGAGGGTGCCCTCGACCCGCTACGAATTATCGAGCGAACGCTGCCGACGGAATCGGAAATGCAAGCCCGAACCGCGGTCGACGTCAATACTACTCTCCCCACCCCGCGAATCGCGGCCGATCTACTCGCCGACCTCCCGCTTACCGATGGATACGCAGGATAACACCCGCGCGGGGATCATAGTGAGGGGGTGGGACCGGACCCGGTGTCGTTCCTTCCGGCGACCCGGCGACTCTCAAAAATCTCCCAAGAATAACGCTCGCCTCGTTCTTTCCCCTCCACCCGCAGAAATTCGATCAAGCGTTTTCTCGCGCGCCTCCACTCCTCGCGAGAGTTGTGTGCGTGCGTGAGTGCGTGCGTGAGTGCGCGTTCTACCTAGCAACAGCGAGGACTTGCGTAATTCGCTCGATCTCACGGTCGCCGCTATCCGTCTCACGAAATCCGACGACAAGCGCGAGATCGAAGAGCCAACGGGGAAGTGGATCTTTCGCCGGCATCGGTCGATCGGTTGGGTCCGCGATCGCCCCGGTCAAGAGCCCGCGAGTCCAGCGAGGACAGACCGATAGTCGTGACTCGACGGCCTGGAGCGCCGGGGCAGATAAAAGGAGGCGGACAAGGTCTTTTGCCTCGGGACTCGTCGAGTCTCTCTCGAATGCGAACCTCGACGAGACACGCACGTGGATCGGGCTCGAGGCGCAAAGCGTGAGAGGGTGGACGACGACCGGCTAAGTACTGGATGACGGACGGACTCGTCGTTCCTCTCTTTGCCTTTCTCTCCTGCTCCTACGCGCTCTCGCTCGCTTCTTACGAGTTTGCGCGATAACTTTTTTCTCTCTCTTTTTTTAAGATCAACGAAAGCTCGCTGCGTTGCGATGTCACTGCTAATGGAATACCAATGGAAATGTTTATCACGGTAACGGAAATAATGGGCGTACCGATGCTACCCTAACTGCTTTTAATTGGATGACGTCTTTGTCGAATATTCCTCGTTACGGAGTCTTTTCGATTTCGTTGTTCCCCTCGTTGTTCCCCTCGTTGTTCCCATCGTTGTTCCCCTCGTTGTTCCCATCGTTGTTACCTTGGCTGTTCCCTGGGCGAAAGGGAGACTCACCTTTCGAGACTCACGCGAAAGGTAAACAAGAAAAGGCGTTCTGAAACGATTGCTTACTAATCAACCATTAACCAAGGTAACGGAGTATTTTGCTGGAGCTCGTTTATTTGCGTAGGTCGATCTTGATTTGCAAATTCATCTAAAAAAGAGTTAGGCGACGTATAAGCGGTCGCCGCTAGCGAGCACAACCGACGAGGAATGTATTTATGAAACGAAATTTCAGCTTCAGCTTGAGAAAACAGTCGAGGCGAACGTTGCCAATTTCTCGGTTAACGAAACAAATCGAACTTTGCACGGAAAGAAAGGCAAAACTTGTCTCGTTCCCGAGATGTGAAACTCTGTATGAGAAATCAACGCGCGATCGAGGCCAAATGGCATTTAACTACAAAGTGCGACGGACGTGGAGCGCCAGCGGGAGCGAAGAGGACGCTTCTCTCTCTCTCTCTCTCTCTCTCTCAAGAAATGGGCGAATGGCCAAAATCACCAAGAGGAATTTTATCGTAGAAATTGCATCGGTAACTTCCCGAAGAGCGCTCGCTTCTACCGAACGTCACTCTACTTTTGATTTTAAGTACCACGCGTGGAGGCGAGCGATGCGCGAAATCTTCAAGGCTCGGTTAATCGAACGATAAAAGCGATTGAAACTCTCAGACTTGTCAAGCCGAGCATCAAAAACATTCGGATGTTACAGCGAAATACAGCAAATGACAAGTCTAAGACAAGTTGACGATGTATGTTTACTCGTTGCATATTTAAAACTGTGTGGCTCGTAGCAAGCAACGCATCCTTGTGAATACCTTTAGCGTAACGCTCTTGATCCAGAATTGTGTTTCGTTTAAAATTAAGACGCCCAACGGACGCTACGGTACTCCGATACCGTGAGCACGATGCACGGAGTAAAAATATAATCCCCGAGTCGCCAACCAACGAGATCGCGCACGTTCGCCTAATAAACGAGATAACGCCCGCCCTTTGTTTGTCTTATCATCTTACTTATCATCGACTGCGTGGAGTGGGACTTTCAACGTTGATACCATCCTTCGTACCGAGCAGTTCAAAGTTAAGCGCAGAAGCGTCCGCATTTGGAGCAACTGGGTAATGCCGTGAGTACGGTCGCGGACGATCCGATTAAGTGTGTCGTTACCCCGACGCGTCGCCGCTGCCGATCGTAAAATATCCCGGACGACAACTCCGCGAGGCAGACGTATTTTGGCCGCCGCCGAGAAGAGGAGCTCGGCACACGGAGCTCGGCACACGGAGCTCGGCAACTCCTCGAGTCGCCTCGAATAATCTACTCCTGACAGCGTCCTACAAAGAACCACCTACTTTGGAAACTAATTCGAAATCCAAACGCGTTTGCTATTTCACAGCGCTGACGCATTACCCAACTGACTTTCCCCTGCACCGTCGAGAGCTGCACTAATACCCGGAAGCAAGCGCGCACGAGTAATTTTAGCCATTACAATCGACCTTACTGCAATTCTGCACTTTATCCGCCATCGTCCTCCGAAACTGCAGCCTCTCGACTCTGCCACAACGTGAGTTACGGCGTTGCAGTGTCCCGTGCGCAGACTAAAACGGACGATATCGCAGTTGGCGAAATCGTCGGTTCACCAACTCCGACGAACGTTCAACGTCGCAAACTCGGGAACTGGCAACGACTCGCCAGTTGTACCAGTGCTCCCTCGCTTCCGGGTATCTCCTTCCGTTTGCGAGAAAAGTTTGGATATTTAAAAAACGAGCGCCCCTGCACGCAACGAAACTATTATTTGCCGGAGATCGCGCACTTTGCCTTACAGCGGGCCTCTCCTTGAAAAGAAATGTGGCTCCTCGACGCGGCTGCATAATTCACGCGTCTGGGATCTATTTGTAATTCTCGGGCGCTACTGGATCGTCCTTTCGGGCGAACGGGGCGGGGAAAAGCGGGTGACCGCGACGTCCAAGCCTCGGGGACGAATAAAACACCGTTCGAGTCGGCTTGTTCACGAGTCCAACCAGCCGACGAGGACGAGGCAAGCGGCTGCTGTTGCTGCTGCTCGTCCCGGAACTGAGTTCCTTATTTCGAGTTCCCACCGCGAACATCGAAAGGTGTAGTTTTAGAGTCGAGAAATTCATCGCCAAGGTGTCGCTCATCGATCGCGTCGAGACCAGGCGCATCCAAACGAGGACGGAATTTCAAATAACCTTTTAAATGATACGCTGAAAATTTAAAAGTAGATTAGCTGCGACCCGCCACCTTACTAAATGCATAATTAATTACGTAACCAACTGGATCTCCCGCTTTGGTCATTTGCATTGCAGGCCCGAGCGCCGCTATATTTTAATAACGTTATTTCCGCCGCGTTTATTTTCAAGTCGCGAGCATTATCCTATCCCCGGGGAACGAGCTCCCCGGGGTACACCCGAATTACTTTTGTCTCGCGAACGACGCCATCGGCCGAGCAACGAATGACCCATTGTATTCCAGGAGAGCGTGCGAACGCTCTGGGAGCAGTGCTTACTCGTGGTGAGCGTCGCCTCCAAGACAAGAGGAATCGCGAGGCGCGTTCCCCCTTCGTCTCCGCCACTTTCGTCGTACCTCGGGGCGGGCGTGACCTTAGCGACGTGCCCGCGAACGGGGAAGCGCGCGAGCGCGGAGAACTTTGGCGAAATTCCAATCGCGACGACACAAGTGCGGAACTCGGCCTCGGTGATCGATCGTCGTCGCTCCGTTTCCGCTCCGTTTCCGCTCCGTTTCCGCTCCGTTTCCGCAGCGGGAGTCGAGGGCGACGCTCGTGGAGTGCGCGGAAAAGTTCGCCCCGCGTACGCTGGGTCTCGGGGAAGCCTTTGCCGCAGCCCCTGAGTGAAATTGCCCAGAAGCCATTTGCGTGCGCGTCGATTACGAGCTTACGTCGACGAAATTACGAGCTTCCTCCGCTTGCCGCGTATCCGCGTAGCGAACACGGACGAACCCTGGAAAACCCTTTTGTAATCGCCCCATTATCGCGACGCGCACAACCTCCCACGGAATGCGTTGCCCCCGAGTCTTATTACGCGTTGTATATAATTTACAGTGAAAAGCTTTAACATAAACGGCTTACGTAAGCTCTTCATTTCTAGATGCTTGTTTCGATTAATCATTCGATTTTATAGGCACAAGCAGCTTCTGCTCGAGACTGAACGTAATCGGCGTAAAATTTTCACCTGTATTTGCCTATGAAAAGAGATAAGAATTACACAGCCTCCATAATCCGGAGAAACGGGTTTCCCCGTTATACATTTGTACGCGTATATCGATAAACGCTTAAGCCGATGTATCCCGTAACGATAATAACCGAGGGTCTTCTCCGAGGGAAAATTAAGGACCGCTCGACTCACCGGCCGCGAGTACGACGAATGAACGAGCGACGGACAATTTGCCGGAGGAGCACGAGTGAATTTAAAAATGGGAGGTACAAGTCGGTGGGGCTAGTAGTGTCGACTCGTCATCGACAACATCCCCTTTAAGGAACGCGCCCAGTGGCGCGATCGCCATTATAGCCGTCCCTGCCGCGCCCGAAGCTGAGCGACTGCGACCTTCCTCAGACACGGAGAAATCCCGAGGATGTAGCAGTCTTCGAGTGGGATTCCCAGGCGAGCGCGCCTCGTAAATCCGACTCCGAGCGCTCGTGCGTGGCCTTCGCCAAGAGTCTACGAGGAAGCTCGTCATCGGCGCGGAACAAAAATCTGGGTGCTAAGCTCTTGATCCCCAAAACTGCCGCCACTGTGAATTTATTTTAAGTCCAGTGGGACGAGCATTTCGGTAATATTTTTCAGAACGCTTACGCGTCGCCAGATGTAGGCGTGTGACGAGCATCTCGCAGCCGAAGTTCCAGGTTTTTCAGCGAGGGGAGGAAACTCGTCGACGTGGCGAATTCTCGTAGCGAGGCGTCCGGGACGCGACAACGTTACCTCCACGTTAATAGGTGTATAAAACGTCGAGGAGGCTGCGAGAGTGCGATCGTCCGCCCGAGGGTCTTGCAACCGCGCACACCATCGAGAAAGTCACGGGGCTGTTCCGCGCTTCCAGCGTTAGAGCGCGAAGGTTCGCGTTGTCCACGTAGGTGCTATCGCGCGGTAAGAGGAGCCCCGTTAGTCGCGTTCGTGGCTCGCGGAGTTCCGCGGTGCACTTCCAGATGCGCGCACGTGCAACGCGTGAAGCGTGTACGTGTCCTGGGGCTGGCGTTGCTTCCTTGCGATGCGAGGTGGGAAAAAGGAATGTGCACGGCATTCGGCGAAGCAGCGTCGCGGAAAATTTCTCGTGATTTCACTCGGGTGCAACAGCCGTGCGCGGTCCACTTTGATCGAACCTCTATTTTTTTTACTTTTACCAATGTTTTACCGTCCGCGTGGCTTTGACGGGGATCGAATCCCTTCCACGCGTTTTATTCGTCTGTTCACTCGTGAACGGTACCTTTATTTATTGTCGCGCATTTATCGCTCTACGCTCGTATTAGATTTTCTTCCAGCGGAAACCATTACCGAGCCTCTGACATTATGACCCAAACTAAAAGGCCTTAACCTTCCGTTGTCTTATCGTATCTACCGCGCCAAAAAGGTCCAACTTAAAACTATAACTTGAATGTGGATGAGCGGTTGCTCGGAATGATCGGATGGACTCGAAAATAACGCAGTAAGTCGGAGAAAATTAAAGATACAATGTTTGACGCCGGGCTTCCAGACGTTCTCATACGGTACTAATTATCGTTGCTTCTAGGGTACGATGTCCGCAAAACTCCCGAGGAATTATGAAAGAACTCTGCATTATGCGGCAAAGGTAAAGGTGCCGCAACCAAATTACACGCTTTAGTTTTACAGCGAAGAATCAGCTGTTGGTTGCATCTGTACGCGCCGAATCACTGTACAATCTTAGAGGGCCAAAGAACTTCATGATCACGGGCGAGCAATGAGCAACATTCGGTCGCTGTCTTAAAAATTTCGCGTTTTGTTACCTGGACCGTTACCTGCTAATGAATAGCAACGTCTGCGTTCATTCGGAGTACGCAAGGACCGAGGAGGACCGAGGAGGACCGAGAAGGACCGAGAAGGACCGAGGAGGACCGAGAAGGACCGAGAAGGACCGAGAGTTCGTGGGAATAATTGCAGCCGTAATAGACACTCGGTCATAGATGCGCCCCTAGTGCGTGCTTTCGTACGAAGACGACGACGCCGAGGAGTCGCTTCCCCGGGCGCATTGTGTATGACGCAAGAGCTCTCCTCTTATTCATTGTGCACGCGCGTGCAATTTCATTCTTGCCACTTCCAAAAGCAGTTGCTTTCTTCCTCTTCCTCTCCCTCTCCTTATTCTTCTTCTTCTTCTTCTTCTTCTTCCTCCTCCTCCTCTTCTTCTACTTCTTCATCTGCTTCTTCTACTTCTACATCTGCTTCTTATTAGGGGAACGAACAACGCGTTGCATAAATTTAGGGCCTGCTGAAACGCCCTGCTGGAACATTTCTCACAGCAATCCTGCGAGATCGATCGCGTCCAAAGGATGACGTGTAGAGTTTCATGGACGCGAGCGGAATTTGTGAAAAAATAACGTATTCCATTCGAAAATGTCCTCGAAAGGAATTACGGCTTGAAGCCACAATGGAGCGCAAGGAACGCACGGAAAACAAGGTTATCGCCAAACAATTCTCACACGCTCCCAGTGAAATTTCATGCTTTCCAAAAGCTTCTACCGATCGAGGCATTTAATTAAAAAGGGGGGAAAAAAAACGAGAAGAGTTCAGTGCTACGGCTCACATCGCGTAAACGCTTCAAAGTTCAAAGTTTTCCCAGTTTCGAGGAGACGGCGACGGCGACGGCGACGGCGACGGCGACGTCAAGAGGGTGCGACATACAAGGTGCACTCATCCGTGCAACGCGTGCACGTTCAAATGCACGCGTGACTCGGGCGGACTTGGCGGTGATACGAGATCGCTCGCGGGGAATATTTAGCGCGTTGAAAATGAGAATAGACATTTTTATGCGTAAAAGTACAAAGGACTTGGCTCTCCCGGGCGCTGGCAGAGGGGAGCCGAGTGGTGCGCGCACATGCCACGCCTGGAAAAGAAAAAAAAAAAGAATGGGGCCAAGCGCCGCGTGGAAGAGGAGAGGAACGGGCAACAATGCACCGAGAGGCCCCCGAGAGATCGTTCGTCTCGCCTCCATGTGCAGAGCAGCTCCGTCGCCACTCTGGATCGTCCGCGAGACGTTACGGGGCTTATAAAACGACATTATCGACATTATCGACATTGCCGACATTGTCGAGGACAGAAGCCGGAAGGATTTTCCATTCTTTCGGTTGCAATCGCCACCACCCCCGCATGCAGCTTTCGCCCGAATGCGGCCTCGATTGTAATTAAACGAATTCGCCCGATCGCAGCCCTACTGTTATTATTATTATTGTTGTTGTGGTCGTGGTTGTTGTTGTTGTTGTTGTTGTTGTTATGAACCGTCCCTGTCGCTCCAAGTTTAATTACGGATTATCGCCGTTGAAATCCAGCGACAAAGAACGTATAAACGCATCGATGCACGAATCTGAAAAAGTTACGCGTTGCAATGGTTCGAGTCGCGGAAAAGTGGTTCTATCGCGTGTTTGTACAATGTAACCAACGCCTGTAAACGTCGATGTACAGGTATTCGTATTTCTTTTCCCGCAAGGATGCCCTCGAAGCTTAAATGTTTTTTTTATTCAAGAATAGTGCTTGCGAAACAATTGGCAAGTTCGGCCAAAGCTTTTGCTACAAACGTTCATCGCCAGCTAAATAATATAAATATTTACCACTTTGTTGTTTCGCTCGAATGTTTAGTGGAAATAGCCGCGCGCGCGCTCTCGCGGAATACTATAATATTCCACAATTAGTACGAAGAAAAATCCACTAATTTCCGTATAACGTTATCCCCCCTTTCAGCGACGCATTTCCTCGTTGCGAGCAGCGGAAAATTCAGAATTATTAAATTCGTACGGGCGCTCGTGCGCACTTGGGACGCTAAGATCTCGTCTTAGAAAATAAATGAAACTTTAAGTCGTTCCGACATTTTAATAATCCGGTATTCTCGATCTCGCAGCCGCGATACGCGCGCATCGCTATCTCGAAGAATAAGTTAGCGTTGGCCTCTAACTCGATTCGCAAGTTCTTGATTCTTGGAGCGAAATCGTGTTTTCGAAAGTAAGCAGCTCGAACTCGGCACGAGGAAGAGCTTTTGCTTAGGAAAATTCGAGGAGCGCATAATGGAAAGACTATTGGTAGAAGACAAATGAGTTTGGCTCGTTTGCTCTCGGTTCATTCATTTGTTTTTCCCTCTCGCTTTTCTTGTTCTCCTTCTATTCTCGCTCCACAACCCGACCTCGTACACTGATCGGTGTCGGGACCCCGAGACCTCCAGCACTGATTGTGACGCCATTCGTTATTTCGACCAATGAAATCGGAGAACGAGGATATGCACATGCGCAGTTTACCGAACGGGATAAACATTCGTCGGATCGCCGCTCAAAGTTCGATTATTATTTCGTTCCTTTGCGCGAGTGCGAGCGTGCGAGCGTGCGTGCGTGCGTGCGTGCGTGCGTGCGTGCGTGCGTGCGTGTGCATTTTCAGCGTTCGAAATTTCTTTATTTACCCAGACCGTCCCAATGGAGAAAAAAGTATGCAAATGTACTTTAATAACGTTCCTCGCATTCGCAGTCTGCATCCTTAGTTGGTCGAGGGGCTACAGACTCATCCAAGAACCACTGCGAGTTCGATGCAAATTCTCGAATTATCGAAAAGAATGCAAGTTTTCGAAGACAAAGTTACGAATGCTCCGTTAGTATCGGTCCAAGTTCCCCCCGGCCCGCCCCCCGCGAGTCCAACCAGACAGCAACTGCGATCAGAGTGAATCATCAACGCTACTTCACCGAGTCGAGCCTCGTGGTACGGCGGCATCGGTAAAAATATACCCAAAGTAACTCGATCGTCTTTTATCAGTCTCCTGATTCTTTTCGGAAAAATAGAACGACCAAAAAATTCCTTCAAACGCGATCTTCCTATCTATCGTAATTGCAGTTCTGCCTAATTACCGTGGCTCCCATTCGTCTCTTGGCATATTTCACATTAAGCTATTTCGGACGCTGTTCCGTAAACTCGCACACACGCACAAAGACCGAGGCATTAATGATCGCGTCCGACTAAGGTCGACTGACTTTAAAGAGAATGGGTGAGCGCGCGCGTCAGAGAGAGAGAGAGAGAGAGGGGGTGGGGGAGAGCGAGAGAGAGAGAGAAGAGGAAATAAAGATCCGACCGGGCGAGTTGCTCTAAAATTGCATTAGCCAATAATAGTCGTGCGCTCGCAAGAAATTTTCACCTTTCACCTGGGGGTCGTCGCGACCCTCCCGCCGCGTCTATCGAGTGATATCCGCGAGTCTTATTCCGGGGTTCGCGCTCGCGACGCCAAGTGCAAGCGCCTCGTTGCCTACAGGTTGAACGAGAGAGCGAGTCAGGATAATGACGCAATAACGTCGTTCCGGATATATCGATTTTTCGCGTCGTCGCGTCTGCAGCACCTATACACGCACACGCGCCTCTAGACTCTCGCTATTCGCGGACTCTACCTAGCCAGACAAAGACCGAGTGGCGACAGGGTGGGATGAAGAGAGGACGTCGAGCCGAAGACCCACTAACGGCGCGCGCTGGTGCGACGGCCGCGAAAATTAATTGGACGAGATAATTGAGCGTTGACTCGACTCGAACACCCACGGCGGGATTCGAGCTGGATTCCTTCTTTATCGTTTCCTTTCCATACGTGTCGGACTACGGGGACTACGCGGACTAAGCGTGCGAACTCCCGAGGTGAGGCGGAGGGGGAGGTACGCCGAGAAAACTTGCCCGGGATGCGCCATTACCGCGCCGTACAAACGATAATTGTTCCATTGTGTTAATATTCGAGCGCGAGCAGCTATGCTTTTTTTTATGCGCGTTCCTGGAGTTACGAGATTCCGCGTGATTCAGCGAGTGGCGACGCGCTGGAAGTGAGGATCCGCGCTCTTGCCACTGCGGACATTACATAAGCTTACGAGGGAAAGAAGACGGCGATGCTTACGCGCTTTTCCCTTGCTTTTATTGCCTCTTTCGCTTCGAGTTTTCGTCGGCGTGCGCCCCGCGAATGTGAAATTGAACGAAAACAATGAAATGCCAGCTTCGAGGCAATTCTTGCGACCGAATTGCGGACATTCGGTGGTGATGGTGCGACGCGACAAGTGACCGATTGTAAGGATTTTCTAAGGATTTTCCTTGATCACTCGTTCGCATCGCCTTCTTGGAAGCAGAGACTTATAAACGCCTTCCAATTGTGGGTATTCGTTGCACCTGGACCAGCTGATGATAACTCCATTTACAAGCTCGTCCCAAGTATTCCGATTAAGAGCTACCCGGGACACGACCTAACCTACGCAACGAAGATAAAACACGCAAAGAATGTACAGAGAGCTGCACGAATAGCACGAATAACAGTGTCTAAGAGCCGTCTTGGCGAAAATGGATTAATCAAATAACCTACGACTCGACTAACCGTATGAAATATTTCCGCGTTTATCAGTTTCGTTTCCAATTTTCTCTTCCACTCCAGCGATAAATTTATCGACCACTGAAAAATTGCATCGAATCCCACGAATTATTTAAAATATTCACAATTCTATTTTATTGCGCAGCTTCGATCGATGCAACGCGAGAGTTGCGATCGAGTATTCGGTGCTTTTAAATTTTTAACGAAATTTTCATTCGTACGTGTAACCTTTGCCGAACTAAAGGCTCGGCGTCAACATTTTAAAATAACATATTTGCCGATTCTAGAGCGAATTATTTTGCAGCCGTAACTAACGTATAATGCAATAATAATACGATACGGACGACGAATTCTCCGCAGACGTAAATCATCGATGCGCGAACGATTATTATCGCGACGAGAAGTAGGCCATATAAATTGTAATTTTACCTACATTTTTCCGCAGTGTCGGGGGATAAATATCGCGCCTAATCGAACGATAATTGCACTACACAACACCGCCTCGACTCGATCGCACGTGTCATAACTCTGGTGCAGCACCGGTTCTTCATCCTAAACATCCTAAACGTATATTCTTGATCAAATAGGTATTTTTCGTCGTCAGCAACGGGACCTTTTGCCCCTGCGATAACGCAAATGCTCCGATGTTTAAGTACAGCGATCTACGCGCACTCGTGACGTCCGTTGCGACGGTCGCGCTCCTCATTTTTCCCGATCGAAGCATAAACGCGGCCAGACAAGTGCAATCTCTGCTCGATTTACGAATATCGCACCGGGTGCCCCCGGCAGAGTCCCCGGCAAAGGAACTTTCGACTCGCGTTTCCACGAGTAAGGGTGCAACCGCGCTCTAATCGATTTTCGCGGGCCTCTCACTTTCCAGGCATTCCTCCGGAGATCGCGGCAAGTGCGACTGAATTTTTGCCCACTTTGTGCCTACTTCTTCTAAATTTGCCAAGTTTTTCTCTCCTCCTTAGGACTGCGCGACACTCCATCTCGAGCCAAGTAGCGCGTTCTCGTGCAGCGTTGAATCGAAGAAACGAAAGTATAAAAATCGATAAATTTGCGATACCACTGGCATCTCCCAAGAGCTGAACATTTCTCCGAATCCGCGCCACCGACGCGGATGCTTCATTCCAACTGTTCCAACCGCGTCCGACACCCGAAATAATTTCTCCTCGAACGTTCGTATTCCAAATATCCGAAATACCCGATCCTTCGTCCGCAACGTAGTCGTTGAGACACTGCGGTCGAAGGTCCGCGTTAGGTTGTCAGGAACGATGTACAGAGAGGACGATAAATCGCAAGCTTCACGAAGACGACACGAAGATACGTACGACGACCAAACGATCACCGATGTTGCATAAAAAAAAAATGCTCGACATACGAGCTCGGATAAAAGCGCAAATATTTCTTTTTCAATTTTACGTGGAGCCTCGTGATTCGATGCGCATGACGGTGGCTTTTAACGAATATCGTAACGCAAGCATTGCAACGAACGGAGCACGAAACGTAATCCGTCAACTGAGACGGCAACATTTTTCTGGCCCCGTCTTACGTGTCGCTCAAGGTACGGACACTTTTCCGTCGAGTCGGATTTTTGTTTTGCGTCGATCGGTTCATTGCACATACGACTTAAGTAAGAGACGTATTTGCTGAGGAAAACCTCCATTACGCCCACTGGTTCGGATCAGGATTAAAGTCTCTCGAGGTTCATCTTTCCTATCGAGACGTTGCGCGTTTTCGAAAAATTGGAGAAGCAGTTGCCGCGAGAAGCGAGACAAGCGATAGAAAACTAGGAGAACTAATTGCGAGCCTCCCGAGTCCGAATAACGCCCGGACGATCCGAGTTCCTCAAAGGAAGAGCGTCTCTTCGTCGCGAGACTGATGGCACGCGCACTCGCTGCCGATATCGCGAGATCAGCGGGAAGCGCGCGCGCGCGCGTCAGACTCCGGAAGAATCCGGGCGATACCCCGGATTCCATCCTTCTCCCGAAGGATGGAAAGCGTAAGCGCCAACGGGTCACGTACTTCGAGTCACGCACTTCGTCGTATCGATGTAAAAAGCCATCGATGACGCGACAAACTTTTCACTCCGAGTCCCGTGGAACGTCGCACAGCCTCCGTCACAGCCTCCGTCACAGCCTCTGTCGGCCACGTAATTTTGGACTCCCCGGTCATCCGCAGTACCGATAAATGCATCGGTGCGACTCGCGATCGAAGGAGAGATAAATGCCGCCGTTATCTTCCAAGTGCCGCGGCTCAAGTTAAAAATGGTCCAAATTTGGCCGCGGTATTTATAAAATTACGCAGGTGCGCGCAAGTGTCAATGGGTTCGGGCTATTCCAGTCGCTCGGACAAACATACGAAAGCTCGCAATTCGAAATCGACGAACGACAATAATGAAAGCCACGAGCTTGGCATTTTCACTCGTTTTTTTCTTTTTTCTCCCCCTTCTCTCTCCGACTTCTTGCTTTTTTCCCCCGAAGAATACCGACTCGGATAATCGCCGACAACGCCCAAACGCGCGATCGTAGACGCGCGACGGGCGTCGACGAGCCACCGAGAATAGAGACGCAGCGAGAAAAAACAACGACGACGCTTCCGAACGAGGATTCGACGATTCGTCGACAATCGCCCGAACTTTACGACCACCGCCGCTTCGGTCGTTTTTAGAGGTTATGTCACTGCCGCTGCCTTCGACCTCGTCCACGATCTTCTCCAAGAGCCCGCCCGATACGCATCCGTTGGCAGGCACCTTACCTTCGTCGTTTATCACGGGCACTTTTACCGTTGGCGATGCCTCGCAAACTTTTCCACTGCGCGAGGAACGGCGCTTTTACGTAAAGTGCCCTTGCGACGAGCGCGAAACTTATCAACGCGCGATCAATCGAGGTAGAAGAATCCACACAGAGTCGGCGAATGAGCGCACGATCAGCGACTCGTTCGAGTATTATTTATTATCTCTTAAACAATATTATCGCAAAGCCTTGCGTACATTTCGCCGTTGGAGAGAGATTTTTCGGCGCGCCAAGAGTCGAGCGATATTTCGCGACGATATCGTAGCAGCTTTTCCGTTCTTTACGCTCGAGGCCGTAGAGCAAAAGAGTAAAAAAATAGGATGAACGGAGCGGGGCGGGCATCTTTTGCACGGTAGACCTTGAAAGTCTCCGCGAGTTGCGTAGAGGAAAGCAGCGAAGCAGATTCGCGTAATATAGAATTCCGATAACGGGACATTCGCGCTGCGTCGTCGGAAATTCTCTTGGTCGAAGCAGGAGTTGAATAATGAAAGCGGAGGCCTCCTCCTTATTATTCTCATTTTGAAAGCTGCGCATAGCTGCGTAACCGATAAATTATCGGTTACTTGATAACACCGTTAAACTGGAGAAAATGCATTTGGCCTGGAGGCATTTGGGAGTTATTTGTCTCGTAAGAGAGTGTTATTCGAAAACGAGGAAAGACTCACTGTACTACCGACGATGCTCGTGTTTCCTTGTCCGCGCCGAGAAGCACCCCGGTGTCAACGCATTCGAGGAGAAACACTGAGAAACGGCACCGATGCACTTACAGCTGCTTGGCTGCTTGGCTGCTTGGCTGCTTGGCTGCTTGGCTGCTTTGAAAGCCACACTCGGTTCATTTGTTGTTCAACGAAAAATCATGCGGCGGAACTCGGTTGGTTCGATGCAACTCAACTCCTCCGCCTGCTTCGCGATCCTCGAATTAACGGTAAATCGACGACTTCTCTCAACATGTGTTCGTATTCTCATTATGTCCGTGAGCGTGTGCGTCGGTGCTCGGGCGCGCGCTCGCGCGCTCGCTCGCGAATATAAGAGAGATGGAGATAGGGAGAGAAAGAAAACTCGCTTCTCCGATTGTAGCTTCTGTGCGCCTTTGTGTGCACGCGTGCGTACGTTTATGCGCATGGCGCACTAAGCGACAAATACAGAAAATAATTTTAAACAATCGTGTACTTACGATAATGGGTAGAGCAGCTCCGATGTACCGAGAGGGAGACTCTCCTCCAGGCGTCGTTTTCTTCCTTCCTTGCTCCGCGCAAGATGCGAGAACGGTGAGATAAAGAGAGACGGAGAACCATGCAAAAATCTTGCCCCGGACTAAGATTTTTTTTCCGCTTATAAATACTTGTAGGCTATTTTGGGGGCCTTGAGCGCTTTCCAGAATCCACGGCTGTCGTCTTGGTCGGCTCTTCGTACCTTGTTTCCGACTATCCGAGAACCATTATAAAACCTCCAAGAGAGAAAGTAGGAGAGAAGTCTGCCTCTGTAGGCAAATTTTGGGGTTACATCTCTGCCGAGAAAACGGACTTTTTTTACCCACTGCAACACGGACAAGAGAAAGAGAGAAATAGATAGTGCGCGACGAGGAGGGTAGGACGCGAGGACGCTCGACGACGCGCGGAAACGACGAGAAAAGGCGAACGGCGCTTTGCGGTGCACACGCACGCACACGCGGATATCTGGGCTCTCACGGACAGGCCGAGTGCGACAGAGACGGCGAGCGGTTAGGCAGGAGCGAGCGAGAGCGGCGCGGAGACGAGGAACGCGTGATAGGCTCTCTTGCCCACTCACACATGCACGCGCGAGGGAGAGCGCGCGCGCGCGCAAATACTCGTCCGCTCGCTCACCGATGCACACACTCCGACGGCGCGCATACACACAACAATATCGTACGCTATCGCAAGCGTACTCATGCACGCGCACACTCGTACGGAAAACCTCGGTCGGTAACTCCGGCACACCTTTTTCTCTCTATGATCGTTGCCGCTTTTGTTTGCTCTTTTCGTCTCTCTCGCTCGCTCGCGCACTCGATCGCTCCCCCTCACTCGCTCTCACTCGCTCCCTCCCTCCCTGTCACTCACTCACTCACTCACTCACTCACTCACTCACTCTCTCTCTCTCTCTCTCTCTCTCTCTCTCTCTCGCTCGCTCGCTCGCTCGCTTTTCGCATCTATCACTCGATTTTACAAAGAACAGCCATTTCTTTTTATTCGCGTTGAAAAACTGAGTAAAAAACCGAAAGCCCACCCGAGGTGGACACTTCATCCTCCTTCTCCACGAATACGTTTGCCATACTTCTCGTACTAAGAGAATCGCGTTACGTACGAGAAGTTGAGGTTATGGCAAAGTAACAGTCGTACAAAAAGTATCACGAAGACATCCCGACGAAAATACACGTCACTCACGAGAAAAGACAGCGTTCGAACGACCCTTGCGATAATTCTTCGAGCGATACGTTATTGGCGGCCGACGAGAATGGAAATTGATTTCATACGGTACGCGAAATAGACGAGGATATACGGCAGACGAACGCAGTCTCGTCGCGAATTCGCTATGGCCACGTTAATCGGTGAGACGTACAGGACGTAGTATTCGCCACCCTGCGCGTTTCGCGTGAAAGTTACGCGTTACGACGTTACGACGTTACGACGAGCCCAGTAGCATAACGGAAAAAGCCTGACGCATACACACGCGCACATACTCGGAGCAGCCTTTTTTCCCGAAGCACTCGCAGCACAGAAGAACGTACCCGTACAGTCGTAGCGTGCATCTATTACGTGTATCGAAGCGACTCACGCGACTCCATCGAGGACCAAACGAGATATTCGCGGTTCTCGTATCCTACGAGCACTGCCAACGAGAAGCGCCCAGCGAGGCTTCTCACGGGCTCGACTCCTAGACTCGGATAGCTACGTACGTGGGGTTGCGGAGCGACGCTCCTCTCCGTGGTCGCGGCCGTCGTCGTCGGCGTAGCCACGGCACAAGGCGATATCTCGCGACTCCGTCGTCGCCAGCAGCGGCTGGCGGACGCCACGCACACAGAGGAAAACCCGTGGGATAGGAGACTAATCGCGATCGGAACGTTCGGGCTGCCCCCCGTTAATTTCCTCGCGGACTTTCTTTAATTTCTCTCTTTCCTTGGAACAAGCAGCGGACGTCGTCGTCGTCGTGGTCGTGGTCGTGGTCGTGGTCGTGGTCGTCGTCGTCGTCGTCGTACCCTCCCCCACCCGGTAGCCCGCATTCCTCTCTCGCGCGTACGTGTAGCCGCGCACAGACACACACATGTACTCCTTACGTAGACTCTCGGAGAGAAGCCAGAACTCACTTTCGGACCAGCGTATTTGATGTTGGGGTCGCGGTAGCTCTCCGGGGACGAGGCCTGCGTGCTTCGTCCTAATATTTTCTTCCTTTTTCCTCTTCACGCCTTTGTTTTTTTCCCTTATTTTATATCTGCTCCAGGTCTCCCTCGGACCCCTCGCCGACCGATCGCTCACTCGCTCGCTCTCGCGTTTTTCCTCCCACCCTCACTCGCTCTCTCACTCACTCACACACTCGCTCGCTCGCTCGCTCGCTCTCTCGCTCTCTCGGTCAAACTATTTACAAAGAGCGCGAACGCGCACACAGCGTGCGAGCACACACGAACGCAACGAGGACAGCCGTTGTTTAGGCGCTCGGCACGGCTCTTCGCGGCTTAGAGCTACGGTTGCACAGGTGCAGCGGCGCACACTCGCGCGCACTCGACGTGCGGACGCAGAACGAGACGGAGCGCGCGGTCCGACGGCTCACTCACACATGCATTAGCCGCTAGAGAACGACGAGCAGCGGGGAAATGGAAGAGGTGCGATCGCGCGCACTCGCACGCTACTAACACCGAGGCACATGCACGGCCCGATCTGCCCGCTCTCGACCCTCTCCTACCCCCCTCGCCCCTTCGCCGACAGCCTGGAGAGAGAATATAACCGGGCCTCGTCGCCGTGTCCTCGGCGCTCGGGAGACGAGCGCGAGAGAGACGGAGCGAACCAAGAGGGAGTTGGTCGGGGGGCGAGAGAGAAGCACGACGATGCGCGACACAACTACCAACGTGCGCGCTTGTGTGCGAGAGCGTGTGAACGAGCGAGAGAGAAGAGCCGACACAGAAATAGAAAGAGAGTGACTTTCAGAGGAGAAAAGGAGTGGGCTAGATGGAAGCGTCGAGGGCAACGACGAGGAGAGGCATTTTACAATTGTTTTTTCTCTTGCCTCTCTCTCTCTCGCTCCCTCCCTCCCTCTCTCTCTCTCTCTCTCTCTCGCTCAGCTCGGCTCGCCTCGCCTCGCCTCGCTCTGCCTCCATTTGGATGCACCTAAAACCGCCGTCTCATTTGGACGACGCGACTATCGAATGATTCTCGCGCTCACGGGGGCAGTCCATAGCTGATAATGCCTCGAGCTAATACCGCGCAATCGACGCGATGCCATAAAAACTTCACGTCCGGGCATCTGGAGATCGCGCGACAATTACGGCAAGTTACCTTTCCCGTCGTACCCCGAGTTCCTTACGGAAAAGCTGCGCTGAATTGGAGGGGATCGGCTGCAAACGGTTAAGCGGATAAAAAGCGCAGTGTGTTTCGGCCGAGGCTCCGAGGATTCGCGGTCCTCTCGCTCGCTCTCTCTCTCTCTCTCTCTCTCTCTCTCTCTCTCTCGCTCTCTCTCTCTCGCTCTCGGCGAGCGCATTTTCAGGGCCGCCAGGTTAACGTCACGGAACACACGTACGTGCGCCCACACCCACACATCTGGGCTACGCGGGACAGGGATAGATCGAGAGGTTGGTGGAACGGAGGAACGGAGGAACGGAGGAACGGACAGCGAGCGAACGATCGGTCGCTCGAGTTACGGCTCCGGGTGAGGGGAACTAGTCGTCGGTCGGAGGAGGGCGCTCCTAGCGTGGATTAGAGCGAAACGCCGCGTCCCGACGTCGGCCCCGCGTGTGCGTGCAAGTCTGTGTGACTGACTGGGTGGCGCGACGACGACGGCGGCGGCGGCGGCGGCGGGGGCGGCCACCCGAGACCCCGGGGTGGGAGCGCCCGTCCAAGAGTTCGCACGGGGGCGGTGGAAGGGGTCGCGTCGAAACCAGGCTTGTAGTCCGTGCGCGCAGGCTCTCTGCTTCTGCCTTCGTCGAGGTGCTCTTGCGCCTCTTCTCGCGTATGTACGCGCTCAGCCTTATTTCTCCGGACTCTACGCCTGTATAAATACGCGTCACTTCCTTTTCTACGTATCAGTGCCCGGATTTCGCGGCTCTAGTTGTTTTTTTCGTCGACCCGTCGGGGCCTCTCCTCCTCGCGGGAGATCCTCCGACGACTTGGTGCGTTTTACCGAGCTTCTTCGTCTGGTGCACGCGAGACGCGAGTCCTTCCTCTCTTTCTTCGTCGTCTCTCTGGCTTGGCAATTTAATCGATGCGCTTACGCGCCATCGACGGTCCCCGTTATCACGTCCCCGCCCTCGATTTCACGCGGAACTCCCTGTGAACTCCGAACATCGCGTCGGTCGTCTTCTTCTCCGGGGCAAACGAAAGGGCCCCCGGGCAAAGCCGACCTTCCGCGAAACGGAGGCTCAGCGGTCGGCGTCCCTTCGTCCACAAAACTATCACTGGCTTAACCTCGAACGAAGGCAACTTCAGCTTCTCCGCCAGCCTCTAAGAACTTTAGGCACAATTATCTCTTGCGCTCCGATCAATCGTAAGCAAAGTTCCTCGGATAATTCGACTTTCCCTATTCGAGACCTCGACTGCTCGGAAATTTGCTCGGTTAATTTGACAGCCGGTAAACGAACCGACGGTACGTGCGATGGTCAAACGTCTAAAGCTTCACTTTGTGGATGTGCTTTACCGAGCACTTGTTATCTTCCGTAACGGTGTACCGGTCGCGAACATCTATTAAAATCAGTGGAAACGTTGCTTACGATCTACGGTCGTTTTTATCGCTCCAAACGAATTCGTCGGTATCCAGAAGCGAGTGTACCAAATTCAATAACTCTTGCGTAATTTAATGAAAGATTTTTGACGGAAATAATCCGATTTCGAGACCAAGCGAATACAGCAATTTCTGTATTCGCGCGGCAAACATCAGGTTGCATCAGGTTGAGCTCCGTCGAAAGAGTTACTCCTCATCGGCCTCTTAAAAGCCCCTTGTACGTTGCAAACGAATTTCCTCGCGATCCAAGTGGTTTTCTAACGTCAGAAGTGAAAAGAATAGCCTTATTTATGACGTATACAAGTGTACGAGCGATGACACATCTTCATCTTTCGAAACGAGCATCCCAGTCAGAGTTACCAGGGAATTTACCTCGTTTACTCTTAGGTCACGGCCTCGCGTATAAAGTGTGAAATATGCTCAGCTCGTAATTAGTTATTACTCCTAAAGGCTAAACTCGGTACAATTCTAATTTATTTAACGTCCGTTTGACGTAGGTATGCGCACACGCGCGTAAATGTTAATGCCCTTAAATTGGACGAGCGGTAAGAATAGGTAGTACGGGGAAACGTCCAATTACCGATCGTTTCGTCCAAGATTTACCGTTTACCGCGCACGCGAATTCGTTCAAAGGAGTTTCAACGTCGAATTCGGCGGAATCATCCCTTAGTTGTCGATCCGTTGGAAGCCCGGCGCGAGAACATTTCCATCCGTTACTCGGGCGACGATTTACAAATGGAAATCGGACGGGAGCTCGAGGAGTCGCCATTGCCGGTTTCGCATCCGTGCAAGCCGCTTATCGATAAGGAAGCTCCGGGCTTGGGCCTTGAAACGGGGGAAGCGGATTCTCGAATTCACGGAAGAGTCGAGTTGGACACGCGTTGCGTGCCCGAGACTACGTAGACGAGGCGTCCGACTCCGTCCCTGACCCGAGCACCTTTGATACGCGCGGAGACGATGCACGTATTTTCGGAAAAACCGCGTGAGCAGACGCACCTTAAAGGGGATGTATTGTCGTCGAACGCTTCTGTGTTCCGCAACGGCCTCCGCTTCTCTAGCTCGCGTACCATCGATTTCTCTCTCTCTCTCTCTCTCTCTCTCTCTCTCTCCCTCTCTCTCTCTCCCTCTGCCCCTCCCCCCTACCCCCTCCCCCTCTCACTCTCTCTCTCTCTCTCTCTCTCACTCTCTGTCTGTCTGTCTGTCTGTCTGTCTGTCTGCTGTGTCTGCGTCTGTGTTTCCCGGTTCAACGGACTCGGCAACCGCGAACTAGGCGCTCGCAGTAGCCTCGCCGCTGTCGCGCTATTCTCGCCGTGTGCATGTGTGCGTTCACCGCCTTGCGCGATTAAAGCGACTCACCGATTGCGCATCCCTCGCCCGGGATCCTTCCGCCTCGCTTCTTTTCGCTTTCGTCGGTGACGCGCCGACCCGCCGACCCTCACCGACGACAAATAACGCCTCCTCCACTCGATACGGAGATGATATCGGAGAATTTTAAAGCGATGCCAAGCTACCGGCCCGTAACGTGCAGGGACAGAGCGTAATTACTCAAGTGCACTTGCCCGTGGTGTTGCATTCGCATTCTAATATACGAATGTTTTCTTCCTTTCTTTCGCCACGTGACTTCGGTTCGGATTTAAGCGCATAACGGGCTCATTTAACCGTGAGCTTCGATACGGTTTCCAAAGTAAAATATGTCGCGACGTCCACGCCAGTAATTAGAGGTGATTTTTGTCTGCCGACAATCGATGCTGACATTCGCGATACCCAAACACCAATAATACGTTAAAGGCGTAACAATCGGAGCAGATGATTTTCTTACGATACGCGCAGTTCCATTCGGAATCTTACAATCGTTGATCGTAAACATTTTTTTTATCTTTACAGCTACGAAGAAAGACGACGTAGACGCTTGAATTGTTTAACAAGTACAGCATCGATTTCTGCGCGCAAGAGGTGGTTCGACGTTTACATTTGTAGCATTTGCAATATGACGTTCGCGTTTGAAGGTTTGAAAAGGAATCGGTAGGGAATTTAGTCAATCTATCATCATTACGAGACGATTCGCGCGTGTACGGAAAATAGACAACGAGCTTTGCTGTTTGCCAGTGCATCGATCGATACAAAATACTAAGAACTCTTTGTTGCGTTTAATCGCGTGAACCAAGAATTTTGAAATAAAACTGGTCGAATGGTTAAAGCGCGACACAAGCGTCGGGATAATGATGCGAATTATTATCGAGCGAAATTGGTTGTCGGATATTTTTTCGCGCGTTGAAAATTCCTCGAAATCGTTGAAAAATATCGCGACTCCGTATCAGCTGGACTTTGATTACGAACGAGCGAGACTCGACGTATGAAAGCGCTGACGCATCTACGGAATTTGATATAAATCTCAATGTACGGGGATCGTGGCACTGGCAATTAATTGATAAACGCGAAAGCCTATTCCCGGTACTACAACGAGGCACGATCGCGTTGAAAAATAACGTCGGACGCAAACCGTTGGAGATATCGAGAAGCTGACGCATCGCAAAAGCTGCCCCTGGGGGTGAACGTCGCGGTGAGAGCCGGCAAAAGACTCGCTTCAAGGTTGTGGCACACCACCTCGTGGACTCCGTCGCTGCACCCGCTACTCCCCTCAACCCAACAAGTTGCGACCTTCCCGCAAGACCAGAGCCACGAGACATTATTCGCCAAATAAGTCGAACCAGGCCCGACGCCTCCGGTACTTTTTATCGCCTTCCGCCAAAGCAAAACAAACATCCCGATCGCGTTGACGTATTTATTTATCATTGACTTAACCAGCGCCTTCAACCGCGCACGACTCCCCGGCGTGTTCGATAAGCGATTAATCCGAAAATCTTCTCCCCGGAATCGCGAGCGTTACGCACTGCTGGGGACGCGTTCGATAAAATCCACCTCGGGCTCGTGCATCTCACGATCTTACGAGAACATCGTTAGGGACGCTGCTATTTCTTTCTCATCCGCCGAGGTGCGGACGACGCGGGAATTATCACGCGCGACCTTTTACGCTTTATCGCGCGTCACGACCGAGGCGACGACGACGGCGACGACGACGGCGACGACGACGGCGACGACGACGACGGCGACGACGGCGACGACGGCGACTTGGCGCAACATCGATAAGCGAGCGCGGTATCTGTAGCGCTGAATTTCGGGCCTCGCCAAGGTCACCCCGGATGGATACGGGTGAACAAAAGCCGGGCGCGCTCGTGCGCTCTTATCGGGCACCGCCGGTAGATGAACGGGGGGCACCGGTGAACGTCCCGTCGCGCTTTATTATCGCTTCTGGGACCCCTTTCTACTACCCATGAGCGCGCGCTTCTGATTTCCCATGCGAGAGGCGAGCGACGGGGATCCCGAGACCGGGTGGGGCTTCCGCGCGAATCGGGAAGAGAGAGAAAATGCCCGGGCAAAAGATGCGACGGGACTCGAGTGGAAGGGAGTCTGTCGCGAGGGTGTGCGTGAGAGAACGTGGGAGAGAGTGAGATGGAGAGTGTGGCGAAAGAGGTACAATGCCAGCCATTGTAAATAATAAATCATCCCATTGATCTCCGACGAAATCTCTCGGTATTTCAGTCTGCTCGTGGAAAATACCGTTGTGATTTTGAAACGAAAATACTTATCGATGGATTAATTCGAAAAACTTGCTCTTCACCTGCGCTTGACTGTGCTTTGTATGATTTTTTTTTTTTTTTTGTTTTTTTTTTGTTTTTTTTTTTTTTTTTTTTTTTTTCTTGAATTCTTTCTCCAAGAGATGATACTTTTGGCTTAAAAATATCATCCTCGAAGAGAGCGTTTAACCATTAGAACGAACCTCGAAAACAACACCTGTGAGAACTTTTTTAATTAAGTTTATAGCTGTTCTTTGTTTTTTTTTTATCTAACGATACGTTTGGTTTGCGCTCGTAATGAGTAATGCAAATATTCAGCAGTTGTGGGTAATCGGGGGAACTCAACTTTCACGGCATGTTACATTTTCTCAATAAACTTGGATCGTCGTTCACCGATATTACGATTGAAAAAGTTGAATAATGCGTCTAGGGATTAAAAATGTTGTTCGTAAGACGAAGGAAATGCCGATGATATAAATAGCGACGGTACGTTCGATCCGCGAGACGCCAAAGATTTTCTGGCGTTTGGCAAAATATTTTTTGCATTTTTACCGATTTGACTCTTGTTTTTATATATGCACGCCGAGCAAAATGTAAACTCAAATAAAGAGAAACAAAGTAAATGTTCTCGGTAGATATTTTAAAATTCTCTTTGAAAATGAAATTTACTTCGAGAGAAATACACCGGAGCAAATGTCAATATAAACGCTTCGATGAATTTCGAAGTCGCTCGGAGTGATGAAGTTTTAAGTTAATGCGGTTTTTTATATTTTACTCGAGGTATTTCCGTCGAGAATGTGTTACCCGAGCGAACGATACTCTTGGATTATTATTTTTAGTTCACGAGAACGCTTTCTCTACTCATCAACAAACCGATAATTATTAGCAAGCATCGATAAGTACAAATTTCCAGCATAAGCCCTCTCCTGCCTTTTATTTCAATTACAATTTCTTCGGCTTTGCTCGTATTTAGAAATACATTCGCCATGAAAATAATGATCTCGCAAGTATTTCCTGTCACTGCAGTCGAATAAAATCATAAAAAGCTGCTTTTATCGGATGGGTGAGCCAAAAAGTTTAGCTCTGCGATTGCATATTTTGTCTTTGTTCGAAGCAAACAAAAATAGTACAGCTTTTAACTTTGACACCTTTATTTTGTTACCACTGGTACTGCGGTAATAAAATAAACAGTACTTGGAACTTTCGCGAAGTTAAGGGCGTACAAGTGCACAAGCGTAAACATAAACTCAAGTAAATACGCTTGTCAGCTTTGACACACAACGAAATGCTCACACGTAGGCATATGCTCTGAAATGGTATTTTACAACTATGTATTTTACAACAATGGTATTTACATAAATCGAAAGCTTGCATTTTCCAATTGTCCATCAGCTTGCTAACAATTCTTCTGCGTATTTCTTACGATGTACGTAATCGAGCTAGTAAATACTGATCGGAGACGAAAATTTGAAAGTGAATTGAATTTCAAGGGCATCCAGTTGGCAGTCCTGGCGAGATGAAATTATACATTAGAGAAACGGAATCTCTTAATTCTGATAATACAGAGAAGCGAGGTAAGCAAGTTGGATACACCGTCAAGCGTCGAAGAACGAACCGTACGATTAACCTTCTTTTGATGTACGATTACCGTACGAATGAAAAAGAAGTGCAAATCAAGGACTGAGACAAATTCCGATGAGGTTGAGATTTCAATTTACCCGATTAAGGCGTTTATCCTGTCCGATGCAAGCTTTCAAGTTTATAGAAACTGCCATGCGCGAGTAGGCGGTTCGTAAATTGACTCGCGATAGATAAATCAGCGTAACCGTTACGAAAAAGAGATTTCTGAATTGCAGTAGAATTATGAAAAAATTGTAAACGCAAGTAGAATCGCGAGCGCAGGCTGTTACGTTAGCAAGAAGAAAGTGTAAAAATGTTACAATTAGTCGAACCTGGTGATAACGTTTAATGATTACGGACACGGTAACATCTCCCTGACCATCCCGCTACGGTTGAACGTATTACTGGCGATTGCGACTTCGTTCCAAGACAAGATCTTCGTGACGTAAAATTTGGACGTTCATTTTTCGACGACAATGAGCTGAAACCAGAGAATCGTGCATTAGTGCCCATATTTCAAAGGAATTGCCCGCGGTAGCTACGATTCTCACCCGCTCGACAAAGCGATTGTTACGAGTTTCCACGGTCTGGCACCGCTTATTGCTCGGGAGGTTCATCGAGAGTAGTGATATCGCGTCAGCCACGAGAGTTGCGAGATTATTCGGAGAGAAAGCGAAAATCTTTGACATCGAGACTCCGCATTATCCAAAGTGAGATATTTCCTGGGCGTCGCTGGGATAACTGCCTCCTGATACCTCGAGCGAATGGTGAAACGACGTTTCCTTTACTTTGAGCCACACTATGGCACTTAATCCTTGATTCGATTATTTTTTCGTTAATTGGAGAAAGCCATTTTTTTGTACAAGTCCTTTTTAAAAGGATTAAAATTAACTCAAGGATTTCCGCCACTGCTTAAAATTCTGTACACGTAGTCTTGAGAGCTTCTGCATTCGTAGAACGCTAGGATTACGTCGAGACGATGAATTCGTGATTATTCAAGGCTAAGTAAGATCTAATATTTGCTTTGCTCTGCTCCCTCATACGTTTGGATCAACAATGAAAGTCCAACTCAAAACTTGGACAACAAAGAGTTGGACTTTCTACTCAGATTTTCCGATTATTGCTAATTTTGAAAAGTTCCTTCTTTGTAATAAACCGCAAGACCCGTACCTAATGGGGAATCGAGACAAATTGCATTACGTTACAAGATTAAGTAATTGAAACGTATCGATCAAGCGGAGTGAATTAAGTGGAAAAAATTAGAGAAAGTATAGGTTTTCAAACAATTTCAATTTGATATATATATATATATATATATATATAGAATTATTCGCATCCACAAATTAACAACGTAAATTATCGAGACAACAGCGTGTTGATTTGATTCAACAATTTCATGGAATGTCACTCTATACGTTTTAAAAGTTATTACTTGCATTGAATTGTTGTTTATAAAATGTATTCCACTTGTTAATGTACGGTCAATTTGACGAAATGCGAATAAATATTAAAAAGTTGTACAGGTTTCATGAAAATGAAATTTCAGACAATTTCTGTAATCGCTTTAATATCATCTTTTCACTGTCATGTTGCAAGTATTCTCTCGACGTCGCGGAAACTGTGAACCAAATGTGAGTTACGGCCACACTGTCGCATCAATGCTCCTCAACTTTAAGTATTCCTTTTCTTCTTCTTCTAATTATTCTCCGTTAAATGTAAACATTCGGTACTTTGCGGATACTTTTGAAAAATATTGAATCGATACCGCTTTCTCCAAACCATCGCTCTCTTTACAGCTAAACCGACTAGTGGGAATCTGTAATTTAATTGAACGAGCCCTAAAAGCCACAAAATTGCAATTCGAAATTGCTCTTGGGTTTAATTTCATTGCACGTCGATCGAGCTTTTATATTTCTTCACCTTAGTTCGGTGCAGGTGCTCGAGGAGCACAAGATTCCAGAGCCTGCGCATTTTCCAAAGAGCGGATACGTAAGGTATTTGCGTTTGACGAGGGTGTCCGCTATATTTCCAGGGGATCGCTAGCGATACAAAGTTATCATCCACGTTTCACGCGAACTCGCAAAATGCTTTTGGCAAGTCAACTCTTTTGCAAGGTAACCATTCGCTCGCGACGTCGTCACGGTAATTCCATAGATAACCTATGGTCTATAGATAGCCTGTCGATAGCATACGTTGTCTACGAAATTTCGAAAATCTTTCGACTTGTCGTTTTCGTACGTCGCTCGTTCGCGACGTTCCACCAATGACTTTCCTAATTACATTTAACCACCTTCTTTATCGCGCTTGAAAATTTTACTGGCGCACGCTTTAATGGCGTCTTCCCGTAGGCATTACTCGAACCAATACATTTTAGTACCTGCGAATCTCGTTATCATGGATTGGAAAACTTTGTTTAAGCTTCACTTTTTATTTCCCATTGATCGATGCCTACTTAGCGCAAGTCGTCAAAGTTACGCCGCGCGTTGTTGCATTGCGTACTTTCCAGTTTAAAAGTCGAGTACTGTTTACGGAAAGTTGGGAAGACGTTTTTTTATTGAAAAGTGCCAGTAGCTGCACTGGTAAAGCGACGACGATTTCTCGAAGCTCGACGAGTACGCGTTTACTCGATTCTCTTCTTCATCGCGCAACGCTATTAAATGAGAATTCTGGAGAATGCATGAAATGTATAAAATGTACGTCGATCTCCGGCAAATAAATGAAAAGTAATTCACGAGAAATTCATAAACGAAGGAAAAGAGGGAAAAAAAGATTTGTTGATGTTACGCAACGTATGCGTGACCGAAGATATTCCCAACATCCGCGTACACGGACTTTTGTATTTCCCCCTTCCGATTTCAGCCAGAAAATATTTTATACCGAGCGAATAATTCGACCTCCGAAGGATTTCTATAAGCTCGCCGTCCACCGAATGGCGTGGCAGCAATTTCCCCGAATTGCCCTGTAGAGCGTAATCGCGATTTCTCCTATTTCGCGTAATAAAAGTAAGGCGATAATAATTTCGACCGATTTTGGGTATTCGAGTGGACTGTTGGCGAAGACGGCAGAGAAAGCCGATGAACCGAGTCGCCCCAGACGGAGAAAAGAGCGCAAGGACGGGAAACGTGACAACCTCGCATCTCGGCGAGCGAGAGTCGGACGGAGACGGAGAATTCGGCGTAGGAAGCCCGAGATCTGGCAACGGTGCGCCTCTCACGGATACGTTGGCCAATCGACTGCGTGCGCCTGTGTGTAGCCCGAGCCTGTTACTCCTCCCGACGTTTCGTCTGTTGCGTACGAGGTGCGCGCGCGCAAGAGCGAGAGCGTGAGCGAGAGAGAGAGAGAGAGAGAGAGAGAGAGCGATAGGACGAGCGTCAGTCTCGGGCGGGGGAGAACGAGAGCGAGAGAGCGAGCGACCAGATCGTCCGAGGAAGGAATCCCGTTTAGTCGGAGCGAGACCGAGAGAGAGAGAGAGAGAGAGAGAGAGAGAGACGAAACTCGACTCGAAGAGGATCTTACAAGAGCTCGAGCGAAGAGACAGAGAAGACCGAGTCTCGGCGCTTCGAAGCGAGCATCCGCTTTTCCATCATCAGCGGCAACCACGGCACTGCACATCGGTCTCTTCAACTTCTGCATGCAAAGGAGATAAAGAGAAGAAGCCTCGGCGCATTTACGTACATTTTTCCTTCGTCCCTTCCTTTCTCGCTTCGTTTCGCTTTCTTACGTCGTCGTAGATCCGCCGACGCGCGGCCAACTCCTCTTTTTTTTCTCCGGCAGTTATTCATGGAGGTGTTACTCTCTCGCTCGCGGATGAACGGCTTACCTGACATGACGTTACCTACCTTCGACGCCGGACAAATGGGTCGGTACTCGTGCGATAAGGTCACCTGGATATGGGTTATTTAACGCAATTATTACGGCTGATCGAGGTGCGAACTCCGTTTTTTAAAAACCCCTTCACGCTTCGGAGTTGCGGAGCGTTAGGAAGCGCGACCAACATCGAGGATCCGCGATCGAATTTGGAGAAGAAGCCCGTCGTTGCGCAACTGGGACAAAGGACGTAATAGGGCAAACGACCAAGAGTCGACGATGGCGCCTTTGGCCTCGCGATCCTCGGTTTTCGAGAATCGAGTCAGCGGATACGTGCATAATCTCGGTCACTGATAAGGCCGGCGGTCGGCTGCCCAAGGGGCTTGTGTTCCTGGCCGGCCCTCCCTGGGCTCTAATTACGACGCGATCGTAATCAGCCGTGCGGCCGCGTAACGGACCCGGACTCTCGCTCCGTGACTTTCCTGCAAAAGTGCTGACCGAGAGCCGGGCGGTCTACTCCCTCCCTCCCCCGTCCTTTTCCCACGGCTCGCCCGACTCGCGAATATCGCCCTTTATAAGGCCTCCTCTACTCGGCGACGCTTCATCGAGGCGCTTGACGAATATTTTCTGGCCAAATCGCGCGCGTTATAATCTCCGCGAGTGCGCGCACACCTTCGAGGGGTTTCCTCACGCGCCGAGTCGCTGATTATTCGGCTCTAGTGCGCGTAATGATAAACACCGTGGGCTTCGTTTTTTAAACCTTTTCGTTTGTCGCGCGTGAGTCGCACGGGCGGAGAGGGGAGGAAATATAACGACTACCAGCACTCGAATCCTCGTAATGCGACTCGCGGCCACGATCTAAGCTTTCCCAAAGCTTTTGCTCATCGGAAGCAACGCACGCGCGAAGCCAAGTTCATTCGAACAAAAGGACAATTGTTGCCTTGGTAAAGACGACGACGACGACGACGACGGGTACTGCCACTTTAATATGAAAAATCCTTAAGGAAAAACTGTCCTACGATCAGCTCGCGATGAGAGTATTTTTTAAGTCTTTCCTTATCTATCGAATACGTACCGGTTTAGCCGAGAAAAATCATCTCGGCTAAAATGCGATGTTTCGACGTTTTCCTGCCTATCGAAGGCAACGCAGCCCGTCGAATTAAACGAGGATCTCAAGCATCCAATGAATAAATAAATTGAAACGCGGCTTTTAAAGAATACGCGCGTTTAAAAAGAATGTACGCGCTTGATTTGTACAGCGATTCGAACGATTCTTCGCGCCGTGAAATGATGAAAAGCAGCAACGAAAATTCACTAATTTACGTATTTATTTTGAAAGTTCAATGTATTAGTTGCACAGTGGAAGAATAATTGCCGCTATTTGCCTGCGACTTTCAACAGTTCACGTTTCTGAATAATTTGCGTAAATCGGACTCTTCCAAGTGTGAGAACGTTAAGTAATGTCTATGATTTACGGTGATTCGTTAAATTTCAAATTCATTATTTAGGATCTTTCGAATCCGCACTTGGAAGATACCGCGTAGTCGATATTTTTCAATCTTTACGGGAATCCGATACACGACGAAAAGGTGTATCATCGTTTTACGACGTTAACGGAATTACGCGTGTTAACGGAATGGCAGTTCCGTTGGAGAAGATCGCTACCACATTCGTATAATTAATTGTAAATTTCATATTATCCGTTGAACGCCCGCTCGGATTACATAAGAATAATAACAATTGTATGTAAATGGTGCAAAACGCGCAGAGATGCTGTAATTACAAGTAATACTGGCCCCCGAATTACGAATCATTTAACGTGTAATTCACTTAATTCCACGAAACATTTATGGCATATTACAGTGCGAATTTGACGACACGATGCGTTCGATAACCAGCGATGAATATTTTCGACATTTCCACGCACAACGACCGTAAATTCATTATTTTCACGATATACCATCGTCATTAATGGCAGCTACACGCATTCCGAGTTCCCATTCGAAAGTAAAATAGACACAATGCTATTATTTCATTTATCTCCGATGGATTTCTTTATATTCTTTCATTCGATTTTATGTAAAAAATAGCCACACTTTTGTCATTTATGCGCATAAGCACAAACGAGTTGCAGCACTTTTTCATAACAAAAGCCTCGTACGTTGTTTCGTGCATTGTTTCAACCAAATGTTATTCTTGGGAAAAGAAAGAAGCAAAAGAACGAGCGTCAATTTATCACGTTAAGCAGCCAAAGTACATTGTTAGAAAATATATAAGAGCGGGCTTTTTGTCATTGGGTCATTTTCGTTATTAGTACGCAGAAAGATAAAGTAACGGCAATTCAGCTTACAAATTCCCCACCGTTATTGTCCAAGCGAACCGAATCGTTCATCCAGCCGAAGGTCAGCTCAGCTTCAATAAGCTCTAACCTCGAACGAACCTCTTCTTCTCGCACAATCCCACGCGACGACTCGACGAAAGAAAACAATACCCACTTACGCAAAAACCCAGGACAAACGCGACTCGACCCTCGACCCTCGACCCTCGATCCTCGACCCTCGACCCTCGACCCTCGACCCTGAATCCCGACGTCGCCTCGAGCGTCGCCTCGAGCGTCGCCTCGAGCTTTTCCAACTCGCGACAGCGACGCGATTGACACGAGCGCAAAGTCTCGGGACTGCTGTAATAATCATCGTCCGAAGCTCGGGGCAACCCTTGAGTACAATCCTGGTACACGCTACTCTTTGCCTTTCCGCTCTTCGTGCCCACTGCCCCTCTACATTATCGGAATTACGGTCGCGGACCGCTCACGACTCACGGGGTGGCTGGGAGGGTTGCAAAGACAAGTCAGTGTTGCAAGGGAGTCAGTGGGTGCTATTGCCGCGCGTCTCCATAGCCGTCGCGGCAGCTCGGGTGCGGCCGTAGCCCAATGGGGAAAGCACATCGATGCACCGAGAGTCGCTCGGTTAGTCGCTCCAAGTGCGCGAGCGCGAGCGCGAGCCTCGAGGACGTCGACGCTGTGCCCGGGTAAAGTAAAAGTGCCGATGCCCGGGCACGTACGCATCGCCAAATGTAGTAGGCATTCCGACTTTCGTCGGGCAAGTGGGAACGTTGTAGGTAATACGACGTACGACTCTGTGAGTACTACGTTCGAGTGCTAGGTTCGCGTTCCTATTTTCACGTTTTCTTTCCGAGCGTACATTCGGCACTTGAAATTCTTGAAAATGAGAATTTCGATACTCGTTACGTACCTCATCTCCGATTCAACTCGCGATGCGATTGTTGTTAAAATGTCACGCGCTGATAATATCAAGACGAGCAAAATTAAGATTGCGAACGCTTTACGAACGCTTTACGAACGCTTTACGAACGCTTTACGAACGCTTTACGAACGTGAAACTGCGGCGCGAAATTTTGAAAAGAATTTTAACGACGGAATTCGAACGAATTAAAATAACATTCGGCATTCAAGCCTCTTTTCACGTTTTACGCTCCAGCGCAGCCGAATATCAGTTTCATCGATGACGCAACGACTACTTGCCAAGACAGCAATCCTCCATTGTAATTAAACGATCTGCTTTTTATCGGAAAGCATTCGCGTTGTATCCACTTGTAATTGAGCCATTAGTTATTGCTACGCTTGTCAAGGTACACAATTTCATATCTCCGGTCAACCGAACTCGGTATAACGAGTTTGTTTATTATAAAAATTGCGCCACATTTATGAACAATTTGCATTTGTTGGCCGATGTACAGATCGAGATTGAAAATGCCTTCGAGTGCAATTGCTCCACTTTATGGTAAAGTGAAACTTAAATTCCATGAAATGTACCTCGACAGCCACACAGGGTTGAGCGTAAAATCGCACGGTGCCACGACGATTAAAGCCTAAATCGTTATAAATGCACAATTCAACATTAAGTCACTTTGATAAATGTGAACCTTGTAAAATTAAAGATAAACGTTACTCGATCGTGCTTTTAAAAAGTACAATCGAGTAAACTTTTAACAAAGCCTTTGCGCCGTCCTCGTAAGTACCGTGAAAGATAGCGTTAAGTAAAATACCCCGACTAATTATAACGATTAATATGCAGGCGCAGCGCTAGTAAATCGATAGTCACGCTTAGGCTGTTCTCTTATCGCCGTATCGCATCCACCGGCACTCGTTATTTTTACACCTTTCGAAGCCATATAATCGCGTAAACAGTTTTCATACGCGATAAAAGTACAGAGCGTCTCGCGTCACTGAGAAACTTTTCAATTAAGTATCTAATTAAATGTGTAACTTGTAAAAATTCAAACCTTCGCCATCGAGCTTCTTTATCATACAAATTATAAATCGCCAACTCACATTCGCAAACATATATTATCGATGATTTTTCTCCGAGCCTAGGTTATACCGGGGTCGTACGCAGCGATTGCGCTTTCCCGGATTGTCGATGGGTCGATGGGTCGATGGGTCGATGGGTCGATGGGTCGGATTTTGAGGGCGCGATTTTGACGGTCTCTCGCGAATCGTCGACGGCGAACCGATCAGTCCGCTAATGTAAATTTTGCTCTCTCGGACTTTGTCGTTTATCGTTGCGCGACCTCGTCGTTTATTGTCGATGCGCGGTGGATAAGTAGCGCGGTCCAAGAGAACGCAACGATGGCAAGCGAACGCTGTGGATGACGAAAAGTATAGCGGGTAATTATTACGGCTGGCACGACTGTACTTTGTTTCGCAAACCTAATGTAATATAATCCAAGCGCGCCGAGCGAAATAGCTGGTGAAAAATCTCGACCCTGCTTAAGGACATTAAGATAGCTAAAAATAATTGCCGGCTAATAAATTTCACGGCCTAGCTGTATCTGCTTGAGATGTAACCAGGTCGGTTCTCGATACGATAAGCCGAAGAATGGCGAACCTTGCAGCTTTCACTCGCGTTAAACTTGACTAACGAACGAATCGCCGATAAATAACTCCGGCTGCTCGTCGATCCGAGCTTCCAAGAGCCTTAAAGCGCAGCTAAGAGGATCCTTTATACGATATACTCGCTTTATACGATAAAGCGATCGATAATTTGTCGCGCGATACCTAAGGCTCGCCGTCACTCTCGCCAGCACTTTCGCCGAAAATGATAAAAGGACATCCAAGTGGGAGTAAGCGGAGGGCCGTACGATATAATTTATTATCTCGCCAGGTTTGACTCTCGTGAACGCGACCTTTGACCCTCGGCGACGTCCCACCGACTCGGCCGTTAGAGAGCGAAATTACCGTCGCGACCGATATCCGCGAATCGACTTTCGCTCGAGCTTTTTGCCAGGGCTACGCGGATCCGACGCCCGATTCCTGCGTTCCCGTCCTCCGCCCTCGGGTGATCGTCCCGGGCGTTTCGCGGGCTTTCGCCACGCGTTCTCAGGCTCGACCCGCAGAGCTCCTTTTACGTCACGAGCCCAGGGTGTCCGCCCTATACATAACGTTTCATTTACATTAAAAACCAGTTTGCGCGTTCGGGCTTGGGAGGTTGGCAAATTAGCGCAAATTACTCGCGATCGTTGGTCCTGGCACTCGGGACGGGTCTCTAGGTAACAGGAGGCACCCGTCGAGCTCAAAAAGAGCGGTTCAGAGCGCCGTCGGGGGAAGTGGTGGAGAAAACGAATGGGAAAACAGCCGGTGCGCGGGAAAAGCCTCTTTCCAACGACCCGATAACTTCGCTTGCCGAGTAATAGTAACGGGTCGAGTGCAGCCCGTATCCTCGAAATTGCGGAGCAGCCCAGTCTTTAGCCGAACCTGGGGAAGCATTTCAGTTGATGAGTTGATCATCGATCGCGTGGCTAAGAATGCAGGATTACCGATCTTCTGGCACATCGACAAGATCAGAGTACTCGAGCCAGTCGATGACTCGTGGTGCATCCGAATGCGCGGACGAAATTGCCCTCGACGTCTAAAGCTCATCGAATCGGCCCGGATCTCATCGAAGAGCTCTTCTAGACATTATTCATCTCCCGGTGGAATTATTCATTCGTAACCACTAGAATTGAGATTCGTCGGCTTCTTCGGTAAATATCGTTTTTTAATGCGAACATAGAAGCCCGGAGAAAAATCTAGCGACGATGATCTCCTATCAAATCACGCTTTTGATGCGCTTACTATACGCTTTTGATCCTTCTTACTCTCGCTTGGCGGAGCACCAAGTCAGCTGGGGATTTTAGGTGCTTTTATAAATCTACGCTCGGAAGCGAGATCTCCGTTCCTCGAAGTAAGTAGGGATGCAAATCGTCCGGATCCAATTGCTCGTTAATTTTAATTTACCGTAATTTCGATCGACATCCGGCTTTTATCGAGGGATTCGGTCTTGAACCTTGTAATAACCTTAAGATGTAAGGTTATTACGCGAAGAGGTGGTAAACGTAGAAACTGGTTTTAAGCTCAATGAGAAGAGGGCCGGGGGCTACCAGGGGGTTTGCGATTCGTACGATGCGGCTAAATCAACAGTTGACATGGAAGTGCCGAGAAAAAGCCGGAGCTGACAACTGCTCGAGCTTTCGATCGCGTCGTAATCACGCGCACTGGAACTTACGGGCGTACCTCGTAAGTCGACGCGCCGAAAGCGAGACGACCTAATGAATCGAATCGCAAAATTATCCACGTCGCAAATTTCCTAATCGGATCTCGGTTCGTCTCCTTTCTCCGAGCCTCGCCCTCAATGGCCAGTCAAATCGTAGGCTCGACTTTTCATCAGCTGGACTTTTCGAGGGTATAATCGCATAAATCTGTTTTTCAACGCACCCTTTGTCGCGTTTCTTCCGTTTCAAATTATCGCCGATTCAAAATGCGCTTCAATTTAATCATTCGCTGCTCTTATCTTACACCAACGGACTTTCTATGCCGTCGTTGACGACTAGTGCGTGAAATTAACCTTAAATTGAAATTAACGCAGAAGGCCAATTGCGAGCCAATTATTCGTTTTGCCAACGAACGGAATCGCAGTTAGTTGCATTTGTAATACTGGAATATCCAGCGAGAACAAAGACGGCCGTCGCGCGGATTCGTGAGGGCGGCGTCTGAAAAATGTCCATCGTATCGCTTACCCGCTCTCGTGCGATAAGCAGGGAAATTCCGCGGTCGTACGACGGGGTTCTTCGTCCTTCGACGAGACGCAATTTTTTCGAGATATTCGGCGTCGGCACGCACACCGAATCGATCGAAGCCGCGGGGATGCGCCCACACACCGACTGCGATTTAAATATCCTTACGAATTAGGAGCGAGAACCGCTGGAGGACGTCTCGCGAAACGGCGTTTTCGCACGCTAGCCACACTTCCACGTGTGGAAAAAAGCCGGTCGATCGATTGGAAGGGACGAGGGCCGCGATGCCTTGGAGGCGAACCCGTGACCGACGGACAGGAAACGGCCGTCGACGCAGAGCCTCGCGTCTTCCGAGAACGGATATTTTTCACGAGGCGCCGCTGGATGGAAGGACGTCGTCACCCTCGAGCTTCACGCGAAACCGCGGGTAAGTGGGTGGAGGGGTTGCTTAAAGGGGCAAAGAACGTAGGGGAGGCGGTAGTTCTACCGGGATTCGCTCCGGCACGATGATGTGGATGGACAGTCGTAGAGATTACGTCCTTCTCGTTTGTTGGGCGCTCGAAGATCGTCCGATCGAGGGTCGCAACTATGCTTACTTCGAAACGAAATTTGTTGACCGGACTGGAGCTTGAAAGCAGATGCCTTGGTGAGGAAGAGAGTGAAATCGAGGGTGAGAGGCTTGAGCGCAAGGACGAGAAACGTAAATGTCCCCCTGGTAGAATGTAGCTGGGGCGAGGGTTAATGGCTTCTGGTGATGAAAAGGAGTCGCGACGCGCATTGATTTTTTCGTTATCCCTTTTCTTCCACTCGGCCTCATTTTCTTACTCTATTATCTCTCCTCCTTTTCTCCTCCTTTACTCCTCCTTTACTCCTCCCTTACTCCTCCTTTTCTCCTCCTTTTCTCCTCCTTTTCTCCTCCTTTTCTCCTCCTTTTCTCCTCCTTTTCTCCTCTTTTTTCCTCTTCACTGTGTCACGCTCACGGCTCTTCCGGAGTACTGTCTCTTTCGTCTCGCCACCCCAGACCTTTTCCTCCTTTATTTAATTCGCTTCCACTGTGTCACCACTCGACGTTCCGCAGCTTGGCGCGTGTTTTCGCACGCACACGAGCTGCGCCTTTGTGTGTTATCGTTGATCCGCTTGTTTGCGTTGCTTGGTTCCTTTGGTACAAGCCTGTCTTATTATGGATAAGCAAAGGCGAACAACACGCGTCCGAAATTCGCATAGGCGCGCGTACGTATGTGTAATAATTTTCGTTGGGTAATTTTAATTGCTGTTTTTTTCCTCTCCCGAATTAGAGATATCAATTTTCATTCTCGTCCATTGGGATTTCTTGAAATTATTATAATTACTTTCCAAGCATCCGTGGAACGGGGATAATATCATCGTCTCACAAAATATATTTTGTTTGCGAGATAAACGATGAGTTGTCGTACGTATGGAAAATATTACGAAAGAGTTACGAAGATATTACGAGCAGATAAAAAACAATTGTACTTTAGAATTTGGGAGTTTTTGTCTTCGTTTTTGTTGGATAATTGTACAATATGAATCCGAAGTTGAACTTGCTGAAGTTGAAAGCTAGAATGCTGATGATTGCCGTTGAATGCTGCGTTGTTCGGTATTTGAAATTTTTCAATTTTTATGAAACTATTATGGCCAACAGTTACGACATTCCGATACTGAATTTACACTTCAATGAATAGTTAAGCGAAACTCCCCGTACAGTTAAGGCTTGTTGAGTCTGTGACGAAATCCATTATGTTGAAGAAATATGAAATCGTCTAATTGGAAAACGTTTTTCCCGTAAAACGTCATTCCCGCAAAATTAGGACACGACTATTACTTTCGATCGGTTTTTCGGTTTTCATTCTATTTTCGATCATTCGCAATAAGTACTTATCGCGCGACGTATTTTCAAATCGAAACTCGTCAATTTTATACGTATTTCTGCTGGTAAAAAAATCAATTCGAAAATTGATTTTTTACCAGCGCGCTGCTTTAGGTTGGTTTCACATTCTAACGTACAACTGACGAAACACTCGGTACAGTCGTATTTCGTTTCAATATGCAAATGCACGTACGTATTTTTGTATTTAACGAACAGTACGATACAAGATTAAGTGTTGAAAAATAAAAATTCGTAAGCGCTGATTAAAATATAAATTTGAACAATGAAACAACCCATTATCAAACAACTCTTTATCATCTTTCCATCATTAATCCTAGTCCTTGTTAACTCAGCAATGGTATGCGTAACGATTCATCGAGCATACGAAAGGACGTGAATAAAATACAGTAAAAATTGTAGCTTCCTCGATCCTTCGTCTGCTGTTATTCTTTTAAAAATACCAAGTGCTGTTGTGTTCGAGGGCACAGTCGATGAATATCGGAAATTTGAAATTATTCGTAGGTGATCCATCGATGTCATGGGTCGGCAATGTTATCTTTTCTCAGCCTTTCTTTCTATTTTCAGACGTAAGGCCTAAAAAATCATGAATTTATTTATTTCAAATATTCGCGTAACGCATTACAAGGAAGACGTAGGAAATAATACGTTCGAGCCGAATGAAATATAAATCTGCTCATTTAAATTCTCATAAGTGAATTCTTTGTATAAAGCATACGAATGTCTCTTGGATAGTCGAGCCATTAGTCATTAATAATAAAGCTAGAATTTCCGTCCTTTTATCATCGGTCAATTTAAACTGTAACATAATAAACATTCTAAAACATCAGGTATTTCATTATTTATTAATTTTATTCCGCAAGCAGTTCCCATTAGTTTTGCACTTTAGCTTACAGCTCAGTGATATTAACATAAATTTTGTATATTTTGTATATTTGATACGTGCATCGTCATTCTACTCATAACGCGCGTGATTTTTCATTCTGTAATGCTTTATAATATAGGCTTCCATAACGAAACGAGCGGAAGATCGATACTCGTAAAATTTAGTTTTACCTGTCAATCACGTATATAATGCAACATGAACGTTAAATAATTTAGAAAACCCGTGCGCAAATTAGGTGCATTACCACGAGTAAAGTTCACCTCGTTGTCGCGATGAAAATATAATGTAAAATTATTATCTCGCCGAAAACTACGACTGCTGACATTTTTCCCGCTTTTAAGCGAGCCTATATTTATACATTAAATGAGCTGGCTAGTGTAACACAAGCTATTTAAATTATCAATGTAATTTGAGTAAAATCTAGCGCTTTCGACAGTAACGAAATTGCGATATTCAATGTAGAATTCGCTTTGAATTACTCCACTCTTTTCAAAGAGTACGTTACTTCGAGCGAAATGGAAAATTAATAGGATCATTATTTTCTTTTTTCTTTATTCGTACTGCATGAAAAGCACTTTCTAAATAGAAATTTTCTTTTTTTATCCCAATCGGCAGCCTGTGCATTAATATTCTAATTGTATGCACATTTGCTGTTCTTAATTATCAAAACCACTGGAAAAGTCATGAAATAATGTTCGCTTGAAAATTACCGATTTTCAAGAATTAAAACTCGATCGGTTCATCTGCCCCTATTTTATTGAAGTTGCGCCTGTGACGCAATACGTGTGAATTTAGATTTATAAAAAAAGAAAAAACACTCGGCATCTCAAGTACACGCTTAAATAGAAAATAATTTTAAACAAGTGTAATCCTTAAAGCGACAGCCTCGAGCATTGGAAAGGTTGTTTTTATTAAATTAACGAGTGCGCTAATGGCATCGGCGGAAAACACGAAGTAAAACAATTTCATGCCGTTAAAACAATTTCAATTTGACAACGTTAATTCGCACGATCCGTACGGATCGTGCGAAAATTATTCATTTCCATGACTCGTTGAAATACCGTGGAGTATAAACCTTATTGTTTCAGTCTTACGTCTTGCGAAACTTTTCAAATTACCTCCTCAATTTTACAACTCGATCAAATGTATCCGCTTTTGATGAAAGTTTAGACAACTAGGCATTATTCAACGGTCCAAGTGCCTAATTTTTCCCGCCCCAACACTTGCATTATCATCGAGAAAAGAAATCCACTTTATTCGCGTACCGATTGCCTTGAAAACGTCTCTTGCGGAGTGGAGACGCTCGATAAGTACTTTTACGACTGCCTTTCGAGCAAGACGGCATTTTGTATTCGTTTAACGGCAAAATTAAAAGCGATGGTTCCAGCAGTACGACCAGACGGAGTCGTGCAAATGTAATAAGCTTGGTCTTTAATTGGCTTGAAACTCTTTAAAACTCTGTCGAATTTCGAAGGATACTTCGAGTACACATTCCACAGGTACATCACCGTCGATCAAACGGAAAAAGATGTTTCTCTCGCTGCGGGTAATTCGCTTTCTTCTCTTAAGAGCATATCGATTGTCCAACCCCTCTACCGAGGTTCAAGCTTCGTCCGTAATTTCCCGCGGGCGAAAAGTGAGCGCGACCTCGTGGAGGAGACGAGACTTCATTTGCACGCTTCAAGGACGCTCAGGGCTCAGCGACTACTTTCGTAACGAAATCCTGGCCCGTTTTTTCGCTTTTACGCGCTCGACGTCGTTTCTCGACAATATTCTCATTTGGTGTTCGAGTTGGTTAGTCGCTCGAGTGCTCGCTTTTATGCGCCTCCCGCTGCAACGTCGTCCAGCAGCTGAAAATTCAGCAGGAAAAAGGAAAGCTAGAATAAATGGAGGCGTCGGGCAGTGGGATGGGCTCGAGCGAACCGGCACGATGTTTTGTAATCGAGCTTAGGTAGTACGTCGATTCGCTTGACCCAGTAATATTCGGCAACGTCGCCTGGTCGACTGGTGGACATCGTAGTTACGCGCAAAAGTATCGATCATTTTACTCTGCTCCGGGGGGCAGTTGCGGGTGCCGAAGCTCTTGGTGCCGTCGCGCTCGAACCAGATTCGTCGACGAGTGAGAAGGACGCAAGGAGCAGCCTTGCGATCGCTCGTCGAAGCTACCGAGGTACGTCACGTCCGGGTACGTCCGGGACGTGAAACGCAATGGTCGTCGCTCGACAATCGCTCGGAAAGGAGTTACCGGGAAAGCTTGGCAATAGTCGCGCACTTCGAGGGCGCATCGCTCCAAGACCCGGATGTTTAAATATAAGTCCCGTCCGCCGTTGAATTCGACGCTCTCGTATCGTTCGAGGGGATCGTTTGAGAAAGCGACGGTGAGCTCACCGAGTGAGGTTATGTCTCGCGCGTACCTTCGCGATCATCCGTGTATTCGTAGTGCTGGGGTTCGTAGGCGCTCGGGGTCACGCAGGAGTTAAAACTACAATAGCGCTGATTACTCGACGGCGAAAGGGTGTGGCAGCGCCATTCAGTCGTTGCACGCAGGAATAGCGCGTCCGCGGGAGAGTTTCTCTCTTCGCTGCGTACGCGAGGCGCGTAGAAGAGCGCAAAAACAACGCCTCTCTCTGCCTCTCTTTCTCTCTCGCTCTCTCTCTCTCTCTCTCTCTCTCTCTCTCTGTGTGTGTGTGTGTGTGTGTGTGTGCGTGTGCGCGAGGTGACGCGTGCGCGCGAGAGTAACGCTGTTGGTAACTACGTTCTCGCTCTGTCCCTCTCGCGTCGACTGGTTTCGTTGCTCGAGCAGGAGTGTGCGAGAGAGAGGGAACGGGAGAACGAGGAGGCGGTCGACGTCGGTCGTCGTGGCGTAACGACGCTGGAGGAGGGTGAAATAAGAGAGTGGGAGCGCGTGGAAAGGGGCAAGGATGAACCAGCTTAAAGGGGATAGAGCCGACTGTAAATAATCAATATACGAGCTCGTTTCTCCACACGCTGCGAGAGAGAGAGAGAGAGAGAGAGAGAGAGAGAGCGAGCGAGCGAGCGAGAAAGGGAGAAAGAGGGACTAGCAGCTTGCACAACACACGCACACCCACGTTTACGAGCCATAAGGAAAAATCGATCTAACTCTGGCCAGCGAGCTAGTGCTATGCCATGGTTATTACACCTTCTGCCCTCTTTCTCTCTCCTTTTTTCTCTCGCCAACCGCAAACGATGTCGGGACGCGAGACTGCGGTTCGCTTATCTCAATCGTAAGGAAATATACGTGCATGCGTGTGCGTGTCGATTGCAAAGTTAGATATATGGGTGCGTACTTTCGTTTACGGTGGGTCGAGAAGAGAGCTTCGTATGGGAATTACGGCCCTCTACGAATAATACTTCTGCCATTCTCGCTTTTGTTACGTTACCCACGACCCACGTTATTTACTTTTTCATCAAATTCGCGACGATCGCTTACGGTGCTCGCGAGATGTCTCTCGCGGTACTACGGTACCCGAAATATACGAGTACATCGGAGTCGCACACTGGCCTTGCGTTAAACAGAGGTTTCGCGCAAATATCATCTCCTCTCGGTAAGTTAGGTGGTTGGTTCGCGTTGTCGAGGAGAGTGATGGAGATGGTATTCTTTCGGTGAAAGTGTTGAAGCGCGTTTGCTTCGAGAGGAAACGTAGAGCTCCTCGACAAGGGCAGTGCTACGCTGTCGTCGACGCAGAACTCGTGTTGCGCGGGAAAATGCAGCTCGTTCATTGGCTGAGACGCTTTCTTATTGCTGTAGCGCGCAACTTTGAACGTCGCGCGTATGGTGCACGTTTAAACAATGTGACGCAGCGAGAACATACGGTTATTTATCAATAATACGCTCCGGACAGCGATACCTCGTAATATCTCTTACGTATAAAATACGAATTTCTAATCTTACGAATATTGGAACACGATTTATACGTTATAATACGCAGTGTCGGTGTTATACGCCGACACTCCTCTTTTACCTCGAGCGGTCGTGCATCGGTACTTGAACACCGAACAACCGTCGCGTGCACGTTGCAACGGAGCGTTTCACTAAGGCCTTAGGCTCGTTTCACTACCACTAAACGTGGGGTCTGGCGAAAAATCGCACTCGTTCGTCACCGGTATAAATTCGAAGTTCAAGCAAACTCGCCGATGGACTGGCAAGGGTGGAGAACGGGGAGTACGCCCCTTCCATTATTCGAACGATTTCTTCATTTTTGCCGGCATCGCCTTAATAGTCCTCGTGCTGCGACGCGCTGCTATGGGAATTGCTTTTTTAAATTTTCTTTTTAACTACTTATGCAACTTGAGCGACGTAACTCATATTTTATTAAAATGTTAATGATGTACAGGACTTTTTCTTCGTCATTTAATATTGGGGTTTCGACTATCGTCGTATTTCGTTGCGTTCTGTAATCACAACATAGTCTCGTATTATTTAATAATGTTCACGAAATCGTTTATGTTGACACCGAATGGAATTAAATTAAGCTTGTATTTACAGGAAGTTTTTCATACGCTTGATGTAGGATGCCTATCACGTACTATAAAATATTACTCCTCATTTCGAATTTTTTTTTAATTCTTCTGAAATATATATATATTGGAAATAAGAGCCATTAAAAAGTTAAGGACATAGTTTGTTCAAAGATTCGGTTATGCTGTTGCGTAGTCGTAACACGGGATTTTTCGAACCAAACAATATAGAGAAGTACGTAAAAGCGTACACTTTTCACACGCGCACACGTATGTTTATCGCTGAGATAAAAAAGGAGTCAACGATAATCGTAGTAATCAGTACTACTTTTTTAAAAAAAAAACGATGTTGCAACTATCAAGTACCATTAATGATTTTTTAACGAGCAAACTGTGAAACGAAATGCCATTTATGTAGCACTTGGTCCGACGAAAATATTACGGATTCAATAGCTCAGGATTATTTAACGATTACGAGAAAGTTAATTTTTCCTCGAATTTTTCATTCTGTGAAAAAGTGCACTGTAGAAATATGAGTTATCGAACGAATAAAAGTATGTTAAAATTGCATATTAAAATGCTTTCGTACAGCAATGACCACAAATTTAAGATAAACAACGAATAGCCATTGAAAAAACGAACCAATTTCATTTATTGTTTAAAAATTCAAAAGAATTGTTCGCTTGCTCCTACTATTAACATTTTCTTTAATAGGCAAGCGTAGCACCTTGAAAACGTTTTATTCCTTGCTCGGTGGAGATATCAGAGAAATGGTTGCTAATTGGCGTATCAGTGTTATCCCTAGACTATTAAACGGTGGTTTTCAAGAATTAACTATAAATACTGTAATTTTCAATTGTTTATGTGGCATTGAATATAATGAAATTTTGTGAAATTTTGAATAGGCCCCGTTAATAGGATCGTTGAATCCGACGGTTGGGTGCTTAGGGACTCTTGTTACTGGAAATAATTACTTTGGAGAAACCGTTAACTCGATCGGTATTTTCGAATTTTTTCGAACACCTTGTTTCGCCGGGTGTTGCAGCAAAGTTGCGATTACGATGAAAACCGAGCCAAAGTTCTCGAGCACGAAGTTTATGCGGGCCTCTGCCATAAAAAGAGCTTACAGCTGATGGACGCTGTCGTTTTGAATTGAACTCGTGCATCTTCTGCTCAAAGTTATCTTCTCGATTCGCTCGAGAAAGAGAATGGCGATACCTTGCTAGGACGAAGCTGGTTTGTATCGAATGCACGCACTTTCCCACACGTGGCCAGGAGCCTTTTTTGACTCGAGCCGTTACAACAGCGCCTGTATCTCACGAAGGGATCAGCGGTTCTATTTAAGACACCGATTCCTGAAAATATTCGACTTGCAATGCAACAGCGGGCTCTTGTGGTAGTAACCGTTTCGAGGATCGTCAAACTCTTTCGCTGCGATTCTAAGACTTCGTTTACTTTCTCCGAGGAGTCCTCGTGAATTTCCCAGGATCGCAGGCTAATGGAAAATTCGTATTCCATCCTTGAAAAGTAATTGCATATAGCCGTGGCGTCATGGACGGTCAACGAACTTTGCAGCTTCGGCGAATAAAAACAAAGACAAGAGAAATACAAGAGGGAATGGCACGCTTGAATTACCCAGGAGTTTCCGCGTCTTCGCCGTGGTATCGATTACTCATGGGGAGATCGTCTCTACGCTCTCGCGGACATCCAGGCGTGTATTATGACTCGAAAAACTCGGAGTCTCGCGTTAAAAAGCCATAGGATGGGGTCGCATCGATTTGCCAGAGTCGAAATTTTCCATCGAAATCGCGCAGGAGGGAGCGCGATTTCGATGGAACTTTTAATCGAAGGAGCGAGGGTGGGGCTACGGGCTTATATTCGGCAGCTGCGCGAGAGATAGAGCGTGAGCGAGTAAGAGGACGAGGGGCAGGAGGAGAAGATAAAGGACGTACCAGGGTCGCGAGGAAGGGGTTGATTCGATACGTTCACCTTTTATAGGTGCGCACCGGCGATACGCTCTTATGAATATGTACTTTGGTGGAAACTTCACCGCTCTTTTTCTCTCATTTGCTCACTTTTTTTATAGCGTTGCGTTAGTGGTCCTTGTTGAGTCGAGCCTAGCACACGGGCCTTTGTAATTTAATCCTCTTAGCTGGATCGATATGATCCTACGAGTCGCTTCGGAGCGGAGGCGCGCGTTTGTATCAGACTCGCGTTAATTGTTATCGATCACTCTTCGCATGTGCAAAGGCAAAGAGCTGCAAGAATACGTGATTCGATTATTAATCGCAGGATTTGAACTGGTCGATAAATTTCGACCGTAGATAGTGAAAGGCTTGAAGATTTCCCGAATACGTTGGAGATTTACCGTTAGGTTGTTTCAAAATTTATTAATTGCTCGTCGTTCAACGTGCGTCTTATTTTGAAGTTATTGAAAATAAAGAAAATTTAATTATCCTTCCTTATTACTTCTTTTCACTAACCGAAATCTTTGTAAATATTAACGCTTTAGTTCGACGCTGATATTTGTCAGTTTACCAAGCCATAAGGATAATGTACTTGGTCTTTTTTTAGTTTACAATATAGGCAATTTTCAAACGATTATAAAACGTCACCGTCAACCATCGTCAAAGGAAAATTAACGGCTACGTATTACCGCATAAAGCAACGGCGACGTAGTAATTAAATTTCTGTGACAAAATAAATTTCAGAGTCGGAAAAGGCCGAGTGAAAAGCTTGAGCTGCTAATTTTTTATAGTTAAATAACTATAGGTTGACCCACATGTTTAATACATAATAAAATACGTTTAAATTTACAATAATCGTTCAAGAGAATTAATTACAAAAATATCGCTAGCAAGACTCATGAATAATTCATTTCTAATTAAATATAATTTGCATGTTAAAGCTATTTCAATGTCATAAATGCACTTGTTTATTAAAATACTCATAATTCCTACTGATAGTGTTTTTAACGGCAAGTTGTTTTATAACATATTAGTTTTTTAAATATTGCAATATTTCCATTCTGCGAGTGGTAAATTCTTCGAATCACTATCGTCTATTTTTAAATTACATTTTATTGGTCTACTAGAGTCCGTTAATCCAAACATTTTGAAAAGCGTAGTAAGAGCTGCTATATTCTCAGCTTCTTCGACCGTTTCACCAATTCCTAGTAGGTTGTAAAAAATTATATAAAACTTTTTGAATTCAAAAGTAATGATAAGGTATTTAAGTATTAATGAAATTGTTGCTTACCCGAACCGAGAAATTTCTCATTAGAATAAAGGCCGACTTGATACACAGGCAGTAGCGTGTTGACTCCTGTTTGAGCGATTATTCTTGGTTCCGCAATTTCTTGACCAGCTCTAGTCAGTATATCATTTAAAATTATAACCGGATTTTCTGGAGACCATATTTCCGTTAAATCCTTTTCGACCAATAATGCTATTAGAATATCACGAACAAAAATACTACAATGCTCTAAATTGACACTGCGATTTAAGGCTGACGTTAATGCATAAAATGTGTTGGCGAGAGTTTCTTCCGTTGGTGGATATTCCTGAGAAAATAAGGAATCAATGACATTAAAGATGTAATTAAGACAATTCAAACATTTACATTATAGGAACTATTAGCATACCGTTGTTAAAATTAAATCTTTGGTTCCAATACAAGACGATGTTTTTGCAAGAACTTCGGTCAATAGCAAGTAATCCCTTAAAGCACTGAAATATATATATTTTAAAAACTTGTACTTATGAATTCGTTTAACGATATCGTGTACAGTGCATCTAAACTTACTGAATACATTCTTGGGGAGCGAGAGGTAAAGCATGACTTAAATAATTTTCAATTATTAAAGGTACAATTTCTCGTCCCTCAAATATCAATTCTTTATTGTCTATGATATCTAAAGTAGGATTTTGGATACCAACTCTTTTCTGTTTTTCTTCTTCTTCGATAATATAAGATCTGTCGGTCAATGCTTGCTCTAACAAATTTATATCAAAATTTTCGGTAAGTCTATTATTAAATGCAAACAACTCAGCGTTACGATTCCATTCAAGATACTGACTTCGAGGATTTTTAACAGGTTTATCAAGATTCCTTTTCCGGTTTGTTAATTCTCTTAAAGTGGGAGAAATGTACCTCTTTATATGTCTCTGGGCTACAGTAAAATAGTGTTAATAATTAATAAAAGCACGATAAAAAAAGTGCAATGTTACGAAATGAACTACTGGAATGTGTAAAAGAAAATTAATTATAAAAATTATAACCTCTTTGTTTTTTATTTGAAATACGAGTATTCTACTTACACATTTGATTGATAATACTTAATTTATGAAATTCAAAGGGTAATTTTGTAAAAGTCTTTAATCTCAACATCATATCGTATATTTACTTTATTCTTTTATGGAAAACAAAATTTAAATATTTTTTAATATAAACGTTCATATTAATGTGCAACACCTGATAGTCCGATAGGTTATAATACCAATCAACAAAAGACACTCTTAAAGATCTCTGTAAGATAACTTCTTAAACTTCATGTTTTAAAGGCGCTTAAAATAATTTGAAATTTACACAAACATTTTGTTAAGTTGATGTATTAATGCATTTCACAGGGTGAAATTAGTGTATAAAAATTGTGAGATTTTTTAAAATTCCAATTATTATAGTTTGTTGATGTTGACAAACAATATTTAATATCTTTAATACATTTCTTTGTTGTAAATTACGCTTCATTTCTACTAACTTGTAAATCTTACAAGCCATTACTGTTTTTATACCAGAGACTCATAATCACTATTCAATATATTTTTTGAATAATTTATTAGACACGATTGTTTATTCCCTAAATGTAATGTGCATTTTATTTCACAATTCATACAATTAATTTCATTGTTGTACAAATGAAATCCGTAAATTACTGAAAAAAGTAAAAGAAAAGTGATACATTTCTTAAATACGGTTTCCACTTCAATTCTACTCTATTTTTCAGAGCATTAGTCGTTCGTCAAAGAATTATAAGGATTTGATTATTAAAAAGTTTGAAGTTGATGTTCCTCAAAGTTCCTTTCGAGGTATATTTATCAGTAGGAATGAAAATTAATATTCTATTATTATTATCGGTGTTTTCGAATTGTTTGTAGCATTGCCAACATTTCTTTTTCAATTTTTATTCAAGACAACTATAAATAAAAACTTTAGAGGTTTATAACCTGTGACATTGAATTGCTGACGTTACTGCGCAGTATCACGACGCTACAGGGAAATATGAAGTTTTCTTACCTGAGGCTTGTCAAAATGAAAGTGTGCAGATAACTTAAAGCTATCATATGCGTTACTTCGGAATCTATCATCTGTTTAACGTTTACATAGGATAATATCATGATACCGATTAGTTAGAATTAGTTTAGTATGGAAGGTGAGCGACCAATCAAGGTTCGTGGTTTTCATGAAAACAGTCTATATTTAGTTTATATCATAAAATCATAAAATCATAAAATCAGTCGACACGCGATTTCATTGTCATCGAGGATTATTTATCTTTTCAACCATTAACAATGATGGAAAATTTCATTTGTCAAAATAAAAGTATTATATTGTAAGCGAGTCAAGCAAGACCTTTCCGTTAACGATTTTTAGTATTATTGTAGCTGAGTCATCTAACTGCGTTTAAAATGTTCAAATCCAATTTAGAGCCTGATATATCAGCTGCTGTACAGTCACTTTCTAATACTAGTACAGATGAACTGAAAAATTTATTAAACGATGATACTAAATTTGAAGAAATTATCAAAGATAATCAGCAGGTATTAATTGGCTTTTCACTGTTGTCTAAAAAGCTTGCAGTGGCTTTCGTCATGTTTATAATTTATTTACCATTTTCCAGCTGTTAGATTTAGAGTCAGAAAAAGAAGATATAATGGTGAGAAACCGATCATTGGCAGAATTCAATTTATCAAAAGAGCCTGAACTAGAAGAGGCTAAAAGATCGATACAATCGCTTAGCGAAGAAGGTAACCAACTGTGGTTAAGTGTACAATCAAAGCTTGAACAGATTAGTAAGTATTTCAGTGAGTGTATATATTTTGTATACCATCATTCAGTTGTAACCAAATTAATTCTTACAGCAAATAGAGCTGGATCGATGACAGTTGACACTGCGTTAGAACTTTTGCAAACAGCAGCATCAGAGATCGAAGAAGAATCAGAGGTTTGGAGATCTTTCATTCGTCGGTGTATCGTACATTACCGTTAAGTTAAATAAAAAATAATTTTTTTGAATTTTAGAAAGTGGCGGAAAAGTTTTTGGGTGGCGAAATGGAGGTAGATGAATTTTTAGAGCAATTTCTTACAAGACGTAAGATTATGCATATGAGAAAAGTAAAAGTTGATAAAATGCGAGAATTAATGAGGAAACCTTCAATTCATTTTACCAATCCTGGATATCCAATTGCTGGAAATTTTGGGGTATCTATGCCTATGCCAGTACCTCCTATTTTGAAGCCATATTAGTGTAATTTTTGTGTATTATTATATTTTACTATTAAAGCTACACTTGCTATATTTAATGACAGAACGTATTGTGATGTTTTATAACAAAATGACTGGTAATTTCATTTTGAAACAATTTTCTTCATCTATTTCTTTCTATTAAATATCAAGTATTTTTTATATTGTTTTAGTTGATAGTGTATTTTGTAAAATAAATAAGGCCCCTACAATCGATTAATATTATTTGCTAATGAGTTCAAGCATTGCATTAATTGAAATCATTTAACCATGCAGTATAACATAAAGGTTAGATAGCACAATTTGAACGTGATATAAGTAAATACATTATGCATTAAGAATAAATTATTTTAATAAAAATAAATTAGTTTTATTTTTCTGTACAATAAAATCTGTATATTATAATATAATATTAAATTAATATGTACAAATCAACTAACAACATTTACATGAATATTACATATAATTTAATTTCATCACTATATATTTAAAATATTAATTATCATCGTTTATTACTAGATCTATTTTTTAACAAATTTTTATCATAATTTTCATATAACCAATAATTAGTAAACTCTATTAGAGTGATCATTGCAAAGATTGTAAGGAAAAGCATCTGTAAATGGTAACTGATATCTGATTGGTTATTTTTATTTAAATCAAGATACTCTTTTTCTAAATTTCGATAATATTTATTTTTTAAATTCCTTTCGAAAGTACGTTTATAGTGTAAACGTGCCCATTCATCAAAATTATATACTCTTTTTTGATGATTAGAATTCGTAGTATTGAAATTGTATTTTTTGGATCTACAAAATTCACTTAAATCTTGTTCTTGCTTATGAACAAACTCATAACTACTCTTTACTGCATGACTTCCAATATTTAATCGTCTATCATATTCTTTTCTCTTATTAAAATTACCTAATATTTCATAAGCATCAGATACATTTTGAAATACCACCTTTGCTGTTGCTGAACTATTCTTGTCTGGATGATAGAGTTTTGTAAGATTATAGTAAGCTGTTTTGATATCATTTTGAGTACTATAAGGTGAAACTTTTAAAACCTCATAATAATTAGGATCTTTGTTCGCTGTAGACATAAATTTTTGAATTTTGTTTAATAATATAAATAATCTAGAAGAGAATATTTCCTGTAAAAATAAAGAAAAAATAAACGTTGAAATATTTTCTTAGATTATTAATGATACGTTCAAAAAAATCAATGAATTATTAAAGCATATGTTAAGTATGTTTGTTTTAATATAATAAAAATACTATGATTCTTATTACACAACAGAATTAAATTTATTAGCAATAAATTTAATTCAATAGGCTATAAGCTCTAATAATTATTATAATTTAAGCAATGTTAGTTATAAGAAATAGTTTAGGTTGAATTTTTAGATTGTAGTGCAAATAAATTATGAAGAGAATGTACCTTACAATTCATTATACGAGAAACATAGATTGCAGCCTTGAGTACATAGTTTATTATATATCCTACAAATTATGAAACTCGAATCATCGACGATATTGGTTAGCTAAAGGTTGTGGAACATAATGCCCATGGCCATATTTTCATTTACATTATCCTAAATATTATTAACGTATAATGCACACTAGCTAGCAACAAAATGATAAAATACATAAATGCAAATTATAATTCGGTCTTAAATATAAAGGCAGATATTCATAAATCATTGCTTAAACGTAATTTTTATTGTAAGCAAAATTTATGGAACTCTTTCGAGTTGAACTAGTGCGCATGTGCACATTAGTTTGTTTTAGCGCGAGATATTTAAATGTTGCAACAGTTAACCGTATAAAAGTTAATTTATTACTAGTTTATAATATAATGGTTAATTTTCATTTATTAATAATTTACAAGATTGACAAAAAATATAACACGATTCTATCTATATGACCGTTTGTTTTAATTTATGTAAGGAATGTACGCCCCATGGAATATTTGTAAAAATTTTCAAATAATTTTTCTTATATATTTGAATTATTTATATAATATTTTTTAAGATTCGAAAGATGACATTAGGCTATTAATAATTAACGCACTTTAATCTGAATCTTTATTAAGCCCGATTTCTCTATTCAAAAATAATTTGATATAATAGTTTATTGTCGTTATATAATAATGTTATATACGAGAATAAGTTATAATGGCGTGTTTGCATTTATGTTTCTAAAATAAGTTTATCTAAATTATCGTTTATAATATACTTTTAAAATAATAGAATATATTCTGCTATATATTATATAATATTTTACAGACATATAATGCTAAGTACGAAGTTGTTATTGTCCCAGTTCATTGATAAATCCAATATGCACGTGTAAAACTATGTAATTGTGAACTGAAAATATAGTTGCTCGTATTCTTCACGTCATGTCAATTAAAAAGCAAATCGACAAAAATCATTAAAAATTTTAAACTATATTAACTAAATCTCGAGGTTTATGAATAATTTAAAATGAGAAAAAATTAAATTATTATTGAAAATGATTGTTTTAAGTCTTCTTAACTATTTTGTTTTAACGTCAAACATAAATTTGACATAAATCATAGATTATTTTATTTACAATACTGTTTTATACTTTGTTATTTATAACGTGAATTGTGTAACTCTTTTCTAACGACTAGTGCTGCAGCATAAACAAACAAACTACTGCTATAACTACAACAAGTTTATATAGTAATAGATAAAATAATAGTAAGTTTTAGTTTAGTTTGAATTTAGAATGCGGTTTAGAATATTTGTCTAACAATTAGAATAAAAAATTGACATTAATAGTTTTCTGTAAAATAAATCCAAATGTAAATAGTTAGACTTTACATTTGTCACATTGGTGCAAGGGATCAGCAGAACATTATTTTATAAGCAAAGTTGGTAACGAGATTGTAGATTAAAACGGCAAGCAGTAAGTATTTGAATTTAGTTAAAATATAAAAAATTAAATTGCGGGGATTGAAAGCTCCTTCAACAAAAGCTGAGAATATAATTTAAGCGAAAAACTGAGGGCAGAATTTGAGAGGAGGTACTCGAAAAGCTTAACGCACGGTTGTTACGAGGAAAAGTCAAATACATTTCCTCTGGTGTAAGAAAATAAATTTTTTTAGTACGGATGAAAAAATATGATTAGTTTTAAAGAAGAATAGAATTTGTGATAAATCTAGCCGTTTGCTTTATGGCCGATTTTATGAATCTTATTGGTAAGATAAAATGCGATGAATGCAGAATTTATCCATATTCTTAAGGGGGAACAAGGACAATGTTTATTATTTTAAGCGATCGAGCTCAGTTTGGACAATTTTTACCAAAAATCATTCAACATTTTAAGAAAAAAACAAATAGAGATTATTACGAGGAGCAGTTACTGAAATTCGTCATTCTGATATTAAAGGACACTTTGACGTATTTCCTATAAATTATAAGTAATGCTTTATATTGGGCAGTAGATTCCAGATTTTACGAAAAATATACTTCGTACTAATCGGGACGTCGGATAGTTAAAATAACTTTTTATTTTCTGGAACATTTTCTGGAATAACGCGAAGGATCGAGTATCGGCAGCAAAGCACATTATTGTTAAACCCGCATTTACTTTTTGCTTTCATTATTCGCGCGTATACAAGTATTCACTGGCGTTTGTGATATTCTCTTTACAGAATATATTAAAGCGAAAGAAGAATAGAATAGTAAATCGAATAGAAAAAGTTTCAACATGGTATTCCAGCTAATTTTGTCGCGTTCCCATCAAATTCCCATCAAAATCAAATCGAGGGCTCCTGTGGAGGAGGAATTAGAAGAAATGTCGCAAAGCAATCCACATGAGAATATTTACAGCACGTGCACAGACAAATGAGCTCAATGTCCTAAAACGGTGAGCCGGTGAATCAGAAGGAATCAGAAGGAATCAGAAGGAATCAGAAGGAATCAGAAGGGCTGTTAAGCACTCGTAAGGATTCGTCGAGCCGAAGATGCATCGACGTCGGATCCCCAAGGCGTTCCTAAGCGAGGCTAAAGAAGACGCTGCGGTTAACTCGAGATGGAGAAAAACGCGCACTAGAGGAAGATTGTCGAGGAGTGCGTTGCTCAATCGACGAAGGGCGGGGCCGCTCGCGCGCATCTGGGCCGCGGCTTATCTTCCTTATCGCGTGTTTGCCGACGATGATAAGGGACCCCGGGCACCTGGCGTCCCTGCCTCGAGCACCAGTGTTGGTCCGTAACCGTGCCACGATGGTCCCCAAGGCGCAAGGCTCCGGCGCCGCGCGTCTCGAGCGTAGAATCGAATGCGTCAAGTACACGCTCTTCTGCTTCAGCGCGATCATGTGGGTGAGTACGGCCTTATCGACTAGATCGATTCGCGCTCTCTCTCTCTCTCTCTCTCTCTCTCTCTCTCTCTCTCTCTCTCTCTCCTCCGGCTACGTAGTTTTACGGCGCCTCCTCGTTTCCCTCGGATTTCTAGCCGTAACTTTATTACGTACTCGCGTCAATATTACGCGCGATCCACCCAAAGTGGCGGTAATTTCTTGTAGGTCATCCGCTGCAGTGCCAAGCCCCTGCTCAATCCGGTTGTCGGGAAAATCTCAATTCTTCTCGACAGATGAGTTGGCGATTTTTATATTACCCGATCGATACATTCACAGAAGCGAACCACTCGTTTCACAAGGAATGTATCCATCTTTCGATGGAGAAATACACGCGTAAGGTTGCTCTCATCTAAAAAGCAAAAACTTTACTTTCGATCTATCGATGAGTAGGAACTGTGAATTCAGAGTTGTCGTTTAAGTTTAAGTTTAAGTCTAAGTCTACTTGCCAGCTAAGCGAATGAATCGTAGCCGAGAAGTGAAATCGGATCGGAAAGATGAAGGAAGCTCTCGGTGTTGCGGCGGAGCGTTTCCCACTCCTTTTGCGGCGCCTTTCATTTCCGCACCGACTACTTCCGTATCGGAGGAAAATCGGGTTCGCGACTTTGAGGCTTCGGGTCGACGTCGAGATCCATCGTGCGCACGCGTCGCCTGATAAGCGCAAGTGTTTCCGCACCGATGGGAATCCATACGAGTTCATCTACGACGTCTCTTAATTCGGCTCTCGCCTTTGCTTTTTCAACAATCTGTTTTCCTTTTAAGTGGTACTTCGAAAACGCGAATACTCGAGCGACTGCTCCAGTGTAGATCCGATGACTCATTATGGAGGGTAAAGGAATTTCATTTCATTTCTTATTTTCGGCGTGAATACACTCAATTATCTTAGATCGCCTTGGGAATAATACGCTTTGCGACTTTTGTGCAATAAGGAATCGTTTATATTCCCATAAACTATAAAGATTTTCAAAACAATTGTACGCAACTGACGGTATTTTAACTAACTTATAAATAGAATTTATGTGCTGACGGCTATCCACATTATTTAGTTCTTTTAGGAATTGAGTATCGACTGGTATTGCGTACTTGTATTTGTCGTGTAAATTTATGTTAACGCGACCTAAATATGTTCACTCGTCAATTAAATAGATGTATTAATTTTATAATTGAATTTGAAATGTGGGAGAAAAAAGCAGTGGTACCTTGGACGTGTATCGGTACTACCATTTTCTACGCGACGATGACTCGTGCTACATTTTTTACGCGATTGAAAGAAGTGAATCATCGACTCTTAACGTTAAAAACAATCGCAACGATGTACTTTTACGTATGGCACGCAGTACACGCATGTGCTTCACCGACTCCTTTGTAAGTCATCCGCCTTTATACGTCTTGTTTTAATTCACTTTTGAAATTTTCCTAAATCAACGCTTCCGGTTAACTTTAATTCTTCCTTATTACCAACTAATCGTCGGATTTCCATTATATTTTATTTACAGTAGTGCAAGTATCATCCACATTTTACACAATGCTTGTTTATTTATAATTTTGGAAAAAAGGTTTATTTGTCATGAATTAATATTAAATTTTTCTTCATTTTGAAATGTTTGCTAATTAGTATTATTTCAAGTAACAATGACTTTTCGACAAATGTCTTTTAATACTTATTTTATAGGTTTAGATTCCACTTTCTACGTGTTATTATAAGTTAAAGTTTCGATTATATCTTATTAATAAGGAGCTTATGTGAACAGTTCCGCGACTTCAATTACAAATTCGTTTACACTTTATTATCATATATTTTCTCGACTTAGATTGCAAACATTTTTTTTTTTCTCCATCAAAGGCAAAACTGTTACATCATCCTAATAGATCAACAAAGCACTTCAAATATTAAATACGTATAAAATTGCATTAAATTTGTACATTTTTAGCAAATGTTTCGTAACATTGCCAAATGCAATATTCCAAAAAACATTGAGCATTGCGTTGGACGGGGAATGGGAAATTGGGAAATCTCAAAATTATTTTGTAGCGTTTAATCGAATGGATCGATTTTAAATCTTAATAGTAAATCAGATACCGTTACAATTTATCATTTAAGATTGATTATACTTGAAATTCGAATCCAATACCGAGATTTTATTAAATGTTTATAATTTCAGTATAAGGCAAGAGTTATTAAGCAATAGGGAAAAAATGCTTGTGAAAATCCTTATCGTAGTGTTAAAAATTGTTTCATTTTGATCAGCACCTATTGTTTTATTAATCGTTGTAACGAATGTAATTTATTTGGATAAATCTTTATCGCAATAATTTCATCCGTTTTTCAAAGATTTACTCTACATGCAATTGGTATGTAGCTTTTATACATTTGGTGCATTTATGCTTTTATACATTTATGCATTTGGTAGTGAAGGTAGCGAATGATGTTGTAGGTACGTTTATCGTATTTCCAGCCTATCTAAGAATTATTTAAGTTGTCCCAAAGTGTCTTTTAAGTCGTTCAGTACCATTTTCATAGGACGCACGGGCGCACTCTCACTCGCTCGCTCACTCTCTCTCTGTCTCTGTGTCAGGTATCCGTGAATGTAGCGCGTGTACGCAGTAGAGTACAACAGTTGAAACGAAAGATAAGATAAGAGAAAGTAAGAAAGGCGTAGCACCTCCACGAGCCCAGCCTACGATTTTCCGTGTTTTTCACCGTGCCTTAATCGATGACGAGCGATGAACCTTGTTTATCGTCCATCCCCAGATCGTCGGCAGCGGCACCTTCGGCCTCTCGCTCTGGCTGCGGGTGGAGCCTGGCTTCCAGGAGTGGGTCGAGTTCCTCCAGATCGGCGAGTTCTACATCGGCGTCAACATCCTGATATTTGGGGCAGTGCTCGTGATCGTCATATCGTTCGTCGGTTGCGCGTCCGCGCTAATGGAAAGTCAGCCGGCCCTCCTCATCGTAAGCGCAGCTCTTGGTAAGCGAACTCCCAAACGTCCGGGCTCTAATGGCCCTTTCCCTTTGTGCAGAACATCGCGCTGCAGGCGCTCTCCTTCGTCTTCGCCCTCGCCGGCTCTGCAGTCCTTCTCGACTACTCGACCTACGACAGCCAGATTCAGCCGCTCATCAGGAAGTCCATGACGAACCTCATCGTCAACTCGCAACACTCGCACGTCTCCGTCATCTTGAGGATGGTCCAGGAAAACGTAAGACTTCTCTGCTTATCACATTGCCGATCGCTTTCGAATTTTTCAATACTTTTGAATACAAAGTTCTTTTAATTCTTGCCAACTGTAACTCGTATCCAACTGCGACCAGATGCACTTTGCCAACTATTTACATTTCAATACCGATGATAAAAAATACCAGTCCTGTGAGTATGTACAACGACGAGAAAGCTAAGTTGCAAAGTACATTATATCGGCGTTGAAGTTACATCGATAACACGACCACCGAGATCTTTATTCGAAAGTAGTAGGCGAATACTTTCAGTTCGAGATACGCGAATTAATTTTATTCACACTCAAGACACTTAGGGCACAGGCCGAACTACTACAGTTGAGATAACCAATTGGAAATAATCTAGCGTAACTCAAAGAAAAGTTCGACACGTAGGAGACCGTACGATAAGTATCTCCAGTTTGGTGAATATTGTAAGGAAAAAGTGTATAGCGAGCGAGGTTCGATGATAAGGAAACGTTTTTCATTTTTTTTTTTTTTTTTTTTTTTTAAGATTAATTTGTCGTTATTACGTTAATCCACGATTATACGAGATTTGCCGGTATACGGGAAGGAACGGTCTATCACTGAGTCGACCAGTGCAAAGGAAGCCGAAGAAAAGTTTTTCTTTGAAAGTTTCCAACGCTTTCCTTCCGCTAGAAGCAATTAATACGAGTAGGCATCGGTTGGCGATCGGTTTGTCAATGCGTTATGATCGAAAGAGAGTAATCGTGGGCGGATTGATCGTAGATCGGCTGTTGTGGCGCGGACGGTCCGATGGACTACCTGACCTTGCTGAAGCCCCTGCCGACGGAGTGCCGTGACACGGTGACGGGCAACGCCTTTTTCCACGGCTGCGTGGAGGAGCTCACCTGGTTCCTCGAGGCCAGGTCCGGGTGGCTCGCCGGTCTGGCGCTCGGCCTCTGCATGATCCACGTAAGTGCGTCCCTTTCACCGCTCGATCTCTTGGTTCCTGCTAATCTCGCTCTAACTCGCTCTAACTCGCTCTAACGCGCTCCAACTCGCTCTAACGCGCTCCAACTCGCTCTAACGCGCTCTAACGCGCTCCAACTCGCTCTAACTCGCTCTAACTCTCTCTCTAACGCTGCTTCTCCAGCGGACGATTAACCTTGGATAGCTCGTCATTGCAATATCGTCACTGCAAGTCTTTGTTTTTTCAGGTCGTCCAGGCCGTCCTCTCGCTGATTCTCATTCAAGCCATCAAAAAGGAAGAGCAAGTCGTGACTTTCAAGCGCTGACGTGGCCAGTCTCCATCGCTCGCCGCAAACTAATCATAAGATGATCGTTTTTGAATTTTGTAGAATATATCGTTAAGAGCTCGCGTCGATTGCACAGAGCTGCTTTGTACCGACGCGCGTAGCCGCGATAATCGCGGGACCTTCTGCACCTTTTCAATTTTGCGTAATAGGCTTAAGTACGGTGGTCGTGCGCATGCCTTTGTAACATTGTCGTATTTATACTATCGTCCAAATAAATCATGTTCGTTCGCAAGGAGGTAACAAGTAATTTCCACCACATTTTGCAACCGACTTGAGCGACGGCGATCAAACGCGATATCCTTCTTTTTTCTTTTCTTTTTAAACGCACGTCGCGTTCCTTAAATGTTATATATCGGTATCAGCCTTGAACCGTCGCTCGTTACTGTAATCTTACATTGTTGCGAGTGTCGAAATCATAACGGAGATACTGATCTAAGCTAGCGGGTGAAGGTTGTGCGCTTTCCTGCGTTCTTACATTAAGAAGGAAATGTTGCCGAACAAAACCGCCAATTCGAGGCGCTGATGTCCGATTTAACCTCAACGGAGAAAGTCAATTTTTTCCTCTTATCCATTTTTCTCGCGGTCGCTTTCATTTCCTGGGGGAAACTCACCTCTGACCGAGTTTGAGTCCGATGAATTTGGGTTACCTTAGCTGTTTTATCAACGAATTCAATGAGGTTCAAGGAGGTCGAATGTGATGGTTATTAAATAATTTCAAAACAACAGCTTACCTGAGCTTTACACTCTTTATTTACAAAAACTGCACATACACGCGCATGCATACATATACGTATGCATGCATGCTGATGTATGTAGATACATACTTGTTCTACGAAAGGTACGTTGTCAATGTTAAAAATACAAATAATTTATTTACAATATATTTAATATAAGATAAATTGCGAGCACCGTGAATAATGAGCATTAAAGATTTCTATTATACCGTTACTGGGACACTTTGTTCTTTTCCTTTTTTGACGGGATAATGTAAAAGAAGAGGAAAAAGGAACGTTAAGTGGCCACCGGCAATTGTTTTCGTGGTCGCAACGCTGTTGCCGCGAAGTCGCTCACTTTTGTTTCTTTTTCAGTTAACTCGATCTTCCGTAAAAGTGTACAAGATAGAGAGGCAATTGACAGTGACGTCGATTATACGCATTCACTTAAATTAAAAGAAAAAAAAGCGACAGACGTAGTCACCAGTACTATTAAACGATCCATTATGTTTTTCCTCCGTTATATAAACAGCTTGTTGTTGTTTTTTGAACCGTTAATCCAAAGTATTTTTCCAAATTTTTGAAGCGATGCCAAGTGATCAGCAATTAATTGCGATTCTCCATTGACGTACAAATAGCAAAATAATTTAGTCGTTTTAAATAAAGTCTAATAGCGCTTGTGAAAATGATTTTCGATTTCATCGCAACAATTTCGTCCAAATGATTCGTTTCTCCAGTGCATCCATTAATTTACAGAAGCTTAATCTAGGAAGAATAAATCTCTAGGTAAAAACTAGGCCTATACATACGTAAATAAGAAAGAGCGACCTCGGAGTATCAAGTGATCGTTGCCGCCGAAGCAAAGTCTAATCAAATGTATTTTCTGGAGCTCCAATTGCACAGTAATTAAAGAAACGTTGCATCGAGCGACGTGTGCGGCCATCGATGCAACGCAGCTCGTCGACTTTGCCCCGGAGCTCAGGGTTCTCCAGGAGCTCTTTGAATCAACCGAAGACACCGCGACGTTCCCGTTGATCGGTCGGCTGACGCTGAACTTCGAGGTTAAGAGAGAGAGAGAGAGAGAGAGAGAGACAGATAGAGTAAGAGCGGTCCAGGAGAAGCTAGAAGGTAGTTTCCGATGGGGAGCGTTCGCTCGGGTTAGAGGTCCGTGTCGGGGATGCGCGAGTGGGAGCTTAGCCGACGAAGGGATAGCCGGGGTAGCCGACGGCGGGCGGGAAGAAGCCGGGGAAGGTCGGCACCGTCGGCTGGAACGCTATCGTTGACGTGACGTAGGTCGTGCGCTCGGTCGGTACGAGTCGCGTGGAGAAGAGGGTGGTGTAGGCGGTCTTGGCGCCGAACGTCAGCTTGAGCACCCGCGAGTCCGAGACGGTGGCGAGCGTCTGCTGGATCACCGGTGCGCTCGTCACCGTGAACTGCGGCTGGGCCTGCGGGAACAGCGGCACCTGTGGAACCTGGGGCACCTGGGGTACCTGCGGTACCTGGGGTAACAATGGCGACACCGTCGACGTGCCGTACTCGTAGGAGGTGCGGGGCACCGTAGCCACCGCTCGACTCAGCGTCGAGAGGATGGTGTTGCCGGCGCTCACTAGTGGTATTACGTGCGACTCGTAGACCGTCTCCAAGACCACCACCGGCCTCGACGTCGTTATCACCTGAGGACAAAATCAGGTCGTTACGATCTATTGCTTATATTTTTCTGGTGATCCTTCCAATCCACGATTTCGTCATCGTCAATTTCAGTGTATAATTGCTCGAGCAAATTAAATTTATCTTTCAAATTATATCAGGAGAATTAGCAGCCCGAAATAAACATCTCGGTAAGTACGTAGTTATAACAAACTACGGGCATTCGTATTTTGTTACAAATTAAAATAAACTCGATTGTTGCTTATGCACGAACCTGTTTGAAAAGTTCATTTTTGAGATAAGATTTACGAGATAAGATGAAAAGTGCACTAGAGGAGACGAAGCTGGAGTTACGAACCTGGGGCTGCTGCTGCTGCTGCTGCTGCTGCTGCTGTTGCTGCTGCTGTTGCTGACCGAGGAGCTTGAGTAAGGCAAGTTGCTGGAGTTGTTCGGGGCTCATGGGCGGCTCGCCTGTAACTGGGTTACCGGTGACCTCGGGCTTGGGTCTCGCGGTCGTGGACTGAGCCTTGAAGGGCTCGAGGTCGGAGTCGAGGTCGGTGTTGGGCGCGGCGATCCGCTTAGGTATGTCCTCGTCGTCGCGTTCGTCGTCGCCGAACTCGAGCTCGAGGTGTAGTTCGCTACCGGCCTCGTCGAGCTTCGAATTGAACTCGTTGAGGGTCTTGCTGGGGACGAACTGGTAGATCTCGGGCGGCGGCAGAGTCTTGGTGGCTGTGACGATGCGCGCTACGTTGTACGTCTGGACGAGGGTGAGTCGGGTGGTGGTGTTGCCGTTAGCGATGACCGGAAGCAGGTGAGTCTTAAGGAGGGTCTGGGTCGTGGAGAAGGTCTCGGTGATGGTCTCGAGGGGCGGTGTCGCCTGGCTCGGCTCCAGGATGATGGCCGGTAGGGTGGCCACCGACGAGTCCAGGGGCAGACTCGTCTCGTAGGCCGCCCCCGTGTTCGCCAGGATGTTCTCGGTGAGAGGCTCGCTGGGAGAGACTGGCCTGGACGGCTCGACCGTGGCGAACGACTTCTTCAGCGTCGACGTCACCGTCACGTATCTCGTGTTGCGGGAGGTGCCGACCTGCAAAACAGTTTTCCCCACTGGTCACGACTCGACTGTTCCGCGGCACGCAACGAGTCTTGGAGGATTCCGTGCTCGAGAGCGTTATCTAACCAATCGGAATGTCGTTTCGAGGAAGCGCGTACGCGCGAGCGTAAGGCTCGGGAGACGCGGGTGGGAACCGTAGCGAAATCATCGGGCGCGAGTTACGCGATTATCCCTCGTTACGCCGGGGAAAGTATGGGAGATAGTCCAGACAGCGTGGGTACGTTACGCGTTTTCCGCTCGCTACTTTTCTCTTTTGCTGCCGATCTTCGCTGCCTCTCTTGCTTTCTCGAAAGCTTATAAGCGAGCTGCGACGCCCTGAAGCGTAACTCACGAACTCTCGTAATTCACGAGGATTCCTGAAATCCTATGAATTTTGGAGATATAATCGCGCAATCGCGTAATCGCGTATGCGTTTCTTTATCGTGAAAGCCTAGGCGTAACGCCGTGCTCGAACAAAATTCTTACAAATGAGAGAAATTAGGCGAAAAAAAGCCAGGGGGAGGAGTTGTACCTGGAACTCGTAGGGCGACTTGACGGTGGCGATTTCGAAGTAGATATCGTTGAGATCGGCGGGCGTGGATATCTCGATGTTAATGGTCTCGATGGGGAGGATCCTCTCGGTCGACTGGGACGGCTCCAGTTGCTGCTGTTGATGCTGGACGCTGACGTCGATCACGTCCTCGGACTCGCTCTCGTCGAGTTCGCCGTCGAGCTCGCCCTCCTGGAGTTTGCGTTGGCTGGGGGTTGGGGACGAAAGATCCTCGGGACCGAACGGAGTTTGACCCTGGGCCTGCTGCTGGACCTGGACATCGGGCAGTCGGGGCTCGTCCTCGGCCTGCTTGCGGATCTGGATGCGGGGCTTCGGAGTTGTCTTGTAGGACCAGCGACCCTGGGTGCGCGGAAGCTTGGACTTGGCGGAGGGACTCGCGAATGCCGACGGCGACTGATCCAACTTGGTGCTCTTGTATTGCTTGGTCGAGGCGATGGCGCCGCCCGATGGACGGAAGCCATTGCGACGGCGAGTTCCGTTCGACGATTCCGTTGTCGAGGTCGTCTGCTGCTGGGCACGGTTTCTGGGACAGTCGAGTCGTAATCATTGGAAGTCATTCATCCGAGATTTGGCTCTATTTTGCTTCTATTACGGCTCTGGCGAACTTTGCTAGATTTTAGGTTTTTTCCGCTGTGCAGAAAATGCACTTTCAAGTCCGTCGGGATTGAAAATTTGAAATTCTATTTTAGGCAAGAGTTTTCTCTTCGCGCGAGTTCTTTGTTGAGAAAAAAATAAAATTACTCAATGCGCCTAAATTACATAATGAAGCTATTATGCAGTTTTCATTGCCTCTTTCCGTTTTTAAAAGGTCGTAAACGTCATTTCTCAAGTCAATGCGAATGGAATTTCTTCGTGTTTGAATAAACTCGTGTAAAAAATTTTCCCTATTAATTTTCGTAGGACTCGATTTGACAGACTGTAATGCATTGGAGTTGTTGCAGTTTGTTAGTGCATTATTAATAGAAAATAAAAACTCATCTATTGATTTTGATATAAAAAGTAAGCTCGTAATTTAGAAACTTTTCGCGCAGAAAATAAGTCAAGTGCTGCTTCGATTGAAAATATTTTACAGACTGTAGTTCTGAAATTCCCCATAATTGCTCTTTATATAATCTTTATCTGGCGTTTAAACAAGGAACAGTACATTAGTTATTGGGAAAAGTTTGTCCGTGCCCTAATGCTTACGCACTGGTTGTTTCGAGGAATTTGCGAATAAAAGCGGTGAGTCGAGGACGCCGACATAATTATTGTCGGCCCAATCGAATGGTTTTCAAAGCAGCACCGTTGGTTCGCCATTAGAGCGACGACACTCTTCGCACTTGTCGGTACTTGTCGGTACGACGAGGGCAAAGGTCGCCGTTGGCCCTTCACTGGTATACGTACTTGTAACTTAGCCGACTTCCGGAAGATCGATTCTTGGTCAAGGCGCGGCTCTGTTGTGGGCCGGATTCGTTGCTCTCGGTCTCGTCGACAATCTTGTTGCGGAACTTGGATCTAACCGAAGTTCCGGGTTGCCGGCGACCCGGACGTGCGCCTCCGAAACCTGCGGATCAATCATCGAGTCGCATACGGAACCGAGGACTACAGCCTCCACGAGAAGAATTAAACGGTGGACAGCGTGAGTAATCGCTCGGATAAAAAGTATTTTTGCTCAAAATACACTATCGAATAATGTTCATCGTCATTATTAATAGGCTAATAATTATCATTAGCCGTAGTACCAACTTAACCAATTTAACGTTCGTAAGTGACATTCCACTAAAAAATGCGTAGCCGAAGGTGTATTATGAGTATACGATGAAAATATCCTGACAATTTTGGACATCGAGAATATACGGTAAAATTGTAGCGGTGATTTTTTGTTTAAATCGGTAAATTTTCATCGCGTGCTGCATTAACGTCCGTCGAGCATTGCAATATCCAATCACCATTAAATCGCGGGTAATTTTCTCGCGTCGTTTAAAGTCTTGCAACACGTATGCAAATCACGTTCGATATTATAAAAATATACGAAGGGTGACGTTAAAAAATTCCGGAATCCGCTTTAGCTCGATAACCGCGGATCCATCAATTTTCTCGTTTACGACGTAAATGACAAGGGTCCAGTCGCGACTTTACAGCTCAATTTCTCGATTTCATCGACGATACAGGCGACGACGACGACAACAGCGAAATAACGTAGCTGTACCCGAAGTGCCATCTTAACGGCGGATGAAGCGAGACTCACCGGTTTGTTCGTTCTGCGTCTGGGTTTCGTCGCCCTGGACCGGCGGCGTCGGTTCGAGTTGTTGCTGCTGCGGCTGCTGCTGCTGCTGCTGCTGCTGCTGCTGCTGCTGCTGCTGCTGTTGCTTGAGCTTGCCGTGCTGCTGCGGTCCGAGGGTCTTGAGGATCCGCTGAGTTCCGCTGGGTTTTATTTTGGCGGGGCTCTCGAGGCCTCCGCCGTTGGCCGGTGGATTGAGAAGCCGCGAGGAACTCTGCAGCACTTGGGCGTACTTGCCGTTTATGTAGGTGCCAATGACGCTCGTCTCGTGGACTGTGGTCAAGCCGTCCTTGACGATGGTGCCACCGAGCCGCGTCACCAGGCCCGTGGGGTTCTCCTTGTCTCGTCGCGGCGACGGTCGCGGCTTCTGGTTGCCGACACTTGCCGACTTGGACGACGGACGCAGATTTATCACCTGTATCAAGGACGTTTCGCGCTCTTAGCGGCTGTTGGCTTCCTCGTCGATCTCTCGCCCTCTCGTGATCTCTTATTTCTTATTTCTATTCCCTCGGGCGCTAATGCACTCGGCTGGCGAACTCGAGCGTCGGCGATCTGGGATGCAAGGTACTTCGGATACACACGGTGTACGCGTAATGCAAGGGAAAAGTCTCGTTGCATTACTCTAATGATGTTTCTCTATTACGTTTGCAATGTTGCATCGTATATTTTCTAGAATTTTCATTCAAGCGTGTAAGCAAGCCGTTGTTGGATGTCAGGGATAACGAGTCACGCGATACTCATCGACGGAGGCATTTATAGTTTAAGAAAAAAAAACTTCACCTTACTAATCGTAAACTGCACGTTTGAAATTACCCAATCTATCCGGCAATAATCAATACCTCAGGCTCGTTTGCGAGTATAAATGTGTACATATTTTCAGGTGCATCAATGACAAATTATTCTGACAGTAACAGAAAGAGTTATGGAGAGAGACAGAGAGAGAGAGAGAGAGAGAGAGAGAGAGAGAGAGAGAGAGCAAATAAAATAGTCACACTAGCACGCGTAAGATCTTATTTTATGAATACAGCACAGTATACTCAGTTTGAGCTAATATTATGATTCATGAAGCTAAAAGATGAGAAGAGAAGCAGGCTTCGAATAAAACGTCGATCAACAAATAAATGAACACTGAAAATTCGATGAAAAAGTGTGAGACGGGAAAAAGTAGGGAAAATCTCGCTTCGGTTCACGTACTTCTCCGAAGTCGAGCGAGCAATTTATTTCCTAAAGGGATTTTTTACTCTCCAACAAGAACGTAGCGTTAGTTGCGCAAGTACAGCAGCGTTACGATTCCTTGAATGAAATTCCAGTCGCAGACTCGACACCGGTGCAGAGTCCAGGCAGCAGTGCTAAGCGCTGATCCGGTCGAGGGCCGCGAGGGCATTATTCAGCGGTCGATGTAATTTTATCGAGTGCTTATGGTATTCTATCGATTCGTGGCTGGAAGCGGAAAAGTTCGTTAGAAGGAGACGGTAGAGGTCGACGAGGAGTGGAAAGGAACCCGATCGAGGTCGTGGTCGGATCGGTCAGGATGCCTGGCGTCTTATTTTAAATTTTCCGTCGCGTCATCATGGGAACGCGGGGAGCGTCAAGGAGAGCTCGCGTCAACTTATCTACGTGGCGTGACTTTTACCGGGGGTCCTTGATACTCAAAAGCGCCAAAGTTTCTCGCTTCCACGTGGAAAAAAATTTACCGCGTGGCACCGCACCCACGTGCGTGAGACTGCCGTAGTGCAATGACAAAAGCGCCGCCTCGGCTTTCTCGCTCTTTGTAATCGTACTTCTTACGCGTTAAGTAATGAGATTAAAAATGTGAGGCTTTTATTTATATCTATATTTAGAGTTCTAAGACGATTCGATGGGAAGCTATTTATTTCTCGACGATGCTGTTGTTGCATTAATCCATGAATTCGAAATTGCTCGTGATTTTACACGATACGTCGGTCAGTTTAATCGCTTTCTCAAGTTTAATTACCCATTGTTAATTTATACTTAATTAATGGTTATGTTTCTGCTTTGGTTTTATTGAACGACGATCTTGTTAAATGCGTCATGTGCGCGCGATACTTAGCGAAGTGTTGCCAAAAGAGACACTAGAACGTTGGAACTTGATTTTATCGATGAAAAACGGCTGTACCGTTCAATTAACTTTCATGCAAAAAATTTAAATTGAATTTTACTAGGTCAAGTTCCTGCAAAGCTCCTTCTACGCGTTGATTTTTCGCGTAAGCAGGTTCATCGGTGATATTTAACACGGACTGCGCAAATTATATAATAAATTCAACGTTACTTTTTAAAAGACATTTTTAAACGTGACAATTCTATGTTTGATACGTCACTCTCGCGTAAGCAATTTAATTATTAATGAAATTAAATTAAGTGTCTTACTTTTCCGAGAAATTACGTACATCTTTTCGATTCGCCCATTAATGTCAACATCCTCGAATTAGGAAAGTCAAGATCGCGATTAGCGTATTTATTTAGTCAAATGTAGGCGGAACAGAACAACGTGGGTTAATTAAACAATTATTGTAAAAACGATTACTCAAACACGTGTTTCAATATATTCCGTTTCATAAATTCAACTTCAAATATGGATATGAAATTATTTCACACAGCCGTAATTGCATAAATTCTTATATTGACATATTTATCTACTTTCCCATCGCGAGTAAGCCGAGTAGAATTTCTAATACCTTACTGCATATTCTCCAAGTTTCACCTCAGTTTCGCGAAAACTGGATAAGCTCCACGGATTTTCCCTCCACGAGTAGATGACAAGCGAGAAGCAATGAAAATCGATAAAGTAATGGTTCAGTTATTCGCGCCTGGAATTTTATCGTAAGCTTCCCGCAAGCTGTTCTAGCTTTAAAATACTTTCTCCACCGCGTCAAACGAGTTCAACGCATCAACGTAAGCCTGTTTTCCGATACGCGGATGCGCATCTGCATCTCGACTCGTCCGACGCTTCCTTAGCCGGCATCTGGTGAAATCAATTGTCCGGAACAGTAACGAGAGCGACAAGGAAGGAAAAGAAGCGATCGCGCACAAGTAACTTAGAAGTAATTTAGAAACGCACTGGAATTTTTTATAAGTCGATTGAAAAGAGCGCTTACGCAACGACCGTCGCTGTACTTTCTAATTGATTTTCAACTTGTAAACCATAGACGCGTGATTTCGACGAGAAGCGCGGACTCGAGGGCCACTTCTTGCGGCTAGTCCTGATGCGCGGGCGGGGCTCATCGGGATACGATACCTTGTAAGTTTCGTCGACGACTTCGGTAGGCTGCTTGGACAGGAAGTCGTACTCGGGCTCGGCGAGGTTGTTCTTCACGCCGGGCACGTCTGCCGGTTTCGGGTGCACTTCCACCACCGTCGACAGGACTGGGCTCTTCGTTACGGCCTCCAGCTGCGTCGTCCCCGTGGCCTGCCACAGCGAAATTCATGTATTTCCCTCCCGCGACTCTCGCTCGCGGATCTCCTTCGTTTCTTTCTCTCGTTTCTCATTCCTCGGGCACGCGAACAATACCGGCGAATCCGAGATAAGAGCGAGAGCGAGAGCGAGAGCGAGAGCGAGAGCGAGAGCGAGCTTTGCGCTCGGGCAGAAATAATCCGTGAGTCAGCTGGGGAACCGGTTCCGCGCTTCCTTCCGCGCGTTGGGCTCATCCTCTCGGTCGCGATCGACGAGCTCGATTAATGCGCCGACTTTCGAAATCAGTCGCGGGCGCGACTCGTTAATCATCGCGTGCCGAGGAGTCGCTGAGCGCGAAAGGAAACGCGCCGAGGATAAATGGAAGAGAAAAAGCCACGAGTCGCCCGCGTGTTTCTCTCGGTCGGGTGAATTATCAGCGGCGTCGACTCCGTTGAGAGTATTTATCCACTCGCCGTGAGTAATTCAGCGAGGCTGAAACGCTCCTAGAGATTTATTCCGCGCCATTTTTCATCAGCTGCCGCGACTATTTGCTTGGCACTATTTGCTTTGAAAAGAACGAATCGGCGAATCACGTTTGCTCGCTTTCGATTTCGAGTCCTGCGACATTAAATCGCGAATTCCGATGCTATTGGCGGATCAAGCTTCACGCTTGTGCGTGTTCAACGACCTGAGCCAAACTCGGGTGCAGCTGTTTGTCCGGAGTACATTCGTTTACATCGACTCTTTCAAGAGTTTCGCTGTACTTTTCCTGTCGCCCAGCACTCGAGCATTAAAACTACGAAAGTCTTATTTCCAAGATCTTGCCCACCGCCCAGTGATCGATAGAATTATTTACGTTCGCGTTAACCCCAGGAGCGTAAATAAGAACTGAAAAATCGAAATTGCAGAGGAAATTGCAGGTGTTGCATTTGATCCTTTTGAAAAACATCGGAACCCTCGAGAATATCGTGAAGTAAAATTGTTAAGGCGTAAACGGATTAATTAACGCGGTCGTTAGTCGCAACGGCTTTGACTCACCTCGTTGATGGTTGGCTCGTCCGCGCGATTGACGACGTTCTGCTCGATGACCGAGTTGACGACGATCTTGGGCTCCTCCTTCTTGGTCTCGTCGCTTTTGTGGGTTTTGCTCGGTTGTATGTCCGGACTACTCGTTTCCTCCGCTGGTTTGGTCTCGATCGCCGGGACGCTCGCGGATTTCGGCTCGCGCGATCCCTCTGAAAAACGTCGTTTCTTATTCTGCCTCCTTGCCCGCGCTCCTCTGAAAAACAGCTCGCACGTGCGTCCACTTTGATCCTTTCGGGAATACGAGAGATCGACCTCCGTGAAATGACGTTGGAAGCTTGGAAGCCTCGCGGGCGACTCGCCCTAGTGGTAACGCACGAGTTGCGTCGGACGGTTGACGGGGAACTATTTGGCGGGGGGCGTGACTGTGTCGGGTGAACAAAAATTATAGATAGAAAGCGGAGTCGCGAATAGGGCGAATAGCACGAGGCGCCGGCGAACGTCGGTGAATGTCGGCTAGAGGCCGCTCCTGCACCACTGCACTTTCCCACAGAAGGCGTACTCGCTTTTGAAGGTGGACCTTTTCAAAAGCGCGATACACCACGTGGTGCGCAACCGATGAAATGGCCACGATTTGAAAATCCGCGATTAGACCATCTTTTGCTCGTTCTTTCGACTTGTTCTCCTTTTTGCCGATGTTCCTAGGCGATTTAGTACTACACTCGCGAGCCTAACACTCGAGCGCCCGTCATGGTCATTAATCCAGTATTTTGCGCAACCGCTTATCCAATCACAGATGCATACGTGATCTCGAAAATTATGATATCCATGAATTTAAGACTCCTTGAAAAAAGCATCAAATAAAACGTTTCAATAATTTACACCAGATGCAAGCATAAATTTCTGTCTTATTATTATATTACGAACCCACACGGGCATTCATCGAGAAATAATGCAAATCTCCGAGGAGTCGCATCTTACTCGTAATCCTATGCGACTCTATCTTGTAAATTTTTACTTTTTCTTCCCATACGGATATTTTAACGAGTTCCTGCAACCGGACGCTATGGAGGACAAAATACGATGAAGAATTGTCTGTACTGCATGCTGTGGGCATTAAAATCACGGGACGAATGCGTAAAAATAAAAGATTTTTAATCGATAAGTAGCTTTTATCGATAAAAAAATGGACTTTGATGGATGGCTTTGATCGGCTTATCTTTTTTCGAGACTTAAAGAGGAAAAGACGCGTAGTATACGACCGTTAAAGTGCCCAAACGCGTTCTTGAGGTGTAAAATCAACGTTACTTTTTGGGGGCAAAATATATCGTTGCGAGAAAACGGTATACATTTTATTAGCTAACGCTTTTATACGTTGCAGCTGTGTACGTGACTTGCAGTTTAGCTAAGAACAAGACGTAGATTTTCATATATGCAAATAAAAGTATCTAACTACAATAAGAATGTAGATTTTCAAAATGAATGTACGTAAAATGAATTCTTTCACAATCAGCCCGTAATTAATGAAGCGCTCAACAAACTCTCGGTTATTTCAAGCCTCATTTATCGATAAAAAAGAAATACAAATTAAGCTGTCGATTATAATGCACACGCATTGTAATAGTAGTTATGAAATTATTATTATTATTATTGAAAATGATGGAACAATGTTCGAACCGTTAAAGTCGTTTGATGTAATTCCTTTCTAATTTAAATAAAGCACCGTAGAATAATATTTATAAATAAAATAGCTTTTACCACGGGAAAATTCACGAATACATCGAACATCGTGCGTCCTGATACATTAGCGCACCCTGATACATCAAGGCTGTGTGCATTGCACGTGTAATACAAGTCGCCATTGTCCGTGCGAAATATCGAGAGCATCGACGTTTTCTTATTACGTCGTAATTGTACAGAATTCGCATCTCAAGCGAGCACGAGACAATTTTTATCTCTATCTATCTCATTGGTGTTCCTCATTGAGTTTGTGGACGGAAAAAATATTTGACAGCTCGAGCGAATACTCGTTCCCCGGCAGGTAATTAGAGATCGTGTAATGGTCGTGTCGAGAGGAGGCGGAACCTCGCTAGAACGTAGGTGTAGAAAGGATATAATCGAGGAGTAAAGAACCGAGCGCACAAGGTAAGACTCCGCTGGTTGTCTTGGTGGAATATCGCCGGGACGATCGTTCATCGCGTATACGTTGCGACAACGACCACAGAAGCGCATTCGCATGGATAAGAAAGTTGCCAGAGCGCCGCCGGGGATAATTAACATCTTCCAAGAGTTTCGCGCTCTGGCGCTCCCATTCGAAAACAACAGTTTTTGCTCGCCCGGTGCATCGATTAAGATTTTGACTTTACATTAACGAGAGCGCGACGTCCAATCGGTTTGATTAATCGGTCATTAATTTAAATTTACGGGAATCCGCGAGCTCCGCGAAGCAATTACAACTCACCAGTAGGTTCTCAAGCGTTAACGACAAAAAGATTTCCAACGAGAGGCTTTATTAACGCGAGACGTATCTATCGACGTATCGTTCAATCGCGAGAAATTATTTCGAGGGCATAACTTTATCCTTTGTTTACGGTAGCACTGACAACTTGAGAACTAAAATAAAATGCTATTTCGTAATTTTGATACTTCTTTGGGCTTTCTAATGTACACCGATGATATAGCAGAAGGTATGTAAGGAAGTTTATCGGTTACAAATTTCACGCCGACAATAGTCGTCATTCTTAAATGATTTATCGCGTTAAATTAAGAGACGCGCGAAGAGACGCGCGCGATGTCGACGACGTTCGGGCCTCCAAGCGCTGAATTTCGATCCGAACGAGTTGGAAAAGAATTCAAAGGCGAGAATGACACATGGGAGACCTCGAAGTGGTCGAATGGTATGAAATAACTGTAAAATTGCAGAGCGCGCAACGGTATTACGTACAATTATATCCCACTCGTCTCGTCAAAAAAGCGATTTCAAAAGAGCGCCTTACCGCAATCGGTAAACAAGCGTTGCTGCAAACCAAGTTTGACAAGCTTAACTAGTTCACCACCGAGTCTCCTAATAACTTCTTCAACGCAATCCTTCGCAATGCAGTGCACGCATAGAACGTGCGCTAGAACGTGCGCTAGAACGTGCGCTAGAACGTGCGCTAGAACGTGCGGTCGTCCTGCTTAACAGCGATTTTTCTTCGTTTGGCTGTAGCTAGGCAGAAGCGCTTCGCTTGACGTTCGATATTCAGATCCCGATGAACGCGAATGCGGATGCCAATGTCAAAGACGAACAGCGCCCGATCAGTGTTAACTCTGTCGAGGCAAGTTAACTTAGGCAGCGATTTTTGATTATTTCACGAGGAACTTGCGTCGCGACACGTTGTCCCATTAATACGACAACGTTTACAACGGTGCAGTGCAGTTACTCTCGCGATCGAGACAAGCAATTCCGTGTTAACCAGAATTTCTAGTTAAAAAGGCTTATTTCTGGTCTTATCTCGGCCAGATCCTCTTCTGGTCTTATCTCGCTAGATGGCATATCGAATTTGGCGGAACGCCGGAGTATAATTTTTGGAAGAGCTATTAAGAGTTAAAGTGGGTCTTATCGTCGTCTATCGTTACAAGCCACAAGCGCTCGCAAACGCTCACGAGCGGCGTCCGACGATTATAAATCCAGGAGCCGCGACAGTAAATTCGATGCTATCATTTTTATAGACGTCCTAGTCAGTTTCTGACGCCTTGGAATTCACACGCCTTTAGAGCAGAACGTAGAATTCCATTAGGCGCTCGAGCTCTCGTTGCGAAAGGTCAAACCGGATTACCCTGTAAGATCACTCCTCCCGCAGGATCAAAGCGGTTTGCAGCTGTTCCCGTGAAAATCCTTCCCCCTTACCTGGAGGCGCGCTCTGCGGGCTGAAGACCATGACCGTGTTGGCGATGGTGGTGGTGAAGTCGAGGAAGCCGTAGACGGTCTGGGTGATGAAGTCGTTCTTGACGGGCTCGGCGGGCACCGGCACCGGCACCGGCACCGGTTCGGTCTTCGTCCTCGTCGTCGTCGTCGTCGTCGTCGTCGTCGTCGTCTCGTTCGTGTAGATTTGCGCCGTGCAGCTCGCCGCTGCAAAGGTGGTCATTAACGCGGGTCTCGCCCTCCGTTGCGACACGCGAGGGCGCGCCGTCCTTGGGGGCCCCCGGGGAAAGGCTTCCTCGGCGGCTTGCACGCGAGCGCGCGCGCACACACGCCCGGAAAAGTACTTTCCAAGCCGCGCGCCCGACATTTTCACTGGCACACTTGGAGCCGTTCCCTTCCACTCCTCGTCCTTCCCTTCCTTTTTACGGCCGATTTTCCCGATCGTCGGAGGATGTCCCCGAGGGAATCGAGTAGGTCTCCCAAGCGAGTGGGATTTCACGCAATCAGCGATGATTTCACGGCTTTACGAGTCTCAGAGGAGTCTTCACGCGAACGAGGAGGATGCGTCGAAGAACATTCAACGGCCATCCGTTCGTACGGGCTGCACCTTATCGCTTCATCCTCGTACGAGAGTACACGTGCGTGCTTTTATTGTTCAGCGACGGAAGGTTCTCGGACGCGAGTCAACAACTAAGACCCTGGCCGACCACAATGGTCCAGCGCAAATAACGCGTTAGCTCTCGCGTCGAGGGCCCACCTAATCATCCGAGTGATTTACGGATGCGACGCGGTACTTATACTTACCAAGGGCGAGGGCTGCCAGTAGAGCTGGAAGCTTGGACGTCATGCTGCTGCTGCTGCTGCTGCTGCTGCTGCTGCTGCTGCTGGTGCTGGTACTCGTACTCACGCGAGTGGCATTGTACGGTGCACCTCAATTTCTCGAATCTGAAAAAATGAGCGAACGCGTTATTAACGACGGTATAGCAAGCGGCTGTGCTTTCGCTTTCGCCCTCGATGGGAGCTCGTATCGTCGTTTTGCGGGGCAGAGAGGGGGACTTTGTTTTCACACGGGGAGTTACGATTCAGAGTCGTTGGACGTGTCTCGCCTTTCGTTCTTCGCGTCGCGGTGCAAAGACCGGAATCTTCCAATGGAAAAGCCCCGAGTCGAACGCCGATTTTGGCCTTGAAACGCGCCTGAATTATCTAAAACACTCTCGTACTCGGCGTGGACATTCTTTGGGAAGTCCGTTTTTCCTGCGAACGCACACCTTTGGCTCTGCGTGAATTCACCGGTTAATTTGCGTTGTGAAATAGCCTTCGCGCGTATCATTGGTTTCCAAAGCGAAGGCTTCCGATAAATTCTAATGCCGACATATCGTTTATTATTTCCATCGGTAATGGGAATACGTTTGCATTGGCAAATGAAAAACAAATCCCCCCCCAACTTAATCTTTCACTTAATCTTCCAATGGCTATCTTGGGTGAGATTTTGATTTCCTTTTTTTTCGTTGACCGTTTCGGTGGCGTTGAAAATGCTCGGATTCCGAGAAATACGTGCGAAACCGACGGTGTCGAGCACTTGGGTTAAGAACTTCGGGAGGAAAAAGGCAGCGTTGAAAAGTCTGTTTGAAAAATCTAGTGGCCTAGAATTACGGATTCCAGGCAGCAACTCGCGACCATTTCCTCCGGATGATTCGATAAAATTGCGATTGTATAATTCGATAAGGAAGCGGTGTTAAAGTAGTTGCCGATCGCTTGTGGGCGACCGAAGGGCTCGAGAAGCGGCAACGCGTCGTTCACTGGCCGCGTTTCGTTCTCGATTACAAGAGTGTCGACCTGTAAAATGACGTCTCGACGACGCGATTGTTGGACGAAGGCGCGTACCGAGCCGTTGTTCGCTATGAACCCGGAGTACGTAATCGTGGCGTTCCGAGGAGAAACAATGGTCGCGAATGTAGTGCTACTCGAATGAGGTCGCGTTAATGGAAGGTCGACGTTAGCGAAGCACGGCAGCAATGGTCCATTAGAACTCTCGTTACTTTCAAATACGACATCGCGCGTAACGACGGTGTTGTTTAGGGAAAGCTCGGCGCAGGTTGCTTCACGCTAGACGCGGTGTTGCTTCAATTTTAACTACATCCTCGCAATGTCGTTTGCCGCACGATTGTTCGCCCTCCTCGAGACTAATTTTTACTTTCGTTCTCGTTCACCGCCCAATGAACTCCGAGTGAATTTCCACCGCGGCATGAGTCGACGTTTTTCACTCGCAGCCAGGCCGAAGGTACTCGGGCTCTTTTGTACAGTCGTGTGTTACGTAAAAAATTGCTTTGCCAAAGGGTTTCGTGCTTGAATATCTGCTGAAATATCGCGCAGACCGAGTCCAGGCCTCGGCAGCTATTCTCTCGTCGTAATACGCGTTTGCGCGGAGCGAGCGAGAAAGACCGAGTGTCTTCGATGGAAATTGTGAGAAGCGCGAGTGCATACGTTATTTTGATTTTGAAACACGTCTGCGTGCTCCCATCGGATCTCGAAACTTACGGACTCGCTCGTTCTTCTTCTTCTCGAGCCATTAGAAGCGGTGCGATTACGTATTCGCGTAAGTTTATCGGACCTCCTTCTCTCGGACACCTTCTCTCACCTTCTATTTCTTAATGTACGTAATCGCTTAATAGCTAATTCGTAAACATTATTCTCGAGTCCTATTAACATTTTTTGGACACGAGACGCTATTTCGTGTTTTCATTAATTTTACTTTCGTTCAAATATCTCATCGAGACTATACATTTTTTCCCTGCTTTTTTCTAAATATCAAATCTCTTTCCAAGGAATTATCTCTGCCAGGAAATGATTAATTTGCCGATCGCGGATTCCTTCGAAATACAAATTTCACGTTATTTCGATTCAGCGCGTTTCACTTTATTTTCCTCTGCAAAAACACGACAAGGTAATAAAATTTCGGTACTCGAACACTTACTACGCGTTTCGTGAGATTTCATTTGGACCAAGTACGCTAGGATGGCAATTAAACAAGGTTATAATTATATTTCCGGCAACATTATATTGTACAATCTTCGTCTTAAATTTTGCAACTTCATCTTGAAAGTATCGAGTATATTATTAACGATAAAATGCGCGGTTAGATATCGCTTTCTTCAACGATGTTTTTTTTTTTCTTTTTTTTTCTTTTTTTTTCTTTTTTTTTTTCTTTTTTTTTTTTTTTTTTTTCCAAAGACTCGAGTTTAAATATCGTGAAATTATTCGTAACATAATGTATCGAATACCATAAGCGCAGAAACGCATATTCAAATGTTGCGTTTGTTCTGGTATTGGTTACGTTTTGCACGGCATATTTTACTAGCTATGTAAAATGAATATTACAGCGCTAAAAGTTCACATATTCAATATTAAAAAGTCTTGGATCGTTTGAGCAAAAAGTAAAATACTCTACGATTGTTTTTCGTTAAAGGTAGGCATTAAAATGCTAGAAACAACTATGATTCTTCAAAATTGTATTAGCAATTATAGCACGTAACGCATCTTCAAAGCGAGGTAACGTCTGTCGACCAATTTATATATATATATATATATATATATTGCGAGAACTTTCAAAACGTACGTGTAAAATTATTGAGAACAATAATTTCACTGATACGACGTACGTTCTCGTCAAATGTACTTATAAAACTCGACCGTTATTAATATTCTAATTTCTCAACTTCGTACGCGGCATTCGACATGAACCTCCGAGCGATCCGTCGAAATTACACGCTCATTGAAATTCGAAATAATTTTCGGTAAAACGTATAATTTCTGGCTTACCTACTTTCTAAAAAATAATAATACCAAAAAATGTCGCATATCTTAACGATTTCTCCATAAAGGTAAAGTAAGTAAATAAGCAGCGACGGCTTTCGGCTCACAATTTTTATCTATTTTTGTAATTAATTGAAATAGTTCGGTCTGGTGTACAGCGATTTGAGATATTACTCTAGCCGTAACCGCGAAGCGCCAAATGTAATTGGAAAGGAAACAAAACTATGCGTTTATTTTACATGGAACTCGCTCCTTTCCATGCAAGATTTTAAATATACGGACTCGTGTTATCGAATAATCGTTGGCAATAGTTCAAGCACGTATTTACACGATTTACATCCTTGTTCACGCCACTCACCAAATTTGACACGGACATGATTTTCATTCGCCTAGAAAGTGAATAAACACTTTCTCAGCTGCTGCCCGAAACTTTGAGTTTAGCGATTGTACGATAAATAACGGGGAAGGATTAATTGAAATAAAAGTGTTAGCAATACACCCTGATAAAAAAAAAAAAATCACTGTTAAATAAATAAATTTTTACAGCAACGATTATTCTTGTTGTTCGGGTAATAAGAGCATCGATCATTGGAATAATATGCTCGAAAAATGATCAACAATCCGTAAATATTTTTTTTTACTTTACCTATTTATCTACTCGAATGAATACCTCGTTTCGATTGCTAATGTTTCGTAAGAGTGAGTTATTACGAAACACCGATTACAATAACATTAGGACGCACATTAGAAGGACGAACGTTGGAAGCATTTTAAGAAACAACTCGCGTAAAATGTTGTCTTTTATCTTTGACATAAAAAGTAAATTACTTTGCGTATATTTTGCCGAATCGTAGAAAACCCTAAGCGAATCATTTGGATGAGCACATTAGAGAACCTAGATCTTACAGGTTCTTTCCAAAGGTCAGATTCCAATAGCAGTTTTCACGGTGGTTTCGCACGCGTCAGCGCAGCAATTTTTCGTCGTCCGAAAGCGACTACCGGAGCCAGTGAAGACGATGCGAGACGACGGGTACGCGTCCGGAGAATCGCGATGCGCGCGACACGTAAGTGAGACACGTGCAGGAGTCGGGGAGGCGCTCGCGTGTCCGGGTCGATCGGGAAAAGGTTTGCGTTCCTCGCGACCACCTCCGACACCGAGATCTACGCGGGCTGTGAACTTTGCGAGTTTCGACAACTAGGATACGGGGAGGAGGTTTCTCGTCGTCAGCGATGGCTGCTCCGTATCGTCCGTTTCCTCGGAGACCGGTTGGTTATGAATCAGGGTGCGAACCCGTCGAAACCAGTACCCAACCGCGCGCATGCCGCTAACGAATTGCCAGTCGCCGTTTCTACGCTTTGCGAAAGAATTTGGACACAAAAGGTCGAAAAAGAAAGTCGCGTGTTTTCGCACGAAAAATAAAGTATTATAAGCGTTCGTAGCCGGCATTTTTCGAATTCACCCTACCTTCCCGAAGATTCGACCGTTGCGAAAAATCGAGAAAATAATTGTTCTCCAGGGTACTCCAACGGGCGCGAGCGACGATCGCATTGCCAACTATTTTTTCATATACTTTTTTAAACGTGTTCGTTAATTTTATTGCCTGCATCCCGGGAAATGAGTACTCGTGGAAGACTAATGATGCAATGCCAAAAAATTCTTCTCGCCAAAGGGACGGAGAGGCAGAACGTTAGATGCGGCATTTGCGTTATATTGCTGCTGTAAAATTGCTGAGATGAAATATTTGAAGTAGGTAATGGCTGATGTCGGACAGAAAATAAAGTCGGAAAATAAAGTCAGGCACTTGCTCGAAACGTGGCGACTTTGCTTCTCGAGTTCAGCGCCGCTCCTGGAAGCCTCGACTGGTAAGCGACGGGAATGCCTAAGTTCGGTTTAAAAATGAATCAGTGCTGCCATTACGATATTGCAATAGTTTCTTCAGTAGCAGCGGTGCCCTAATTGTCATTTTGCGCAATAATATTTGCGAACAATTCTTATAATCGGCCCAGAGGTGTTTCCCGGCGAGTTGGTTTGCGTTGACGAGCGACGGCGAATTTTTCCGAGACGAATTTCGGAGCTTCGCCGATCGAGGGAATCGTAAACGCGAGTCCCGCTCTCGCTTCTTCTCGCCTTTCGCTCTCGTTCGCGCTGCTTTTCCGACCTCGTAACGGCGCTGTCCCTGGAAAATCCGCAGCCTCTCGGCCGGCCGATAGAACGAGGCTCGCTTTCCTTTCGCTGAACGCCTCGTTACGCCGAGTCACGATCGTCGGCGGACGTCGTAAAGGCCGCCGGCCACGCTCGCGTTCGAGGACGTCGGCGACGGACGACGGCGACGACGACGGCGACGACGACGACGACGGCGACGACGACGACGACGACGACGGCGACGACGGCGACGACGACGACGACGACGACGACGACGACGACGACGACGACGACGACGACGACGACGACGACGACGGCGACGACCACGACGAGAAAGAGAAGAAAAGAAGGAAGAAAACGTGGAAAAAGAAGCGACCTTTAGTGAAAGTGAACCTCTTTCGTCGGCACAAAGGCGAGTCGCGTGTGGGACGAGACGCGCATCGAGATCCTGCGGAATACATTAAAACCGGTCGTTGGCCGAACACGGGACTCTCCTGACCAGCGGCTCTCAAGATCACGGCCGATCGGAAGCGTCGCTGCTGCGTTTTCCGTTTGCGGCATTTCGGCGTTTCTTTCATCGAAAGACGCGCTCGGGCCGAATTTATCGGGGGACGTTAGAACTGCGCCTGCGATTTCGTCTGGTTGCGGCACTTTTATCGATAGTCCAGCTCCTGTATTGTGTTTTCGTTTAACGGCACGCGCTGGAGAACTGGGAGAACTGGTAAAAGAGAGCGAAACCGCCGTTCCTCGGAGACGCGCGACGTTTGGAAAGTACGGGAGACGGTGAGAGGCATTTGCTCGTACATCGGTCGTGCGATTCCCAAGTTCCTACGTTTGATGTCGAATCGCTGACGAAAATCGCTGAAAATCGCTCGAGCACCCGTTAACCACGAATGACATCTTTAACCGCGAATCCCTGGAGGCAGTTGCCTTTTTCACTCTTCGTCCTTTTATTTGGGGCCCGGTGACTTTTTTTCCTAACGCGCGATCATTTGTTACGAGCTTTACGTTTTCAGTCACGTTGCGTTCTAAAATACGTTTTCCAATTCCCCTTCAATCGTCGCGAATCGTGCAAAGCTCAACGCCGATTTCACATTTTACCGCGCACTTTCGCTCGCTGGCCTTATCACCGTAATTAACGAATAAGTAATTGGACCCGAAAATTAATAAGCAACGACTAATGACCAATAGGAACGCACTAATGCGTAAAAGAATCGCGACTAATTAAAAGAATAACTGGAAGAAAATGAAAAATACTATTTTACCGCGTGTAATGACTAACCCATTTATAATGTTTGTAATGCATAATTACTGACGGGGCGTCTATAATACTCCGGGACGAGAAAAACCGGGATCCCGTTTAAAAGCCATGATTTTTCTTATTACCGCGATCCTAACGTCAAAGGGGATCGGAAATTAAAATCTGCGTAAATAGTGCAATAATTGAAAAATATGAAATAATTGTATTAATTGCTTTTAGGCATTGCTGAAATGTTCGCAAGACCGCGATCGTTGAAAATGATTACGCGAGCAATTGCGCAAAGTTCAACGCGATTTATTACCCTTTAGTTGGCTGTAACTAACGACTAACCGCACAACAATCGCCAATCACCGGCTTGAATCTTATTAAAGAGATAAAGCGATACTTTGCATTGCAAAAATAATGCGTGCGTAAAGAAAGATAACGAACGATCCCGATACGATACGTATATTACAAATAATGGCTGCAGAAATACTAAATTCACAACTAAATGCTCGAGCGATTCTTGGCTTTGGTAATACGAGAAGATAAGAGCAAGAACGCTGTTATTATTACGAAAAAATTTAAGGATCTTCCGAAACTCGAGGTCGCGAGTCCAATTAAATGCTAAGGTTCTCGTGAAAAGTGAAGTTTTTCGCAAATTATGCACTCGAAGAAGAATAAAAACACTTGATAAATCGTACTTGGCGATAATAACATTTCGAATCGGAATGTGCCGATGAGTCGGATGATGTAAACAAGTAACTATCCTCCGTCGAATCTATGCGACCATTACTTTAGCAACTACATACCCGAATGGTCAGCCGAGCTATTTTTACTCGCTCAAATTAACATTCTCGAGTGACACTTAGACGCAAAGTCCAGCGAATCGTAATCGTAGGATTAACATCGGATTAGTCGCGATAGAAGGCAAAACGAAAAAAAAAGAGAAGAAAAAAAAAACCGATGAATTTACGAACGAAATGGAGATTATCGACGATATTAGTTTTACGTTAAAATATTATAACAATGCATGGCCAGAACGTGAAACGGGTTTTTTTCTCTCTCTCTTCTAACGAATAACGCAGCCGTTACGCAACGGGCGCTTAACATAAATGTAAATTCACTTTTTCATTCTTTATCGGCATAAGTTACACGCGGACTTACGTAAGAGTGAAACCATAATGCGCGCTTTTCCCAAAAGTCTCTTCGCGCCTCGTGGCCTTCCACGTGAATCGAAGGCTCCTCGTCGATTAACGCCCCAATTAACGCGGTGCGCCTCGTCCTGCGTCGCTGCTCGCTTTCCCGAAATCGTTTTCCCCTCGGCGAACCTCGGACGGAACGTAGCCCGGCAAAGTTCGCCCCGCTGTCGGAAAAAACGGTGGGAAATGGAGTCTAGCTTTCCGCGATCGATGCGCCGGTCACCGACTTTTCGCTTAGGTTTCGCAACAAGACGCAGCGACTGCACTGATCGTTAGCCTCGTGTTCGAATCTCCCGTTATCGCGCTTCGACATTTTCTTTCTACTCCAGCTCGCTCGCCTTACCAAAGTTCCAGAGGATGGTGCAGTATCTCGATCCTGGCCGGTTCCCATAAATTTGAGCGGTCGTTCAAATTCTTAGCGTTCCATTGCGAAACGCCGCGATGTCTTACCGCGTGTTTGTTTAGTGCCTTCGAGACTTTTTGCGTTGAAAAGGAAAGCACAAAGTGTACCCGTTTAAAGTTTCATGCAAGAACGGAAAGTGCTTACGGATGAATATCACGAGAGTGTCGAAGGCCGTGCACGTTAATATTATGCGCCGCAAAATCAGCGCCAATAGCTTTCAGCGAGGATTATGACTTTCAGCGACTTTTTCGAATCATCGATTAAATGCCCGCTTTCAACTTACGTTCTCTAATTTCAACTTGGCGAAACGTTATAAATGCTCGTTAATAGCCGACTTTGGAAAAAGAGAAGAAAAAGAGGAAAGCGATCGAAAGATCTCGATGTAAAAGTGAGCTACCGCGGTCAATTAAGATATAAGGAAGCATAATCTAGTTTCTTTTCGCAAACTTGGCTCTTGCAGACTCGAAAGTATCGCAACGCATGCCTCTAATTAAGCTGAATTATTACATTATAAAAAGTGAGAAACTCGCGAGGAACGGAGAAACGATGAAATATGATTGGTTATTGGGCAAATGCTCGAAAGCGGCGCAATATTTGAAAAAGAAAATACGATTTCAACGACGGTCCAACCGGACAGTGTCGAGCGCCCGGTACCCGAGTGAAAACGGCAAGGACAACGACCGACATTTTCCTCTCTCTCTCTCTCTCTCTCTCTCGCGAAAGACAGATCCATCATCCCGATCGACTTCATCGGAGATTCGCGTCACGGCTTGAGCGCTGCGACGTTACGCGCTTATCGAGGGAACGGGGCCGCGCACTTTTTGTCATTGCGTGTACCGAGAGGTTTCGCGCGTCGATGCGACATTGCGCTTGAAAAAGTTTTTTCGTTGGCCGGATCGACCGACAGGAGTAATGGTGTTGCATGTCAACGGAAGGCCGACTCGCGCTCGTTCGTGCGTAAATCGCGAGTGTGGCGTTAGTCTTATCGATCCGCGATCGATGGAGACGAGTTCGATCGCGCACGAGCCGATAACTCCTGGCAATTTCTCCCCTCGTTATTCTGGGACTCGTTAGGATCGCCGACTAATCGCGCATCTTCTTCGGATACTGGACGTACAGCTCGCGTGCCCGCGTCCTCCTGGATCGACGCGATCCAAGGGAAGGAGCGCGTCGGTGGTGGGTGCGCGTGTATCCGACGGAACGGAACCCGTTAGACGGTGGCAAGTCACAGTTGCGCGCGGAATGGGGCCACGCGTGTGATTCACGCGCGCGACTCCTCGGCGACGTTGCGTCACGGAAGTCACCGGTTTCCCACACCGATTAACCGTGCTACCGAGGTTCCGCGCCTCTTACCCGCTGCCCGCGAGGCAAATTGCGAGGAAGAATCGCACGCGCTCTCCTTTCGCGTCGTTTCGTTTTGCCGCGTGACGTGTAATTCAAGCGGTTGGTGCGCATTTCCGGAACTCCTGGAGCGTGAACGGCGACGCGTCGTCGGATAGTCGAGGGGCGCGATACTGTGAAAGTTACTCATGTATCGGTCGATTGAAAACGCGCTTTGAGTTCGTTGACTTTGAAAAATCCTTGGTCCAACGCTGACTCGACATTTTGCACAAAGACAAATTTACGTCTTTAGCTCATCAATGAGAATAATTCCGGCGTATCAAAGGTATTTTCGTGCGCGAACCAAAGATTTCTCCGAAAAGTCCGTTAAAAACTCCATAAACTCGACGAAGAATCCCATTCGCTTTTATCGTCTGCTCTCTTTTTATTATTCTAATTAGAAAGGTATTCTTACATCTTATGAGAATTCCTTTGTCATTCAAATATAATTCGTATAAGTTGCGCAAGGTGCATTGTAGAAAAAGTGGCGTTGAATCACGGTGCCTAATTTATAGCCACTTCGACGAATTAAATGGAAAGTACTCGAACGAATCATGTAAAGAAATATGCCACATCATCAACGAGATTCTTGCTGACTCGCGAACGACTAGTGCGGTAAAAATTGAATTATCCGAAGGATATTTCAGGGCTATAATATCGTCCATATCCTTATCCTCGTAAAATTACCAGAATCCTCGACCGAAGGAGTAAGATTTTCAGTAGAAAAAAGCGCAAGTTTTAAGAACGGAACGGATCCTTGGATTAGCGCTTCTTCCCAAGCACTAATTGTGCATTTCACTCGAAAAACACGAGCTGCGAAATGGAACTCGAAAGGACGAATAAAGACGAGCGAAACTCTCTACACGAAGGCTTTGCTGGTTCCAGCCTCGTCGTTTCGGTTCGCGAAAGGAGCGAATAACGCGGGTGTCGCCTGTTGTGATCGACTGTGATGAACCTTAACGGTGTCGACGACCCGTTAACGTTAACGTCGCGTCCGCGTCCAGGTTAGCGCCATTGTTCGCTACGGGACGCAGGACGTTCACAATGCGCATTTGCATTACATCCCTCCTCGCGCCCAGCATATGATAGACCCAACGTCGACGCAACGTTGACGATTTATCGACAAGCACCTCGGTAAGACCGCAACCGCTAAGCCATTATCTTCACTGGGAATGAAATCATCGGGAATGAAACAACTTAATCCCGCGTTATCCACTTTCGGTGAAACTACAGAGATCCCTGAGGCGACCGCGGCTCGACTCGCGCAAAGAAATGCGGCTCATTGCTTCCGGCGTACTCGCGGATCAGGTGGTTGTGTAAATACGAGCAATCGAGCAATGCAACGTAATCACGTAATCCAAGCGCGAGGAACGTGCCTTACGTGTCTTACGCGTGAGACGCGCGAGACGCCACACTTTCACTCGGATTCTCGAGGAGCTTATCTTCGAAGCGAAACCTCGGGATATCGCGCAGATCGGAAGTTTTGGCTTTCCTCCCGCAATGGACCCCCCGAGCCAAGGAAACCGAGTGGCTTTCGAGTGGGTTTGGGAACAGCACAGGGTTTTTACGTTGGCGCGCAAATGAGCGTGAGAATCAAAGTTACGCGTTGATTAATACGCGCGATAAATAACGTAAGTGGGCGCGCCGGCATCTCGACTTTGCGCGTTCGGCGTTTACTCAAACGACTGCGTTTCGTAAATGTATTTGCGCGATCATTCGAGCGAACGATTGAAAAGTGGCGCACGCCATCGACCGATCGGAAAACTTTCCTCCGACTCTGGTGGAGGAGGCACGAGACGCGCGGCTCGTCTACTCCTCTTGTTGACGATTGCTTCTATTCCGGAGAGTCGAGAACCCGAACACTGGGGTGGATCGGGAACCATCCCCGGGGACGATCGGCTCTCTTCGCGGAAAACGGACGCGCTTTCGAGACGCTGGGAGTGCGGGTGAACGAAGAGCCGGATTGGACAGAGAGATGCAGAAGTTGAAAGGGTTGGATACTCACCCTGTGTCGCAGTTCTAGACGACGTCGTTAGACCGTGGAAGTTCAGCGAGGCACATTACTCGATCGGCCGCCTCGAAGTGACTGGACGTCGTCTAGGCCTTTCTTGGGTCCGTTCGCTCGCTCGCGTTCGCTCGATCGCGTTCTCTCTCTCTCTCTCTCTCTCTCTCTCTCTCTGTCTGTCTCTCTCTGTCTCTGTCTGTCTCTGTCTCTCTCTCTCTCTCTCTGTCTCTCTCTCTCTCTCTCTCTCTCGCAGCTTCTTGAACACATTCGACGGCTTTCACTTCGCGCGCCGCCGCCGTAACCGCCGTAGCTCTCGCCTCTCGCTCGCCCCAGAAATTCGCGAGAGCAACGATACAGAGTCTCTCGGGTGGGTTCGGAGGGATGCGCGATAGTGCGACGGGACCTGCGATCCTGTGGTGGGGACAGGAGACATCGCGGGTACCTCGTTGCACCTTGCGGATGAGTCCGTAGCTGCGGTTTCGAATGTCGCTCTCGACACCGTTGACTTTCGTTTTCGCTACTTTTCATATCCGCTTTTTCACTTGTCGGACGCAGGTGCTTTAGAGCCATCGTGAGTTTAGGTCACGAGGTGGATGCGATCACGTGTGGTGGTACTATGCTTTCTCTGGAAGCGACGCAAAGGTAACTTGGATAAGTATAGAGTGTCAGAACGACGAGCCAGATCTCAAGGGTCTTTTTCTCGTTAAAAGAGCAGTTAACGTCGTATCCGACGTTATTGTAGACATTTCTTTGAATTGCTATATTTTGCGGTGTTGATTGATTAGAGTCTTAGATGTAACAATACAGCGAGCCGAAAATAAATTAAATTACTTGTTGTTTTGAGTTGAAAAAACTGCTTTAATTCAACAGAGAAATTTACAGCACGATACTTTGGCAGTAATAAATGTAGTTCTAAGATATTTTCAAATTATTATATTTATAATAGCTATACTTTTTAAACAACTCTTTGCAATTATTCAATCGAATGATTCTCGAGTCAATGACTTTTTTCGAATCTTCGTATAAGCGATTATTAATTAACCTTATATCACTTTATTGATATTTGTTCTGCGTGCAATTTAAAAGCAAACGTAATTTATATAATTAAAGGGCATCGAAGCACCTTCAATATTTACTATTAAAATCAAAGCGGTAAACTGAGATAATACATTTATAGACATATTTATATGCACGCGTCTTGCTCATATTTAAGTTTCATTACAGGCTAAAACTTCATTCGAGTGTTGTCAATAGCAATACTTCCGTTGAAGTCCAACGTGGGGAAGGACTTTGTAAACAAGATCGTCCCCATAACAAAATTACGCAACTTTTTAGTTTATCGGGTACTTTAAATGACGAATGAAAACCTTGGCGTTTAAGTTTATAAAAAGAAATTAGAGGCTTTCGGTGCAACAGAAATTTTACGTAATTACAATTCATCGGTGATATTTTTTACGTAAAATACGACAACATTTCTAAATCTTCGTTTACCTAAATGAGATTAAAACCTAAATTCGTTTGATAAGCTGCGATAACTTTTTCTTAACACATACAAGGTAAAATATCGTGTACTATACTAAGGTAGATAAATGTGCAGTTGCAAGAAACCATACTCCAAGATATACAGTGTCAAATATGAACGAAAACTTTGAAAATTTAGATTTCAAATTTAATATTTCAATTATTATTTAATAGCCTTGATATTGCAAATGGAAAGACGTTGAAATTGTATTATACAATATTATTTAATACATTATATTTTCTTAAGCAGTTAAGGCACAAATTTACGTTTTAAAAAGTAATTTACTAAAATTTCTATTTTTACATGTCGATTAAAATTCTTGTAACTATTATATAAAAATGAAATTTCTTATATAAATTCACTAAAACCCCAATAGATACAAATTACCATACTTTGAGAATAATTTTCTTCGCGTACAATTTTAGTGGCTTTACTATCTTAATGAGTACAGCATTTGTTTTTATAATTAATTAAATAATTACTATTTTCATAAAAATTGAAATTGTAATCTTACTTTTAAATATCTCAATCATCGAATGCACTTTTAGAGTATTCTTAATCATATTATTAACATCACAATAATTTCTTTATACATACGATGTAAAAGGTAAGTAAAATAATCGGTTATATTTTTCAGACACACCCTAATCATAATAGTTGAGTAACTTATGGAATAAACATCAATTTCAATAATTTTCGAAATATTCATTATAGAATTATATTCCCTGCATGTGTATGCATAAATATAAAAATTATGCATTGCGAAGAAAACTTCTATACTTATTCAGCGAAACACATTTGCTTCAAGCTTATAACGAAGTGAAACTATTTCATGGGAAATTAAAATCTTACTTTATGTGCTCGAGAAATGTCCTTGTTGTCAATTAGTTTTAACAAATTTATAATTACTTTCTGAATTTGTTGAAGAATTAACATTCTTAACATTATTAACATCAATTGATTTTGGTTACTTAATGCTACAAAATGATTGAAGAAATATATATATATATATATATATATATATATATATATATATATATACAATTATTTATTTGAATAATTTCCTTACATTTTCGTAGCATTTTGTAGGCGATTATGATAATTTTCGTTTCAATGTGATGTACAGAGTCTTTTATCTGCTTGTTATTTTAATTTATTGCGTTAAACAATAATGTACATGCAGCTGGTTGTTCACAATTTTAAATAATCAATAAATATTATTTCAATGCATAAAATTCATTAAAAAATTGGGAACAATTTTACGAAAAAGACATTTATAATTATACCTTATTCTTAAAAACAAATCTAACCAACTAATTGAGAACTGAAAATTTACAAAAAGTAAGGAATTATAGAGAAGTATCGATCATTATTTACAAGGTATTTTTCAATGAAATCATATCCTTAAAATATGTCGTTTGAAACTTCTTTTAAAACTACAGTTTTGTAAAATTTTTCAAAGTTGAAATTTACATTTCTGACATAATACTATTAATAGAGGCAACCGTAAATATTAATCGCTTAAGAACTTGTATTTTAATATAAAACATTGGATTATCTGTAATAACTATCTGAAATATGCATAAACGAGTACAATATTTATAAATTATTTATTCTCTAAATAATACAGACTGAAAAAATTACAAAGTTGCGTAAAGTGATAGTTGTATAAATTTAGTACAAAATCTGTTCATTGATTTAGATTACTTTTATAAGAGCAAAATTCAGATATTCATTCAGCTTAAGGAAAAATGTTTGAATACAACAAAAAATAACGTCAGAATAATTATTTCATATTTATATTCAGATACCGAAAAGAGAAGATTTACGAATAAAATAAAGATGAATGAAATTTATCTCTACGTGCGTTTGTAAAAGCTACACACAATTATCAGTTTTCTTGATTCATGATATATGAGATAGCCTATGTAATAATTATAGAATAGCATAGAATTGCGTACAACTACATCGTTAAACGAATTGAACTACTCGTATTAACAGAATAGTCCACGGTACAAATATTTGAAAAGTATTACTATAGATTTGCAAAATATTCAACGCTGATTGTACAAAAAAGAAAATAATGAAATAAATATTTTATATACCGAATAAATATGTTTTCATTCTAATTCATGAAATAACGATTTAAAGGAATTTATTTTGATATTAAAAATATTTATTTTTCCGAAATATTTGAGAAAATATGAAATAAATTGCGCATTGAAAGAATCCTCGTAATTTTATTTAGACTGCATTTAATCGCTTAGGATTGTTTTTACTGAGAAACACAGTTTTAATCCATATTTTCTTATTAGAGAAAAAGATCAGAAATAGATAAAGCTTCGTTAAATCAAAATGTTACAATTATGAAGAGAATGTGAAAGATCTGAAAATATTTTGAAGTATTAGGCAACTTAATGATAGTTTTGATCAAGAACTTGCAAGTGACTCGGGGTACATGTAATTATTATTTTTTCATTGGTTCGGAAGTTCACTTCGGAGGAACAACGAATACGTCGATACAAAATTTATACAAATTTATAAAATCATTAGATGATAACGTAAAAAAACTTTCACGATCGATCCGACATTTATCTTATATTTAAGAATTTCCAACAGTTTTCATTTTATTAATTTATTAATTAATTCATAATAAGGAAATTAAAAGTACAAAGCTTAATTAACAATTGTACATGATTCGCCTTGCATCCGTACAGCAGAACTGACATATAAATTTGAATACAGTGGTAGTTTGTACTTTGAATTAGACCGAATTGACGTTTACATATCTCTTTTACAATTTTTACCCTGTAAAGTACGCGATATTTACCGCGGATAACTTTGAGATTCTAAAGTAAATGATAAATTATCGATTAAAATAACAATAAATCGATAAAAGTCGGCATTACATATAATTATCAGTACAGTACACGTGTTATTATGATTTATTTATGCCATTTACGCATAAATAAAGCAATGGCAACATCCTAATCTATTTCATACAAATTGAAAAAGGGCACATCAAAGGCAGACAAAGTATGGGAAGAAAAGAGAACAGTGTCGAATAGCTTGTCTGCAATAAAGTAAATATGTGTGCGCGCGTGTGCGTCGAGCAACACTTGCGCTTTAATCACGCGCGTCGAATTACGCAAACACAAAGTAAATAATGTTATTTTTACAGATAATTACTTTTTTTAACAATGGATATTATGTTTCAAGTGGGATGATCGGAAGGAGAAAGCGCGGATTGTCCGAGCCGTTGAACGGGGTCCGAAAGCAGCGACGAGGTTGCGCGGGAGGCTCGAGGGCGGTCGACGTCACTCTGGCCTTGACCCCGTGCTAGGCGTCCTTATAGGCGTCCTCATGTGTACACATCTCCGCGCATATTTCAGCGATTCGGCTTTGAACGATGAACAGAGTTACCGTTTCCTCCCGGAGAGCGAGCGAGCGGTATCCTGGACAACGCTTGCAGCCCCGACGCGAGGAAGACGCGTTCCCCATCGACGAGGCGACAACTGCAAGCGAAATCGGTCTGTGATTTCGTCAACGCAGAATGAGCGAAGATCATATTTCGAATAAACCGCGGACAAGCGCGAGCGTCATCGGACGACGTCGCGAGTAAACGCGCATCAGCGGGTAAACAAGATAATACGAATATAAATATAAGGTGTCGCGAGAAAGTTGCTGCATTCATAACCTCTCCGGAATATGCGATTCAAGCTTGTATGAAAACGTTATCGATGAGTAACGCGCAGGCAATGTTTTGTAAATAATTCATCATGGAGAATAAAAGTAATAAATCCGTTAAAAAATGCATGCGTAAACAAAAGCGGGCGCAACGTAGGTTGACCAGAGATGCGAACGTTGAATACTCCGAAGAGCCAACGCAAGTAAATACATTTATTTTTGATCTTTTATAAGTTGCTCTAGTTCTGAAATTTTTATTCTCTAAGCACGTAGCTATTTGCAATGCTGGTCTGGTAACTGGGCTTAAACGAGAAACCTTGGAGCAATTTTTAGAGGATATAGTACCAGAACATTATGTAGTTATGCCTACAGGAAAATCGTACTGCTTTGTTTACTTTTATACGATCGATAATTCAATAAAATTTTACGAAAGAGTTCATGGTAATTTAAAAGTACCTGGGCAAAACACTTGCTTTTATTTAATGTACATCAAATCGAGTAAGTAATCATTTAAATACCGAAATATTTATGAACTAACCGGTTACATCAACCGCTTACATTTTAGTTCCTTCCCCGGAGTTAATAATAGCTAATTATTTACCGCGCGGCTTAACATTAATAACAGATTTTGTATCTCCAGAGGAAGAAGAAATACTTCTACAAAGTATCGATTGGGAAGAAAAAGAAGAAGGTAAAGATATTTCGAGTAACGTAAAAAGCATTCTTAAGCCGTTTGGATGTAATTTAAACGCATTTTAAACGCATTTTAAACGCATTTATTTAAAGCAGCAGAGAATTCGTTATCAGAATTAAAGCATCGTAGAGTTAAGCATTTTGGTTATAAATTTCGATACGACAATAACTCGGTAGATATCGATGATCCCATAAAGCCGATACCTAGGAAATATGAATTTCTACAAAACTTGTTTGAGAAACATGGTTGCGGAAATTTTAAATACGACCAACTCACTGTAAATAGATACCTACCAGGTCAAGGTTCGCCATTCTCGATAACTTTAACTGTTAAATCCCTCAAAGTTTCATATTTTCATAGTTATTTTCTTAATTTTTAAGGAATACCACCCCACATTGACACTCGTAGCATATTTGAAGATCCAATATTGTCTCTGTCTCTTGGTTCAGCGTGCGTAATGGACTTCAAGCGAGAGGGTAAAAAAATTGAAATAGATCTACCTGCGAGATCATTACTAGTAATGGGGGGTGAAGCTCGTTATGTTTGGACTCATGGTATTTGCCCTCGACATAACGATAATGTAAAAGTGAAAAATGGACTTTCTACTCGTCCACGAGGTATCAGGGTCTCGTTTACATTTCGCAAAATTCGCAGAGGTGATTGCCCTTCTGAATGTAACACGCATCGTCCTCACGAGGAAGCAGTGCCAAAAATAACAAAAATTAATAATTCGGTAGCATCTCTACTTGAAAACGCTCATGTACATAGTGTAAGTTTAGCGCTATATCTACCTTGTTTTTCATAAATAATCAAAGTCCTCCTTTTTAAAACAGGTTTATGAACAAATTTCAAGTCACTTTAATGAAACCAGGTTTAAACAATGGCCAAAAGTTACAAAATTTATCGAGCACGTAGAAACCGGTGGTCTTTTGCTCGATGTTGGTTGTGGTAATGGAAAATATCTCTCTGAACACTCAAATGTTTTTAAAGTAGTTTCCATTTATTAATCAACTCTTGTACTCTATAATAATTTACAATAAAGTAATATTTCCATTTTAGATGGGTTGTGATCGTAACACAGGCTTTGCTCAAATATGTCAAAATAAAGGTTTTCAAATTATATTAGCAGATAGCCACCAAATTCCTTACAAATCAAATATTTTGGATGCTGTTTTGTGCATTGCAGTCATTCACCACTTTTCAACGAGTGAAAGAAGAAAACGTGCCATTTCCGAGATCATGAGAGTTCTTAGAGTCGGTGGTAAAGCACTTATTTACGTATGGGCCAAAGAACAGATCAAGGATTCTATGAAATCGACGTATTTACAATTCAATACAAATAAAAGTAAAGAAATCGGAAAATTGGTGATGCACGAGACCCAATTTCAATCGATGGACAGTAAGGTGATTCTTCCTGTTCACGAAAACCGAACAGAATTTAGCAACAGTGACATGTTCGTTCCATGGAAACTTAAAGACAAGGGAGAATTTTTGAGATTTTATCACGTGTTTGAAGAAGGCGAATTAGAAAAATTATGCATGGAAATACCGTCAGCGAAAGCGCAAAATGTTTATTACGATCAAGGAAACTGGTGCATCGTGTTGGAAAAATTACAAGAAAAAAAAACTTCAGATAATTTAATTTCATGAGAATGATTTTGGTGTAATCTATATAAAAAAAAAAAAAAAAAAAAAAAAAAAAAAAAAAAAAAAAAAAAAATACACATACATACGTACGCATGCATGCACATATATTATGTATGTATATACCATGAATACGATAAAAAATTGGCATATTTTTTGAAAAGTTTATTTAATCCCTAAGAGACATACAAAACAAACGTTTTCTTTGAAACTAAGATATTTCCTAAAGTAACACAGGAAATTTTGTCATGAGTGTTTTATTTTCAATATTTGTTTTTATTCATTATCACCATCAATGTATCTGCTTTTCAGAATCAGTACAATTCATTTTTAACCAGCTATATCGTTTAAAATTATGCACATCTGCAAATCAGTATTAAAATATTACAATTTTATATTTTTACAGTATTAGTCCTCTAGCTCCCTCACTAAAAACAGGTTTTTGTTATCATTTTTACTTTAACTTTTGTTCTCTCGTATTACGCCTTGTTCTTACACTTGTGTCGTATTTATTATATTAATCGTACAGTCGTATTATTCATGACGTATGTGCGGGGGAGACGAAGAGCTTAATGCTGAAAGTGGTGGCCAAGTGAAAATGAGATATTTTCTCTTCGTTACGTTATATATATATATATATTTTTTTTTGTAGTTTTGTTTTGTTTTAAGTTTTGCTTGGTTTGTAATACAAGTCAGTCGGAAGCAACAACACGCTTCTTGGATATTTTTTCTCACATATAATTATCATAATCATCATCCTGGCAATAAAATCTTGAAGTAATACAGAGCTTGCAGCTCTTCAGCGTCTTTATATAGTTTGCTCTAACCGATGACGATTAGGTAATCTGTACATACTAAGACCTAGGAATGTTAACATTACAAGAAACCACAATAATTTATTATAATACAGCCTGCTGTACACCAGAATGATTTTCATGTAAGGCGGTGCGAAATACCGACACACCGCCTTGTCGCCTTTGTCCTCGGACGAAAAACGAGCACTATATCGTGTTATTAGATTTTGAGAAAATATTTATAGAAGCTTGTCATTTTTGAGAAAATCATTTTTATTGACAAAATGAATGTAAGAAGGGGATATAACGATGGTAAGGGGCAGGGACCGATCTCTTGGTTTCGAATCAAGTATGCATATACATATACACACATATACACACACATATGTATAGATGTATGGTATGCTTGAACATTGTAATATAGTCAAATGTGCTAGTCAGTCGAATCAAAATTTAAAAGAACTCAAAATAAACGTACAATGATTATTCGTACTAATTCGTTTATATATATATAAAAAAAAAAAAAAAAAAAAAAAAAAAAATAATAATAATAATGATGTAAATCGAGTGTACTATTTGCGTTACAATGACTGATAAAACAGACTTCAGCACTCTCTATAATCCCCGTTCCAACGATAAACAGCATATTACAATCGAGAGGAGTGGAATAACAATGATTTATGATGTACGCACAACAGCCACGCTTTTTCACTTTCTTCCCTTTCCCTCGTTTCCTCACATCTGTGCAATACATTAGTTAATAATGAATCTTGTGCTCTTCGGCCGTGGAGCAAAAATTTCGAAAAAACTTGCTTAGTTTGTTTTGATTTAAGAAAGCTGCCTTCGGCTTTCTTTCGCTCGTTAAACCACTTGCTAATTAAACATTAGGCTCAATCACGCGCGTTGCAGTCCTAGATAAGAGTATCATATAACTCGAGATCGCATTGAAACGTACGCGATTGAGATCGAATTGTACCATTAGTGGTTCATAACATCGATATAAATTACACAGGTACAGCGAGGTGCAGCACATCGGCACACTCTTCATTTAGAATCGCAAATAAAATAAAATAGAAAAAAAGTAAAGCCACCATCTCCCCACCTGCGCGATTCATTCAGCCGATCCGAGCATGAGAATTAATTAAAGAATAAGAAATATAACTGTACAGAAATCGAGTAATTACAAAAAACTGCTTTATTATCTTATTAATCGCATACTACGCTGGCACCGAATGAACTGAACTGATAACGTTCCGCGAGCATATCCTCTGGAGGTGGAACGCTCCGTCGATTAATATAATTGTCCTTTCCATCTTTTTATTTTATTAATAACTAAATCAAATGTTTTTATCTTTTTTTGCCGCTTTTTAACATAGAGTGGAGACAAAGTCAGCGATAATTAAGCCCCTGCGCCTTCCACCCCAAGACAGAAAAGTGGGCACCATCTATCTCTCTCTCTCGTTTCTTATTTTCCTTTCTCTATCCTATGCCACTTTACATGTTACTATCAATATGTTAAAATACAAATGTCACTCACGCAATCTCCTCTCGCATATCACTCACACATACAATTTTCTTTTAAAATAATTATTATAATCGCGGTTTTTTTTTTAATTATTATTGTGAACAGTCGGGGGACTGGTGGTTAGTTATTTGTTCTCCTAGTGGTGTAAGTACGCTCACGCTAAGGTCAATGGTATGTACAGTAGGTGAGGTATGCATCGGGATCAAGGACACGGGGTGATAGATGAGATTTTTGACGTGCGTCCGCTAATTGTTACTCTCCTTGCTATTCGTCTTCTTCTTCCCATTCCTCCTCGCTCTTGGCCGCTGCGGGTGCTCCGACTCCAGGTCCGTCCTTCATTTTCTTTTTGTACGCAGTCATTTCCTGTAACAGACGTAAGTTGTAGTTGGCAGCAGCCGATGCGGGGAACGCGTGCGAGCTTGCTTGCTTGCGTGCGTGCGTGCGTGCCTAGCGTATACTCACTCTTTCGTATCGAGCCTTGTCCTTCTCAGCCATAGCCTCGTATTTGCCTTTGAGTTCGGGACCGGCGTCGGACCATCTTTTTCCCAGTTCCTTAGCGATATCACCTACGCCGTATTCGGGGTTCAGCATCTTTACCTTACCGCGCTCGTCGTTGCAGAACCAGAAGAAGGCCGACCTGCGGATAACACGTTTCGCTCAATCTCACCTCCCTTTCTTGCAAAATACTTTAAGCAATTCATTCCTCTAATCCAGCGCTTTCGATTAAATCAGCGACTATCCAATCGAACTTAAAATTACCCTGACGCTTAAAGAATACGAACGCGCGATATCCGTGGCATCGTCACCGATTCTGCGTTCTCGTTGCTTGTATAACAATTTTCAAAGAACATGTCCAAAGAGACGTTCATCATTCGCGATCAGTGGCTTAAAACTTGTTATTTGTAAAGGCAAGGCATCAGAAGGTATAACACATTTGCAAGCGATTTTCAATATAAAAACTTCCAAGTCTGCCAAGTTTGGATCACAAATAATAGACTTGGTAATTTTAACATCAATGTCCAACCCCCCCCCCCCAACGTGGAGTGGAAAAAATAAAAGAAAATCCATAAGCGCCGGTTATACTTACAAGGACCTCTTGGGTGCGTTGGGATCCTTGATGTGCTTGCGCTTTTTGCCCCGGCCCGTCACCTTCTCGCCCTTAGGCGGTATGTAGCTCTGCATCTCGGTGTCGTATCTCTTTTTGTCCTTTTCGGCCATTTCGTGGAAACGCTTCTTTTCTTTGTCGCTCATAGTCTGCGGGCAGCAAGATTTGCGCGAGAGCACGCGACACGTCGTGTGATTACAGCAATATAAACATGTATATGTAGAGAGAGAGAGAGAGAGAGAGAGAGAGAGAGAGAGAGAGAGTCAAATCAATAAGCGCGTGTCAAATCTACGCGATACAATGAGTGGAAAACGCAAGAAAACGAAAAGATGTAACAGGATCGAGAAAAGAAGGCTGGCATTAAAATTCGAGCGAAGGAAGGATAGGTGGACGACGTCGATGAGCGCGAGGAAAAACGAGAAGAGGTGGAGGGGGAGGGCGGGGGGGGGGGGTGTGACACGCGCACGGGTCTCGCGTATTGATCGCGAGGGCGGGGGGTCGCAAGGACTCCCCCATTTTCACCAGGATATCAATTTTCATCGCGCAGCCATTGCGCGAGACTCGGAGCTACTTTCGGCCCGGAGGCGCGCGCGCACTCCACGAATACCGGGAGGATACGGAAGAGGCGAGGAGCGAAGAAGAGCGGCACAAGAGGAGGACGGATGAAAATGGCTGCGTCGGATTTACTCACCTGCCCTCGGATAGCGAGGGCGAAGCTTGCGAGGACGAAGCTTGCGGAAGCGCGACTGAGCTGAGCGGATTTCTGCGTGGGCGCGAGGACATCGCCGTGTCCTTTTCCGGTGGCGCGCGTGCATGCGTGCGCGGGCGCGGGTGCACCGAGAGGGTAGCGGCGGCGGCGGCGGCTGCGGCGGCAGCGGCGACGACGACGACGGAGGTGGTGGTGGTGGTGGTGGTGGTGGTGGTGGCGCCTAACCCGAGGGCACGCACGGCTGCCTCGCGGAACACGGTGGATATTCCGTGTCGGGCTGCGGGATGCCGGAGAAAGAGAGAGGGATACACGCCGTGAACTATGGCGAAAGGGGAGGCGTTCCGGTCGAAGGGCGAGCTGCGAAAGAAAGATAGAGTCCGAGAAGCGCACGCAAGGGTTGGTCGATAGTACGCCAGCAATACGCCCTCCTCTCTCTTTCTTTTCTTGCTCCATCCGCCGTTGCCCCAAACCTAACCCAATTTTTTTTCACCTCCGCCTACGCTTCTCCCCCGCTCCCGCGCCATCTCGTCCATCGTCCCCAGGCTATTCGCCCGTAATTCCTCTTCCTATCGTCTCGCTCGTTACTTCGCCTCCACCCGCCAAGTAGCTACTAACGCCACTATTATTTCAGTGGAGATAGAAGCCCAATGAATTCGGGGAATGGAGTCGCCGTATGCACTTATAGCGCGAGAGTTCGCCTCATCCCGAAAAACTTTGGCTCGGATCGTGGATAATGCCAGTGGCGTTATTTGGCGAATTTTCCGCTTCGTTACCGGCGGAAAACTCGTCGAATTTCTGCCCGCTGGAGAGGAGAAATTACGCTACGAACGAACGAGACGAAGGAACGGCCATACACGACGCATTAGCGCCAGATTTTGTATTTATACGCAGTTGCTCGAGATTACAGGGCCGGGGGGGGGGAGAGAGAGAGGCGTGTGTTTTTGTTGATCTCGCGATGATCAATAAGCGTATACTCGACATTCAGGGATATAATTAATGGTCTCCTCGTAAGATGCCACGATCGCTCCACTAATGTTCCAATTTGCTTCATAATGACATATTCGTTCTCGCGCAACACTATCAATGGCGATTGAAACTGTTCGCTCGGCTCGATAAAATTTCGCTTCTCGTTAGTCCGGCTTTATCGATGGTCGACTATTATTACGAACGAGAGGACGAGTGGCAGGTCTATTCCCAAGTCCATTCTGATTTGGTCCCTTTCCGAGCGATAATACACGCGCACGCACGCGTATCCGGGTATTATCTCCCGAGGCTACTGCGTGCACGCGTATTAGTGCAGTCGCGGAAGTTCTTAGTTCTGGGACGGTGTTCTTGGTCTTACCGATTCGATCAAAACGACGGAACGGCAGGCCCTCGACCAAGTTAATTAATCGGCCTCGTTCGTTAATCCTCGTTTCCTCCGCCCTCCCCGGCCCACGACAATCGCTTTGCGCCATCTTCGTCAACGAGTTACATTTCATTATCGCGCGCATCGATCATGGGACAACGTACGACGTCGAGCCTTTTTCCCGCCAACGTCGAAATTACATCGGAGCTCGACCCCGGCCTTGGCACGTGAAATTGCAGCGCCATTAGGCGGCGCGGGAGGACGACGACAAGGGGGAATTAAAGACAAAGCGAGCGGCGCGTGCCAAAGAACGTCGATCTCGAGCGACCGAGGACGTTTCCCGGTGATACCCCGAGTCGAGAGCGCCAACGGCAGATCGTCTCGTCGTGAAAACCCGGGGAGGCGTATCGCGGCACCATCGTCGCATTATCGCGTTGGAAATCCCCGGAGCATCACCTACCGCGCGCTTACTCGCTCGCTTATCGCCGGTTATTGCCGGAAGTCGAGTGGCGCGAATGACCTGCCACGTGAGTGAGCGAGTAGCCGATGTTTATTTGGTTAGCCGACCTAACGTGTACCACCACCATCGCCACCACCACCGCCGCCACCCGAGACCGATAACGCGAGGCCGGAATTTCCCGTGCCCGTAAGCCTTCGCCAAGCTTGACATCGGCTCCAAGGGCTCGGGTACTCGACAGGGGTACTCTCGTTAGGAACGTAATTTTCCGAGCGAAGTCGCTCGTCTCCAACCCTTCCTCTCCCCCCGGCGCGACCAGCCGACCGCGCACAACCGCCTCGAGCGATTAAACGCTGTTTACATCAATCGGTGTAAGTAGAGGCTCCGAGAGGCTTTGACCCGGGTAAATACGACGGGCGCCGTGTACGCGAGGCTGGCGCTCGGCGCTACAGCCGCGAGATTATTAAGGTTTTTCGAATAATTTGGTCGCGGGTGCGCGCGTTTCCGTTGACGCCAAAGTCGGTATTTATGAAAGCGGGCGTTTATTTACATTCGCCGTACGTGGAAACGGGGCCTACGTCCACGTAAGCTTTCGAAGCGACGGCCCCTGAATAAGTATCCGGAGAGATATTTTTAAATTGCAAATGGCGGATACATCCAATATGGCGAGCTCCTGCGCGAGCGTATTAAAATTAATGAAATTAATATTCGCCGCCGGCGACGAGGCGCGGGTCGTTTTTCCGCACGACGAGTTCCACGAACTCGCGGAGGCGCGCCGTCGCCGTGGAAAAGGAAGGCGACTCGGTCGCGCCGAGCCTTTGATACGCCCTTCCACTCGGTGGGTGTGTGTGTGTGTGTGTGTGTGTGTGTGTGTGTGTGTGCGTGTGTGTCAAAGATCATCTCGGCGAAAATAGATCGCGAATGTCGATGGGACGAGGGCGGGGGGTGGGGGTGGGGGGAGAGAGAAGAAAAAAGAAAAAAAAAAACAACAACGAGGCGCTTGACGCATCGTGGGCTTCTATGAAAGATAGGGGCGAGACCAAGACCGTGTATTTCTGGACAAGTTGCGAGAAAAAGCGCGAAAAATGAAACACAGGGGGAGGATGGAGCGAGGAAGCTCCTTTAGTACCACTCACCTTCCACCTCGAGGCGCACTTTTTGGAGAATTCCTGGAAGACGATGTTCTCATCGGGGTGCTTCTTCTTGTGTTCCTGGCGGCACGTCTGTACGAAGAAGGCGTACGCCGTCATTCTTCCCCTCGGCTTGGTCGATTTCGCTCCTCTCTTGTCCTGTTGTAAACCCGCGTTATTTTGTTGAAGATTATTTTGATGATGTAACTGCTGTATCTGATGCTGAAATCGAGAAGATAAGAGCCTACAGTTAGAGGGATGGTTCGCCCGCTGCCAAAGCTCTTTTTCCCACGGATTTTCCCGCGGACATCGTCCAGGACATCGCACTCCCGGATCCCTTTTCCGCGGAGCTCGTCGTCGTTCGTGGCGCGTCGTCGCGCGCTAACGAAACCCCCGTCGTGTAATCGCCCACGCCGTTTTTCCTCAAAATCGATACCGTTTTATAATGCCAAGCACATTGTAAAAACACGCGCTCCGCGAGCTTACGTAATTTATTGGAGTGTAAATTTATGCTCGATGGAGTGAACTGCTCGCGTTATCGCGATAAAATTAATCGCGTACATGTAGATCGTCGCATGCGCGAGCCTAAGTTTACCCATATAAAAAATTATTTTTCTATTTTTTTCCTCGAAAGTCGTCGCGCTCCAACGAGAAAATATGCTCTAAATTTCAAAGTTGGCCAACGCGTACCACGGAGAATCCAATATTCATAGATCACGATGAATTTCAAATCGATTCGATTATTTTCGCCCACGTATACCGAGCGAACTTTCTATTTTAAATTAAGTAACACGGATTTTCTTGTGTCTCATGATACAATATCTCCGACACAATATCGGATAAATATTAGAAAGGTAATTTATTCTATTATGGTCGGAATACTATTAGCGCGAAAAAAAAATATTATTCAAGCGACTTATTACATTGGAAACGAAGAGAGAAACGTACGGATATACGGGCAATTGCGAAAAGAACGCAAGATACGCTCTCGATTTTTATCTCCAGAGCGCAAAATAAAAACCGTTCGCTCCAAAAATTATTACCAAACGTTCCTGCAGAAGAATGCTATGCTCGCCTCGTTTTTACGTTTCAGAGTACTCGCATACTTAACACGACAAAGAAAAGAAAAGAGAGGAAAAAAGAGAGAAAAAAAAAAAAAAAAAAAAAAAAAAAAAAAAAAAAAAAAAAACGAAGCGAAGCAAGAGCGAGGGAGCGAAAAAACAAAGTAATCAAAGCAATTATTCGGTGTAGGAGCAAGAGAAAAAGAAGCGGCAAGAGGAACATAAAAATCCCGTAATTTTGGTAATCTTCGGCTGGTCATTTTTGTCGAAAAAGGAGCATTAAGATGAAGAAAAAGCGAAAGAAAAAGGGAAAGAAAAGGGGAAAGAAAAGGTAAAAGAAAAAGGGAAAAAAAGGCACGACGACAGCTATGGGAAAAACGAAATAGGCAACCGCTGACCAGAGAGAAGAAACGGTATCCCCGCGTAACCTTCGGAAACTGACCAATTACACATCCGCAGCGTGCACGAGTCACTGACACCGCGAAGCTGCGCCGACGACGACGACGACGACGACTGTGTCGCGTACGAGACCAAAGAAGCGCAAAAAACATCTCCGATCAACGAATTCATTTTGGCCTCTCTGTATCCCAAATGTCCTGCCCCATGCCCCCCGTCCTCTGCCCCAAAACTTGGCACACACGACGACGGTGTCATCGACTTTAAACGCAGGCCAATAATCGACGCGGCACCAATTACTGGACAAACGTTCGGTTACGTATCTATCCACCGACGAGTGCCCGACGAATTCAAAAATTTACCCACTAATCCGCACAACACAACAACAGAAAAGGAACATTAGGAACATTCGATGATGAATCATTCGAGAGAGACATCGGCAGTGCCCGGAGCAAAAACGTCGGCGAACGTCCGGTAGTGCTCTCTCGTGCTCTCTCGTGCTCTCTCGTGCTCTACTCGTGCTCTCCCAAAGTCGCCAAAACTGTTAGTAGCAGTGGACCCGCGCGGGGAAGATCGGCGATGTCCCCGCTGGGAAAACAAATCGCTGCCCCGAAAAGTCGACGTTCGAGGGATAACACGGCAGTGACGGCTATGAAATCAATAGCGTGGCACTCGGGTCCGAGGCGGTCACGACGCCGACCACGACGTGGGCCACCGCCAAAGAAGGCAGAGGTCGCGCAACCTCCTCACCTCCGACCTTTCGGGGAAGAGGACTCGGCCAGGTAGACGAGGAGAGCCGAGGTCGGAACTGTCGGAGCGCGCGTTCTCGAACGCGCGCTCGATACAAAATGGACGGGCTGGACGGCGGAACGGGGGTAACGGGGGGGCGGGCGTGCTGCGGCGAGGAGGATGAGGAGGAGGAGGAGGAGGACGGGCGGAAGGGGGTCGCGAGGGCCTCGAGCGACGAAAACACGCGTGAAAGTTCGAAACGGATAAAAATTTGGTCGGCGACGGCGGCACAGAGGCGCTTTTTTCACGTTTAATCGGCGCCGCGCGCGCCGTGCCGAGTCCAAGAAACTCGAAGCGTTCGCATTCCTGAGCCAATTGCGATCTCCGTTGGATATGAAAATAACCTTGGAACCGGATTGGCGCGAAAAGTGGAATGGTTATTGCGCGCGCATTTTCCTCCGCGCGCTCGAAAAAAGCGCCGTCGAAGCCGGAAGCGACGGTCCCCCGGCGACGGGGCGGGGCGAGGGGGCCCCGGCTGCTCAAGGGTGGCGTGCCGACCCCGAGCCAGCGGCTCCCCACGTGCGCCACCTCCCCGGGACATAAACAGGCGATCGCGCGCACACGCCCGGGGTTTGGGCGGCGGGGCGCGGTGGGGGGGGGGGGAGGGGGCCGCCGACGAGGTTACGCGCGGTGGCTTAGGACTGACCGGCGAAATGATGGGAGGCGTCGAGGTCTGCGTGGTGATCGAGGCCAGGTGCTGTCCCTGCTGGAGCTGCTGCTGGTGCAGGTTGTTCTGCTGGTCCATGACTTGGCTGGGGTACCACCACTGGACGCCCGGTGGCGCGGAGGGCGCGCTCACTGGCACCCCGGTCCTGTAATCGTAGCCCTTCATGCAGGCAACCGGACTGCTACTGGACACGGGGCTGTTCTGGGCGCCCGTCGTCGCGGGGTTCTGGAAGCTCGAGGCCATCTTGTAGGAGAAGAGCTGCTGCGTCGCCGCCGCCGCGGCCGTGCTCCTCACGATGTCCTGGTGGTGCTGACTGAGCTGTTGCTGCTGGTTCAGCAGGTGCTGGTGTAGGTTCTGCTGCTGCTGCTGCGCCTGCTGCTGGGCCTGTTGCTGGGCAGCGGCGACGGCAGCTGCTTGTTGCTGGGCCTGCTGCTGGGCAGCGACGGCCGCCTGCTCGTTCAGGCCGGCCGGCCACCACGCGGTACCGGCCGAGCCGTCCTCGCGGTTACCGGGGCTGGCGGTGGCCCAACCGCCGGATACGCGGTGGTGCTCCGACATACTGTCGTCGGTTCGTGAGGAGGCCGTGCGTGCGTGCGTGCGTGCGTGCGTGCGTTCGGCTCGCGTTCGCGAGCTGCGCGCCCAGAACCTGTGTGGCGCCCGACTGCCTTCGGCGCTAGTCGTTCCTCTCGCTCCCTCGTTCTTTCTCTCTCGCTGCTGCTGCTGCTGTTGCTGCTGCTACTCTCTCGGGCTGCGTCGTTGCCCCGTCGCGTTTCCTCTCACGCGCGCGCACTTACGCAGCGGGCGGGCATTCGAGCTCCCGCGCTGGCCTTCCTCGAGGAAAGGCACCGCCTCTGGCCACTGCCACGGTTATCTCTCGAGCGGTGCACGGGGATGTCGCCGCGCTCTTCCTTAGGGCTTCCTTACGGCTTTCTATGGCCCCGAGGTCCGCGCGTCGTGCTGCTGCTGCCGGTGCTGCTGCTGCTGCTGCTGCTGCTGCTGGCGGCGGTGGTGGTGGAGCGCCCGGATCGCGCTCTCTCTTCCTCTGCCCCGCTCGCTATGTCGCTACTTCTAGCCGTGCGCGCTCTCGCGGAAGCGCGCCTACCTCTCCTTTATTTTAGTTATCGCGGAGGGCGACGACTCGAGGGTGCCGCACCGTTTCCGTTGCTCGGGGACGGACGGAAAATGCGCGTCCGACGGACCGGCAAGAGGCGACAACACGCGGCAAATGCGTTGCGCGCCGTCCTCCTCGTCGTCGCGATCGCGATCGACGTCGTCTTCGAGAGTTTGCTCGCGCGCACTCCCCTTATCTGGACGATCGCTACCACGGCCTCTGGTGCTCCTCTTGTCGCCGTCGTCCTCGTTGTCCTCGTTGTCGGCCGCCTCCTCCTCCTCCTCGGCCTCGACGTCTTCGGTGTCGTCGTCGTCGGCTGTTGCACTTTGTGCGCCGCGACGGCACACGCGCACATATAACGCGACACACGCACAGTCACACGCGCGCACACGGTTCGTCTTGTTCGGGACTACACAACAAAATGTCGGCAGCGGCAGCGGCAGCGGCTGCGGCTGCGGCTGCGGCGGCGGCGACGACGACGACGGAGCGCTCGTCGCTCGCGCTTTACTCTCTCGGGCGGCTGCTGCTGCTGGTGCTGCTCGTGTTACTATTGCTGCTGCTGCTGCTGGTGGTGCTAGTGTTACTATTGCTGCTGCTGCTGCTGCTCCTCGCAACGTGACTCTCTCTCTCTCGAGGAAAACGTCAAGAGGACGCGCCGAGGCTCACGCGCTGCTGTGCCTCGTCAGTCCGTCTCGCTCGTGCTCGTTCGCCGTGTCCGTCTCTGTCGATCTCGTGGCGTGCGGACGGCCTCCGTGGGCACGGGGCGACGAAGGCGCGGCGCGGTGAGACGCGAAGAGACAACGAGATATGTACGGTTATACTCGGGATGTGCGCTCGTACCACGCTCGACGCTCTACGCTGTAGCGCTCCAACGTTCGTTAGGGCCCTGCTGTGCGACGAGTTCCGTGGGCAGGAGGCGGGTGGGCAAGGGAGGTTATAGGCAGGCGACCGCTCGTTCGTTCGCTCCTTCCCTCTTTTTCCTTCCCCCGAATTCGCCCGAACATTTCTTCTTCCCTCTCGCTCGCTCGCGCTACGTCCTGGGCTCTCGACCTTCTCCCTCCCACGGCTCCGGCCGATCGCTCTCCCTTATTCTCAGCTCATCTCTCTCGCGCGCTCGGGCACTGCGCCTGCGCCGAAGCCCCGTCTCACTCTCGCTCGCTCGCTCACTCTCTCACTCTCTCTCTCTCTCTCTCTCTTGCACCAAGCGTTCTTGTTCCTCCCTCTCCTTTTTCCACGCGCTAACGCCAGCGTACCACGGCGCTCGCGCTACCGAAGCACTGCCGTATCATCCATCTCTCTCTCTCTCTCTCTCTCTCGCCCCCTCTCTCTCGCTGCCGCCCCTTTGACTTTCGTTTTTCTCGGCGGCCGAGTTCGCGCGCGCTTCCGTCGCGGCGTGGGCGCGAGAGCCGAGGGAAAGAGCCGTGCGAGCACGCGCTCCTCTCGTTCTCTCTCTCTTGCACTTTCTCAAACGTTCCCCCGAGATCCTCGGTTTCTCGAAAAGGCCGTGGTGCAGCAGCAGCTCGGCATCCATTTGCCGCTGCTGGTCGCCACCGCGGTTTCTCTCCGTCACACCAACGGTGGTAACGGCTTTTCGACCAACGACGCACGCACGCACGCACGCACGCACGCACGCACGCACGCACGCACGCACGCGAGCGCGTTCCGAGTCTAGCACACATTTTCCCTCTCTCTCTCTCTCTCTCTCTCTCGCCGCTCGTGATACGCTCACGGCTTCTCTACCCCGTGGCACATCGGGAGGGAGAGAGAACAAGGTCGGTGGCGTCGGTTCCCCTTCGTCGCACGGCGTCTCTCTCGCTCTTGCGCGCGCTCACGGGCCGACGAGCGACGTTGCCGAGGACCGAAGCCAGCCGGCCGTTCACAAAGGAGAAGTCGGTCGCGGCGACCAATCGCTCCCCCGGGCGAGGCTTGCCCCGATGGCGGGAGAGCGTCCGAGCGAGCGACGAGGCAACAGCGCCTCACTCTCCGTAGTCTTCTCCCTCGCTTCGGCGAACGGTTCGACTGGAATTGCCGCCAATGCCGCGCAGCGCATATCCAGCGTCCCTTTTCTCGTGGCCGTCGAGCGCACACCAACACACAGCCGTAAGCGCGCGGTACGTATCCCTGCGTTCGGGAGAGTCGCGCCCGCAAACCCTTCTCTACCCTTGAAACTCGAGGTCAACATTTAGGCATACGGTTGGGCGCTGCGCGAGAGAAGGGAACCAGAGGAGGATGACAACGGCGTAAAAAGAGCCAAGCCTGTACTTGCCGCCGCTGTTTTACGAGCGGTCGACCCGAATCGGCTCTCCTCCGTGGCCCACTCGTTTCCTTTTCGGCTGTGCTCGTACGCGAGGCCGCCATTTTTAAAATTTGTCGACGCGCACTTTGTCGCTTTTCCCGCGCATTTTTCAAGCGCACCTCGTGCAGCGCCTACCCCTCGACTTAGCGGTTGCGTTGCGTTGCGTTGCGTTACGTTCGTTTCGCCGATCCAGGCGACGGCGACGTCGGCGCCCAGACGATATCCCTTTGTTTTTGGCGTCAGGCGCAAAGCGCCGACGATCCGATCCGTTCCCTCTCCAGCGACTCGACTTTTTTTTGGCTTTTCGATCTTCTCTCCCTTCTGCCCCTTTTTGCTCGCTCTCTCTCTCTCTCTCTCTCTCTCATCCCTTTCTTCCGTGCCCGCGGCCTTACACCATCATTTTTGTGCTCTTGCAAGGCTCGCGCGTACGTGAGGTGGTGCACGTGCGCGCGCGCGCGCGTCGAGGAAAGTAACGCGCGCGCTATTGCGCAATTCGACGTTCGCTTATGCAATCTTTTACGTACTCCCGCCCCTTCGCGCGGCGATCTTTTGCTTTTCCTTCGTCGACTAACGACTTTTTCATATCCTACAGGCGTTAATAAAGCAGCAGCAGCAGCACGCCGACTATCGCGACAACAATGACGAAACGAATCGAGAGATGGCACAGGCAATTTTTAAGCCAGAAGAGCACGCATCCCCTCCCTCCCCCTGCCGCAGCCGCGGCGTAGATAAGCGTGCGTGCACGAGCACGAGAAAAGACAAAGCAAAACTCAAACTCGACTAATGCACGCGCTCGTTTTTTCCGCGTTACTTTTTCCCGTGCGAGAACGCACGCACGGGTGCAAGACCGAAATTGGCTCAGCGGATTGCAACGGGACGGGTAGGAAAATAATAACGAAATTCGCAGCGTTGGCTGGGAAAACGTCGTTTATATCTCATATAATTCCGTAAGAATAATAAAGGAATAGAGTCGACCTTCTGTCTATTTCTTTCATCTCGCTGATAACCGCGAGCCGAGCATTGCTACCAGTGTACGTGTGTACACATGTATATCGTGGATCGTGCTTGTGTGGGGCTGGTAGAGGTGCGCGCGCACGCACGCAGAGCGGAGAGAGGCGAATCGAAGCTCGTGGAGACGAGAGCGAGCGAGACGAGGGGAGAACTCGGTTCGGGTCAATAAGACGCGAGGGGGAGAAGGAGCGAGAGAGCGCGCGACTGCAGCGGTGCGAGCGAGAGGGAAGAGGTGCCCCGCGTGCGGGGCTCGCATTCCCAGGGCTAGGCCAGAGCGGCGCGTCGCTAACGAAGGAATCGAACGCAGACGAGAGAGTGAGACAGACAGAGAGCGAGAGAGTGAGAGAGCGCGAGGAAGAGCGGGAGAAGGACGAGGATATTATTGGGTAAAAAGTCCCAGCGGAATAATGAAACGAATTTCACTTTTTTCCGTTTTTATACTTTTTACTTCGGTCTTACTTTACGATGTTAAAAATTGAAAAGCCAAGAAAATACATTATAGCGTGGATGAAAGGAAAAAATCTCGATGTTTTTACGGGGCACGTTTGCGCTCTCCTGCTCGACCACTCGAGTTCCTCGAGTTTTATAGAAATTTTAATCGGAAATATTGTATTAAATAGGAGTCGTTGAGAGCTGTGCGACAACAAGGATGAACAAACAGACGTTGAATCGCGCGTAACGAGGATGTTTTCGAGACGATTTTCTTTCAACGGATTCCACAGCTGCACGATATAGCCACCCTCCCGCCCCCGCCGCCCGCCAGCGACAGTCTTATCTCGTTTCTTTGATTCTAATTACGCGCTAATGCCTAGATTACGGATAACGCTCGACTCGAGTGTATTTTCACATTTACGCGGACAAACAATTCGTACTTGGCAAAACGCCCGCTTTATCATTCCCATAAAAATACAATGCCAATTATCTATCTTTATTGCGGTTTCACTTTCATTTTCCACGAGTATTGTGAGATTTAAATAAGCGTGAAATTGGCTTGCTCGCTCACCTATGGAATAAAAATGCCGAATATAAGAAAAGCATAAAACGAGAAAAGTTTTAACGTATGGAATTCATTATAATGAGACAGACAACAAGACGACCGAATATCTCGGCTCGGGAAGGATTTAAATTTCGCGCTGCTACAGCAATGAAAAGTCGACTCGTCCAAAGCAGATCTATAAAACGGGAGTCAACACACTCGCTCTTACCCACGGACTCGAGAATTTTTATTTACAAAAAGGAATATAAAGGTTCGGCAGCGGTCATTTTTTTCTTCCTCCGGCGCTATTAAATGTCGCGAGTGCAGCTCCATTTCTCGACAAGACGATAATAATTTTAACAATTATCATTGGATAAAGGAGCTTGGAAAAACATTAACTCCATCTTTCGGGAACACGAATCGGCGAAGGCCTCGTTCGATTACCCGTAATAAACATCCGGGTTGAAGGATATTTGAAAACAAGCTTAAAATTCCGCTTAAAATTCCGCTCGAAATTCCGCTTGAAATTCCTTGGAATAGTCGGTCGTTTGTGGAAAATAATCGGTAAAGTGGGCGCAGTCGGCTGCAGGTAGAGAGAACGAGTTTTAGGAATGGAAAATTTGGAAAATCGTAAATGTAACGGCGGGAGAAGAAGAAGGTAAGGGGCGATGGCACCGTTGCACACAGGTATATACCGCTCCAGCTGGCCTCTGGCAACCCCTCGGGGCTCGGCCCCTTCGGTCGAAGGAAGCTTCGGGCCATGTGGCGTAACGCACTGGGGTGCAGAGCGGCTGCGCTTCGCTAACGAACGTTAATGTCCACCGCAGCGAAGCGCAAAATGCGCGGGAAACGATCCCTCGACGGAAAACTCGCCGATCCCTTATTGCTCGCCCTGGCCTTTTCCACGCGTGGCACAAAGCCTCGCTCGAGCTTTCCCCGTGCGTCGCGCGTATTTGCGCGAGGTATATTTGCCGGCTGTGGCAGGAGGGGGAGGAGCACTTTCCCGTTGTGTCGTTTCTGTCGGCCTTTGACGCTGATAGGCGATTGCACCCAACACTTTTTCTTCCTCCGTGTTTCGTTACTAACCTTAGGATGCCATATGCAAGGGCTAACGCCTCGTTTCGTGGTAATAAAAAAAAAAAAAAAAAAAAAAAAAAAAAAAAAGGGTAAGGGTGCGTCAGTTCTACGCTCTGAAGGAAAAACCAGTCGTATGGATAATTTGCGATCTCCCGCGTATAGTCAAGCCACATGACTAATGCGCAAAGTCGTGTGTTGTCAAAGGAATAACCTCGAATTTAACGCGTTACACTTATGCCTCGTTATGAAGAGATACGAGGCAATATCAATTGTTGGTACATTCGGGATCATGGTACACTGACAAAATGTATATTTTGGGCTTGATTTTTAAAGAGCTTTGGCATTTGGGGCTTTTAAAACCTGAACCTCTCTTTACACAAAGAAAAAAAGAAAAAAAAAAGAAAAAAAAAAAAAAAACCATGAACACCTATGCACAGAGGTTCTTCTCGATTTCATCAATAAATACATATACAGCTTATAATTATGAATATAATATATACAATAGTAACATAATATCAGTAAATTTTAATTATGTAAAAGTAGCCAATATATATCGTATTAAATTAATTATACTTTCGTAACCATTGTCATATTCATTTTCAATTTCCATCCTCGCTTTCTTTTAATGCTATTCTTCGTGAGATTGCCAACTAACGTTACAAGAGATGCGTATCAAAGAATTGCAAATTTGTTAATATCGAGCACGTATCCAATAACTTATTCCACAAAAACTGACTTTAGGTCAGTATCGAGGTGATGCCAAAAATTTTCAACTAATATCTGCTGTCTTTGGATTACCCATAAAATACTGAATTATCCATTTAGAGAACCTTGTTCGATAAAATTACAAAAAGAATTATGTTTTGCTCGTAATCATATATCTTGTTATACGTCTACTTAAATTGCATATGCAATTAAGTAAGTTACTAGCAATAATAAAACTCGAAGCACAAAAAACATTGAGAAAAATATGGAAATACCTTATAAGGTACTCGCATTATGATATTAGCTTTATATGCAGTTTATTTAGCCTCTCGGCATCCTTTAAAACAATATCATCATTTCATTCGATCTGAATAATAATATATCCTTCTAGAATCGTGTATCGTTGGCTTGCTATCGGCATTTCAAAAAGTTAAATAGTTTATATTTAAGAATGATCACGTTTAGAGAATAACTGTTTTTATTTTCTAATGAGAGAGCTGCGAATACAGACCAGACCGGCTGACCATTTATTTTATAAAAAATATTTTGTTACCAGATGAAATAGTATGAAAAATATGATGATGCATCTGCCGGAAATAATGTAGAAGTTAATAGGCCTAGTAATTCCATCATTTAATGATGAATTTTGATCGCGAAATAATTTATTTTTAAATACTTTATGTTAAGTCGAATACGGGCACTTAAATCATAAAAAGGCCTCAAACTTTTTGCAACGTCAGCCTTGGCCTCTAAGTACCTCATTTGTAAGTACTAATTTCATTTCTTTATGTTTCAAGATCTGTCAAAACTACTTCCACATTTAAACTTTTTTCCCGTTTTGCACAAGGACTAAGTTAAAAAGTATAAACATAAATTTTTATTACAGTACTAAAATTGCAAAAAGGTCAGCATTGTAAGACCGGAGCGTCTTTTACAAATTTTAGTATCGAACGCTGATAATAGCAAGAGTTATTCAACGGTGAGCTCAATTCTTATTCAGGGCAGATATATGTTAATGTTGAAATTAGATTTTTTTTCCGTGTGGCTAAATCAACTGCAGAGAGTACGCAAAATTAACCCAATCTCCTCCAGAATGATCGAAAATATCACTTTTGCCGAGTAACTTTTTCTGAAAAATGTACAAGACAGCTTCGTATGAAACAAGTTTTTATATATAAAGGTTATGTAGAAATAAAACGATCCGTTTTAGTGTATTAATAAAAACGAATAAGCTTAACACTTCATTAAACCGAAATTTCTCGTGGTTACGAAAGTACCTCCCATAAATAAGTGAATAAAAAAGTACGTAAAAGGAATGTATGGAATGGCATGACTTACTTCCATGGTTATATCGATGTCACTGTATTCCTCGGCGTTTACCTACTGCCACGAGCAAGTATTGCAAATATCTATGTGCCGAGGTCTTACGGTGAGATTTTAATAGCTGTTGTCTCGTCCCACGGCTTACGTTATTTCTCCTGGATACGGCTATGACGTGGACCTCTGTAAAGTATCATATGTTGCTTATTATTCGTATTCACTGCAATACATAAATATCTTAAGCTAAATGTATATTATATTCGTTAAGAGTGACGGATTTCCGACAAGACTTCGAGCCACGCTCAAACAGTACTGCAGATTAGTCGCCGCTCCTCCGCAAAAAAGAAATGAAAAAGAAATGAAAAAGAAACGAAAAGGAAAGAAAAAAAAAAGGGAAAAAAACCGTATACTTTCGCTCTTTGTAATCAGCAGCACGAAGGGCGCGGGGGGGGGGAATAATTTTGTCGAGTTAAGAAAGCGAGAAATGTATGCAGAAATTCGTAGCTGCTCGAGAGGAACATGTTTCGTCGTTTTGACAGCGCTGAATGCGCATTGGCACGAATCGCTCGAATGTTTGGTCTAGCGCGTCAAGTGCGCCATGCACAATTTCCTCGGTAATCGCCAGGGTTATCTGGAGCGATTAGCCATCGCCGTCAGTCGCTTTTATTCCGGCGTTGACGGGCAGGCAGAAACACTCGCTCGCCCTTCGTACTCGTTAACAATCCTCGAATCCCGCTCTCTCGTACGCAAACAACAACAACAAAGGGCTCGCGCGCATCCGGGACCTCGTCCGTCGGGTCCAATTGTTCGCCCAAACTCTCGACGATCTAATCGCGCGTGTCCCTAGATACCGTTACGTCGGGCTTCGCTCGTGTTTGATAGTTGTGTAGTGTTTGACCGCCCCTCGCGCCCACCTGTCTTCTCACTCACACTCACTCGCTCTCTCTCTCTCTCTCTCTCTCTTCCTTCCTGTGCACGCACGCGCATGTAAAGGAGTCCAACGTGGGCGACCGTGTACAATAAACTTGGCTCTCGCGAAAGGACGAGGCAGGTGGAGGTCGCGATGATAGGTCGACGGGGGACCCCTCGTTAACAGGTAGCCACCGACTCGCCATTGCGGCCCAGGATTCGCGAAAATTAAAGGTAACTCGATGCTCGAATTATGTTCTTAGCGATGGCTGCGACGCAACGCGAGCTTCTCCATTCGGAAGAAATCCCTTCTCCGAGGATGGATGCCACCAGGCTTCGTCGTCGCGATAATTATCGCCTCCTTGCACGTCATACACGAGAGTCTACATCTTTGCTTCCGCGGAGTCACGGCTATACGGATTGACGATTCGGAGCAAGAATTTATTTCCCTCGAATACTCCAAACCCGAATAATCATTATTTATTGGCTTTCCCTCGCCAGCCGACGCTTATAAATTATTCGGAAATTGTAAAGCGAACGTTTATTTTGCCACCGAAGTACGGAATGAAAGATTTAAGCTTCTCTAAAATAAACTCTTCTTCGACTTGCAGGATACGCAATCGTACGCTTAAGGAATATTCGTCTCTTTTTATCGCAATGTCTCGCGCATCAGAAGTGAACATTAATCAGCTAATTTAAATTATTACAATAATAAAAACTAACGCGGTAAAAATGCTAATCATTTGCGTGCGAGTTTTTTAGACAATGGCGAAATAATTAAATATAATTATTATTATAATGCGCAGTGCGCGGCAAATTCATCGCTTTATTCGTCGTGCGTTCGACGGTATTTAAAGTAAAAGATTTAAGGAACTGCATAGAATTCAGCGGATAGTGACATGAAGCAAACGTAAGCATAAATTCGAAATTGCACAATTTTATGATTTGCAAGCACAAATTGAATTAAAAATAAAACATTGTAGAACGACGACGCGTTTGAGCGTATATTTCCAGGAAAATTAAAATATGTTCTCAAGTTTCTCGTATTCTCTCGTGCGCCTTTACCGCATTTGCCGTCTTTGGAAAAAAAAAAAAAATATATATATATATATATACTTATTGTGAATGCTCGTAGCTCTCATTATTCAAAGTCTGCACGGACGCGGACGTTTGCTATTCGAATTCGAGGAAAATATTATTACTTTACACGGTTAAAAAATGCATCTTTGCGTTTACTTCAACTATGGAAGGAGATGTAATAATTGAAAAAAAGAGAGAGAATTTTAAGCATGATCGCCTCGTTTTACTCTTTATCCCAAGAACAACGTGCAGTCAAAAGCGCTTCTCACCAGTTAAATACTTCAACTCGCAATGCAGTTGCAGAAAATAAACGAAACGTAAAACTAACAGAATTATCGAGAGCTATTACAAAACTGTAACTTTAACAACTAGAACACGAGCGAAAAGAATGTGCTCGCAAAGCATCCTCCATAAAATTCTAAAAATCAAGAATCGCAATGTTAACGCGACACAGAAGAGCATGGAAAATCAGATTATCGATCGGGGCGCACCACGGAAAAAGAAAATCCCGCGTTCTCGGGACCACCGCAGTCGGAAAACGTCGCTATATGCCACGGTACTACTATACATCTGATCGCCGTCCGTCGCTCGCTCTCTCTCCCTCTCGCTCACTCACTCGCTCTCTCTCTCTCTCTCGCGCGTGCGTGCGCGCGCGCTCATGTCAGCAGCGAAGGCGGACAGAGCGACGCGCACAAAAACAGGTCTCGATTCTCGAAGAAGCGCGGAATTCCGTGGACGGTTGCATTTTTTCCGCCATGTCCACAGGCGCGTCCGATGCCTGGCTGCGACGACCTGCACCAGAGCTCAGGAACCGAGGTGACTTCGGAGCGACGCAGCCCACGGGCGGAAGGCCCCTCGCTATTAAAACATGGCGCAGATGCCGCCGTCCGTGCTTCTTTCGTAGCTTCCTCCACCTCAGGAGTGAGAGTGAGAGTGAGAGAGAAAGAGAGAGAGAGAGAGAGAGCGAGAGAGAGACGGGGCGAACGATGGGAACGGGGGCGAGAGGGAAAGGCGAGATGAACGCAGGAATACAGAAAAGTGCGCGCGCGCGCGCAGCAACGACGATGGTATTTTTACTGAGTCGCGCAAGGAACGAGTGTAATGCGGAGCCGGAGAAGCGCGACGCGAAATCCCCGTAACAAAATAGAGGTATCGCACGGGTATCGAGCGGATATCTTCCCCGGATGAGCCAAGCTTCTCCGCGACGAAAACAAAGAAAGGTTAATCCTTTTCCACGTATGCTCGTGAAACAGCGAGGGGGTGAGGACAGGTGGTAAGGAGAGAAGGAGAGAAGGAGAGAAGGAGAGACGGAGAGACGGAGAAACGTACGCGATCGTCCGCGACAAACAATAATATCGTCTTTTTAAACAAACGAACGACTGACCACTGTATGCCCGCTGCTCGACTATCGACGTACAGTGGCACCAGTAGCGCGAGAAAAAAGGGGAGCGTGCGAGAGCGAGAGAGAGAGAGAGAGTGGGAGTCAGGCGTACAGCCAACCAACAAACGTATGCGAGCAAACGAGAGAGACATACGGATAGAACGCGCGGCAAGTATGGCATTATGTGCGAGGCTCCGGCCACGTACGGCCGCGTACCTACGTACACACGCACACGCGTGAGCGGGTATGCGTCGAGCGCACCAAGCCAACTACGTACCTACGCAAGCATGTCGTCGTGTGGTAGCCCGTACATTGATTGCATTCCCACCATTTTATAATAACAAGGCGCGCGCGTCCCGTGCCCTCGCACGCGCACTCCGACACTTTGCTCGCACACCAACTCCTTCGCCCAACAAAGAGGCATTTACAGGGTCGCAAGCGCGCACGGCGCATCTGTATTGGTTTATTGGCGGCTGACTCGACGCGATTTGGAATTCCACGGACGTACGAGAGCGCGCGCGCACCCGAAAAGCGGTCCCCGTTGCGCTAACCGGGGACGAAAGGAAGCGGAGTAGTCCCGACGGACGGATGACAGCTCGCGAGACGAGAAGCAAACGAAAAATGGCGGCAAATACGAGAGAAAGAGAGCAAGCAGAGAGCAAGCAGAGAGCAAGCAGCTCCGGTGCGTTCGGTGCCGCTGCGGGGGATCCCGAGCGATCCCGAGCGATCCCGTGCACGGGTCCGGGGTGGCTTTGGGAGAGTCGCGTCGAAGGTAGCAGACGATCGGAGGAGATCGAAGGTGAGGCGCTCGTGCGCGCTCCCGTATCCCCGAGACGGGGTGAGAGAGAGAGAGAGTGAGAGAGAGCGCGCGCGCTTGCTTAATTTATAGGTTAGAGTGGCCCGAGCGAGCGAGAGCTCGAGTGGCTTCGAAACCGAAATCATGAGAGAAAATGTCGTCGCAGAGGCAGGTGGACGTCCGGGGCAGGAGTCGAGGGCGGCCGGGAGCACAGGGGGTGCGTGCCCCGATCGCGGGACCGCAGTTTCGGCCGAAAACGGGCTCCCTCGGCGATGATACTCTTACGCACACAAACAGACGCACAATGTTAAACACAAGGATGCAAGGCACTTACGCACTGGAATCAGCGAGGAAGAGCAAGGCGCTGGAAAAAGCGCAGACGGATGGACTGGGCACGACTGTCGTGTCTCTACTATACCACTACTCTCTTTCTCTCTCTCTCGCTTGCTTGCTTTTGGCGCAGCAGCGGCAAACGGCAGCGATACGCCAGCGACGAGCGACTGTCTGTAGGCGCTCGCTCGCTCGCTCGCTCTCTCACTCACTCACTCACTCACTCACTCTCTCTCTCTCTCTCTCTCTCCTTACTCACTCACGCTCGCGCGCGCTCTCGCTCTCTTGTGTATTGCAGCAAAACAACAACGTAGTCGCCGTAGTGGCAGTTGCGAGTGGTAGTGGTAATGGCAGTAGCAGCGGTAGCAGCAGCGGTAAAGCGACGCACATAGAAGACGCTTGCGTGTAAACACGAGTGATGCACGACTCGCTACCCCTCCCTTGACACGATCCGACTGTCTCTCCTGCTCTCTCGCTCGCTCGCCGTCTCACTCCTTGAATATACAATTCTTCTCGTCTCCGTCGAGCTCGTTTCGGCTCCGCTACTTTTCTCCCACTCGCCCTTACGCACGCACACAGCCAAGCGGTGCGCTGCTTCTTCTCAACTCTGCTCGCAGGCCTCGCCGTCGCCGTCTTCGTCACCGTCGCCGTCGTCGTCGTCGTCGTCGTCGTCTCGCAACGGGATATGTCTTCTCTTTCTCCCACGCTGTCCCGATCTATTTTCTCAGTCTTCGCTACTACTGCGCTTGCGATTTCTTTATTTCTTTCTTGCTCTCTCACTCTCTCACTCTCGCTCTACTGCCTGCTCAGCTTTATGAATACGAGACAAGGATACACGAGTGGGAGAGGGACAGAGGATATATACGACCAACAGCAATCCTAGCGCACAAGCCTCGAACCTACGGATCCACCAATGCCATGGAATAATTGTTTCGAGCACGTACATACACGAATGGTCCTTTCTCGGATGCGTGCGACCGCGTTCTCGCAATACTCATACCACTGAGTCAGCCTCTGTCCATTTGTTACTGTTCCAGCAAGAGGGCAAAAGGAAAGACGAGCGTCATCTTACAAATTCAACAACGTTGCTTGAAATCCTACCTGAAACGACCAAGCCAGCCATCCGCACTTTGTGCTATTGAGCAACGAGCACAACGATCGACCACCCGACGATGCGATCGCAAACGCGCGAATTTCGTTATCTCGATGAAAAATTATGAGAATAAAAATGCTTGCCTCCAAGACAATTGCGAGAGACGAGAGAGCGCGGAATGAAAAACAACCGAGTGAAATTGTAACGCGCAAAAGCTCTCGAGGAGCCGAGGCAACGGGCGTCGGTTTTTTTTTTTTTTTTTTTTTTTTTTTTGACACAAGTGGACACGGACAGCGTTCGATATGGGCAAACCGAGCAAAACGAAAGCAGCCAACGATCGTTACGTACTCGACGAAACGTCAACGCATGACTTAAAGTCCCTACCAATATTCTTCGTTTTCCAATACGAGCAGCATTCGCATTCGGAAAATCGTTGTTTCATAGAAAAAAACAGCTTTTTACAACGGCGTTCACTGCGAGCGGCCGAGTACCTAATCGCGTCTCTCTCGCACTCCCTGTACGCGAGAGCAGAGCCCAAGGGAAAGCGAAAATGAAAACACGCAGAGTCAAAACAAAGCCGTAGACGGCACTGGAAGGCGCGGAATAACCTCAAATATCACGGACAGCGTCATACGACGATTGGGACGCGCAAATCGAGTGCGTCCTTCCGTCGTTCGCGACTCTCCCAAAGACATCGACCGATGAAAAATCCATCACGAGTGCGGAATCGCGGCCGACGATTCTCGCACTCTTTTGCCCGTACGTGCGCTTCGCAATGCAAGAGTTCGCAGCGGTTGCTCGCCGCCGACATTTTTGCGCGCAAGGTATCGCAACGCCAGTACGGTAGACTTACTTCGCAGACGGCCAAGGAACTCGGTATTCGCGTCAAATCGAGGATGAAAGGAAAAAACGCATCGTTCGCTGGCTTTGGGCCGAAACGCGCGTTCCGAGCAGCAGCAGCGGTGGCGACGTAACGGTCGTACGCGAGCGAGCGAGCGAGAGAGAGAGAGAGAGAGAGAGAGAGTAAACGCAGCCATTTGCCAGCGACGATTTCGCGTGCAGCAGTACGTAGAAGGTGGACAGGTTCGTTCTCTCTCTCTCTCTCTCTCGCGCTCGTTAGCTCGCTCCCTTGTTCTCCCACTCACTCGCACGCTCTTTCTCTCGTTCGCGATAAGGACATTATCTACATATTTTTATCGTTCGCGACTCGGAGTAACAACACAAAGTGAAATAAATCTTGGCAAAAACGCAAATGTGAAAAATGAACGACGCCGAGGCGCTCGCACCGAAATGGACTCGTTGTCTCACCTCCTGGTGCGCTGGTTTTTCCGTCCGTGGCGATGCGCGCGCGCGTGCGACAAAGATGCGCGATGCACATACACTGTCGGGCTTCCACTCGGACGTCGCCGCTGTCTCTATTCAACTCCTTTGCGACCTATCGCTGCTTCTCTCTCCTTCACCTCGAGCGGCGCACTCTTGGACTGTACTCGGTTTGTATTCTCTCTCTCTCTCTCTCTCTCTCTCTCTCTCTCTTGCTCTCGCTCTCGCGTGTAAACTGACGAGCGACAAAGCGATCGGACGAACTGCGACTGCGACAAGACGGGAACGTTGAGTTGAGCGAGAGAGCGAGAGAGCGAGAGAAAGCGAGAGAGCGCGCGGTGGTATATCAAAAACGGATACACGTACGATAGGATGTAGTACTGCCTGTAACTGGCGACAGTTCCTTTTTCGATACTTTTACGTCCTTTTTCCACTCGCAGCGCTGCTCGAACGTTTCCTTCGGATGGCCCGCACGAAAGACACGACGTGTAGGCGTACCTACGAGGCGCGGCATCGCTGATCGACTCGACCTGTCAACCGGCTTCCAACTATCCTCGAATTTCTCCGCGAACGGTCCGCGCGGCGCTTTATTTTTCTTACTTGGAATAACCCTTACCTCTATGGCTCCTTCACGTCGGAAAAGTCTCGGGCACGGCTTGGCGTGCGGGTGTGCGCTCTCTATCTCCGTGATTCCTCGTTCGGGCTCTTTCCTGCATACGGGGCCACCACAAGGATTCTCCTCGCTTCGAATATCGGCGACAGCTACACGTACACACGGGTAGGCAAAGAGAGCAGAGCAGCAAGCCCCACGCCACTTATGCTATATGCTGCTGCTCGGTCTAGCTGTGCGGCATATGGAGTAGCGAGCGCGCGCGCTCCTCGACGGGGAAAACCTCGGCCAGCCATTGGCTCATTTCAGATAAGCCGCAAAAATCAGGCCAATCGCCGCCGAGCTTTTACCCTTTTCGTGCGTTTCTTTTTACCCCCACCACGGCTCGCACTCGCTCCGACACTGACGCCCGATACGCGCTCGACTGCCGGTCGCGCGCATCCTCGAGTCCCCGTCAGCCTGGGACAATGTCTGCTGCTGCTGCTGCTGCCGTTGCCGCTGCCGCTGCCACGTGAAAAAGGCGGGAAAGTCGGGCTCGCGCTCCCGAGCCCGCGCTCCTGAGCCTCGCGCCTCCTGCCGCTAACCTCGACGCGGCACCTTTCCTCTTACCTGCGCTCGCCCCGTCCTTTCCGAGAAGCTTCCACCGCTCGGCGACTGTTAATTCGCTAGCTATTGCTGGTTGCCTCGCGTCGCGGAGGTCGCTGTAGTCGCCGTAGTCGCCGTAGTCGCCGTAGTCGCTCTGAATATGGCCGTCCGCCTTTATGTCCTGGCCCATGGACAGTTACGCATCCTTGACGCCGCACTCCAACGAATCTGTTCTCCTCTCGCGTTACCCGCGGTCACGCGACGTCCACGTTTTTTCCAATGCATTCGCCTCCCAATGCATCTCGAAATTCGACCTCGGTATCGCGCTTCCCTCCCACGGCAACGACACCTCGGCTGAAAATCAAAAGCCCAAATCTCCGCGTGGAGCTGTCCTTTTCTCGACTTTGACGATAGTGCAACTGTCTTGTTTTGTGCACTTGCGTTGACGCTCGTTACGAAACGACGTTACGAACGAGCTCTCGCTCGTCTGTCCGTCTGTCTGCGAAACATTTTTTATCTCTATTGTTTTTGTGTTTCAGTAATGCCAACCGAGGCGAGCACTACTAACGTTTCCACGGCCCGCTCTACATTCCTCCTTTTGTTCGCAAAAGCGCCTTATCTCGCGTACTCTCTGCCTGAATCATCCATCCACGGCAACTTGAAACTGTACTTGGATACGCGCTCTTATCCCATCCATCGAGCGCTTCTCCGCGCAAGACGGGAGAATGAAAATTATCGTTGCCGATACCAGGGGAGACCAGTTACGAGCATTGGTTACAAAGTAGCCGCAAACAGCGGATGTCCTCGATACTCGACCTTTCGCTCGCACCTACGAAGGTACGGAGATTAGTGGCTGTCACCTGGAAAACACGAGCGCGCGTTCGAAAGTTCGAAATAAGAGCGGTGAGCAGCGGTCGGGGTGCGATTGGTCGAGCGGTACATCGTGCGCACGGGATCGATTCGTGGTTGTTTACGCACGCAAACCGACCTCCGTGCAGGTATGCGCACAGGCGTTGGTCGCTGGCTACGTTGGGCCCGACCGCAACGAGCTCAGCTGAGGTGGATCAAAGTGCCGCGAGGCTCGTTCCATGGCTCGCGTATCGTCGCGTTGGCATCACTGGCCGTCGCCGTCGCAGCCGCCGCCGCTGCTGCTCCCGCTGCTCCTCCTCCTCGTCTCACCGAGCTCCGTCGTCTGACTCCGTCTCGCTTGCTTTGTTCACGAACCGTTGCACGAGTTCCGCCGTCCGCGACCAGCCGGAATTACACATCCCAGTTACCGCGGCGAACGTCCTCGACGCATATGTGATACTCCGAATCAGGGATTGACGTATGTAAGTGCGTACGCTAACGCTGCTGCGAGTCGTAGCGAGGGCCGATCGCCCAGGACGAGTCATCTGCGCCGCTGCGGGGCGAAGGTCGCCGGCGACGTAGAATAGCACTAGCAGAGCTTAGCGGAGCCTGGCAGAGTCGACGAACACAACGAATCGCGCGCGGGAACTCGAGCCCGTGACTGGCGTTGCTTCGCGATTACTGTACTGGCGGGAGGGAAAAGCCGCAACTGTAGACGGGACAGCTGACGATGCCGAGGCTCTACTCGATGCTGCGACGCACAACCGATGATCCGTTTCGAGTAAATCGCAAAGAGTGAAAATTCGTTTAAATTCCTTCTCCGGACTGCGAATGATATCGGTGTGAACGCGACAACGCGAGGGTGCCTGTTCTTTTTGCGTCATTGAGAAAGCATTTGTGCGCCACAGCGGTTACTCGGACTCTCGGGCAAAGGCGGACCCACCGCTATGAACGGCTTCAGCACGGGCGAGGAGGACTCCAGAGGAGCTGCCGACCAAATCTGTTGCCTCGTCGACGAGGGCACGAGATGCACGCGACCCGCGGGAAACGCATCCTACAGTAAAAGGATACAGAAGACTGTGACGCAGAGAAGGCTCAAGCTCAACCTTGACAATCTGGTAGGCCAGCATTTTTTTAATGAGATCGCTTCTCCCTTCTCTTCTATTTTCTGCAAGTTCGTCCCTTTCGTGGCCTTCGTTCCGAAGTCGTGCTTAAAATTAGTTCGGTTAGCGTTCTGCCTTGTCGTTTGACATCTGTCAAATAGGCGAAAACAAATATTCGAGTAGGCGCTATCCTTGCGAATAAATCTTGATGTATATCTCGATATAATTTCTGTATTCCATTTTGATTCTTATTACGCAGGCAAGGCATATATACATTTGCGATTATCACAAACAAGTAATCCAATGTGCACGTACAAAACAACAACAGCAGAGGAGAAGAAAGGATTCCGAAGAAGATTCTGGGGAGACGGACAACGATCTTCCCGAAGTTGATTTATATCAGTTACAAGTTGGTACTCTAAGAAGATACAAACGTCATTACAGGCTGACAACCAGACCTGGCTTAAATAAAGCTCAATTAGCTGATGTAAGTATAATTTGAATTCTCTTTTTTTTTTCAGTACCGAGTGAACTAATTTATCAAATACCTAAACTTTATAGCTACTTATGAAGCATTTCAAAACAATACCCATCGTTGAGAAGGATACCCTAAGTTTCTTCTTCTACACGGTTAAGACAAATGCTAATAAGTTAGATCAAAAGAATGGATTGAGTAACGATGCGACGTAGCCTAGGATTTTGAGTTTTGGATCAATTTCGAATGTCATACATTTAGTGAGAGATAAGATAAAAATTATGGCTTTTTACATTTGAGAAGAGTAGGTATTTTTTTAAAGTACATGAGACGGTAGAAATTGTATTTTATGTTTAAGCTGCATTAAAAAGTCTTTCGACCTCTTAAATTCCTTCGCTACCTTTTCGAGTGATAATACGTTTTAATAAAATTAATCGTTAATAATTTAACAAATCCTATTTATATAAATATTTACATTTAATTTTTATTATGGAAATTCATAACAAGTCCCCTTTTGATAAAACTGTTGTAGTCTCTTCTTCGCTGTCTCCACTTAATGCTGTAATATATGAATTAATTGAATGTAATTTATAATTATTATCGAATATTGTAATAAAATGATCTGATTGTATTACCAATGTCATTAATTATATGTTTTGAAGGCTTCTCTTCAATAAATTCAACGTCTTTATAATGTTCAAATTCGTTATCCGAAGAATCCGACGAATGCCATGTATTTTTACCACCTTCCCCGATTCCATCGATCTACAAGTATTTATCAATTATAAAACAAGTCCCCGAAAGTTAATGATATTTACCATTTCGACCTTTACATTATTCATTATCAAATCTCCTATTCCATCCTCTGTATGAAATATTTCCCCTTGTTCTTGATAATTATTGTCATCCACTGTTTCACCTATGTACAAATGTAATAAAAGTATATTTATTTATAAATCGATTTAAAAAGATTTTGTATTTAAATGATAAAAATAACTATAAATAAATTGATAAATGAAAAAAATCTTACCGATATCTTCTATTTGATTACATATATTCCACGTGGTTAATTTTATATTTATACGTTGGCTGATCATAGACATGATTTTATCCGATGCAATGCATTGAGAGAAGGTATTGAGTTTTGGAATTTCCTTTTTATACCTATAAATGATAATTAGGATCGAGTATTACGTAAGTTAACGTAAAAACTGCTCGTGAAAAGCATTTAATTACTTTGCTTCGACATCTTGTTTGACCACTTCTTTGATTTCCTTGACTAATTCGTTTGCATAATTTGCTGCAAAATTTGAAACTAATGGGATAACATCGGCGACTAGTGATGTATATTCTATGTAGTCAAAGTATAAACTACAAATTTCTCGATATGAATTCACACTCAATGTAAGTATCGCAGAACCTATCCTTTCTTCTAGTAATGAAGGATCAACGACGGTCTTTCCACTGGAATGATAAATTTCTATAAAAATAACAATGTAGAACAATATAATAAGAATTTACTTTTCAAACGTGATGAATGAGATACAGATGGGATGATGATAAAGAGTAAGTGGCAGAGGATCTTTTTCTGTGAAAGGATGTACTATAACTTCTTCACCGGTCGATGTTACGTCAGGTCTATGGAAATGCATAAGAGCACTTAAAGCAGCTATGGCCGCACAGTCTATTAAATTTCCATCATGATTTATAATATTTACATCCACTCTTATATTCCAAACCTTAAAGAAATTAAATACACATATTCTAGAATCAAGCGATATACACGAAATTATATATCATAATTGAACGTTATTACGATTGTAGCATTCGACGCTCACCTTCTTGTCAACGACGATACACAAAGATTCTAAATCAACGCATTTTGAGTCTTTTAAACACTTTTCTAATTGTCGATTAATTAACGCTGTAGCTTCGGATTGCCTGTTATTATCAAAATGCAGCGCAGCTAAGGCATTTAACTCCACATTTATATGTAACATACCCTCGTTTGGTCTGGATGCTTTTGGTTGTCTTATATCGCATGATACCTGTGCCGCAACCCTAATGCAATAAAATATAAATACATAAATAAATATTATTAAAAATCCAAAGTCAATAATATGTGAACGTACTTTGTTTGGCCTAAAGATACCAAACATGAACCCCAATTAGATCCAAAATTAATTTGTAACAATCGCGGTTCCAGCAACGTTCGTCCATCTAAGCGCTATTTTAAACGTTCAAACATGTATTAGTAGTAACAGATTGTTATAAATTATTACTTAATATTTAAATATCTTTTCAGACAAGGCAGTAAAGAGAAAATTCTTTTAACTTAAAATCTAAATAAAATAATTTATTTTACCGTGTCAATTGATATAGCCTTATTAACAAAGTTCCTTTCGCAAATGGATATACAAGTTTCCTTCATTTTAAATTTAAGTTTGATGCAGAAAATTACTGATATTGATTACAATTTGAAATGTAATGCAATTTTGAATATAAGGTTATAACAAATCCTGTATATGCGACATCGAATACGGGATGCGGAACAGGTATTTTAACAAAAATAGAAAATTTAGTTGAGGGCATTAGTAGGTGGCTCCACCTTTTATTTAACAAAATTTAATACTTGGGTTTATAATATTTATAAAAATCACGATGTTATTTTTTTCATTATAACGGGACGGAATTTAATTTACGAAACATAGTTTCTCTTTTTTTCTTTTAATTATGAAAATACTAATTATACCGGATATTCTCTAAGAACACGTGTGTTTATCGGCTCATGTGCATAAAATTATAAGCTTTCAAACTTGAAAAAGAATTCAAATATTCTTCTAAAATGTCAGATTTATATAATCCCCCTGAGAATACTGAATCCTCTAATGTTGAACTTGAAGAATTTATCATGGCAGAAAAACAAAAAGCCTTAGTCAATGCTCAGGTAATGCTTAAAAATTCTAACCTCTCATGTTTTAACTAATATTTTTTATATACCAGAATGCTCTGAAACTGGACAATGATTAAAGGAAGTAACTTATAATTAAAATTTACAGATTCAAGAATTCAATGATCTCTGTTGGGAAAAATGTATGGAAAAGCCAAGTTCTAAGTTGGATGTAAAAACCCAAACGTGCCTGCAAAACTGTGTAAATAGATTCATTGATGTTTCTATGGTAATAACCAATCGATTTTCGCAAATGGTACACAGCTATAAATAATAAAATTATTCGACTCAATCTGTTTATGATTCGTTAAGCAGTAGTTCAATTTAAATTATGCGAATATCGTAAGATTGTTTTATTCTCCATGGTTAGTGAAAAAAATAGTTTTACATATAATGCATGATTTTCACAGATTATGTAATCTCAAAAAAGAAGTTACACTAGGTTTGAAACATTGAGACGAAACGAGAAGTGGCGATAAAAATAATGTTAATACATGAATATACCGTTAAATTGTAATGTACACTAATGTGAGTCCTAGTTCATTATTATTTAATTAAATATAAATTTATAGTTAAGAATTTTGTCATTAATTTATAGTAATTAAGATGGTGTTGAAAATTTTGGTTTTTGTATTTCTATTTTAAATTAATTAAAGTACAGAGTACTTAATAATACTCTATAATAGTTTAATGCGGTAAAATTACGTTGCGCAAATAATGTAAAAAATTCAGTTTTACAATCACTTTGAGAGAAAGTGCAAACGAAGAAATATGATTTAAGTAAAAGATCTAATCGTGGAGATCTATATCTAATTAGAATACACAAACTATTTTCGTTCAGCAAAGAAATTAGGCATCGCGTAAATCTGTAAAATATGAATAAACTTTAGAAATCAAAGGAAACAACGAAGCAACATAATTTTAATTCTCCTCTGACAAGAATCGTAATGAAATCTTAATTATACGTCATTATTACCAAATTGAACTTGTAAAGCGATCGAAGATAGTAAAACTGATAAATGTTAAATAAATTTCCCAAAGAATATCATCGAAGGAATACAGTATTCAAATTTACTCGAGATTCATTTAGACAGCATTTTCTATGTGTAATACATTTGTAGATTTATAAACGAACGAGACTCTAGAAGGGTTGATTTTGTGCATAAAAAAGCGAAAATACAGAAATAAAGTTTTTAAATTATTTGTGGATAGTTATCGATGCTTTGAAAAATTATCATTCGGATTGGATACAAGCGGAGGTTTCCTTAATATTTCTATGAATAAGTAAAGTGAAAGTTAAAAAAAAAAAAAAAAAAAAAAAAAAAAGTCTAGTATTATTGAAAAGGAAGCATTAGCCGTTGAATATTTAAAGCTTACGGATGCGTGGACAATAGAAAATAAGCACGCATTTGATCGCGAAAAAAGAAAAAATATAAGTTATAAGTAATTATAGTCTAATACAATAGCAATTCGCCACAGTTTGCAAGCCAATGAAATGCGAAGAAAAAAATAATTTACGTACGCTTCACGGGAAGAGGTGAAAAAATTAGTTAAAAGAAACAAAAGATCCAGGATGCAAGAAATAGTAAAAGAAATTATTGCCTCTCGTTGCTACTGTAATTCGTAAGCGCACGTACGTATTTTAGAATAAAAGTGAGAACGTACGAATGAAATACGTTTTCTCGTATAAAAATTCGAAGGCGCGGAACCGAAAGGGCCGCCGATACGTCGTTGGATTCGAATTCGTTCTCTGCTGTGGCATAGGACGCGATAGTCGAGGAAAAAATAGCCGTACGAACGTATCTTCGGAAATTTCTTCAAGAGCACTCGTCAGTCCCTTTGTCCGTAAGAAAGTTTGCAAAATGTGGAGGGCGCACGAAAGCAAATAATGCACGCGGCGAATACGTCGGGATAATGTAAAATTGGAAAAAGGAGAATCCAGCGGTAGATAAAAAGAAACAATGAAACGTCCTCGAGAGACTCCCACGTGAGAGAGAGAGAGAGAGAGAGAGAGAGAGAGAGTGAGAGGGAGAGCGCGAGGAGAGGTTGAGAGCGGTTAGGCTGACAGGTTCGGCAACAGCGCAAAGGCGGAGGCGATTCTGCTCCAAATTGTGTCGTTCGGCAAGGGTGGAGAGAGAGGGGACGGGGGAGAGAGAGAGAGAGAGAGAGAGAGAGAGAGAGAGAGCGAAGGCAAGAGACCGCGCGTTATATATAGCGCGTCTCCATAGCGCACGTCTCGCCTGACTCGCACTCTCGTACGCGTCCTACGTCGCACATTCATCATATAGCGCGGAGACGGACGGTCGGTCGTGCGATCCGAGAGTGCCGCGGACCGAGATCGCGCGTGCAAGGTCGTCGCGGACGAGCTCGAGGCGAGGCTCCACCAGGACACGGCTGCGCCCGGGCGAGTGAGGCGCGACGTCTGGGCCAATCAGCGCGGCGCTCTCGCGTCGTCGGACCAGTCGCGCTCCTCGATAGATGGTCGTCGGCGCACCAAGGAATCGCGGAGGTCGAAGGCCCCGTCGCGGCGTCCGCGCGGTCGGACCCCCGGCGCGTCCCGGACCTCGTCATCGCGAGCCACGGACCGCCGCCCCATCCTCGCCCTGTCCAGCCGCCTACCCTGTGGCTTTTGCGCAGTTTCCATGACCCAGATAAGGATTGGGGAGTTCGCTCGCCGCTTGGAACAGCTGTTGGTAGCGGGAAGATGTCGGCCGCGGGGAAACGCTTCGGTATTCCGTCGGTCTCGGAGCTGCGCGCGCCTCTTGGCGGCTTCGTCGGCACAATTCCCAGGGACGTGCGATGGGTAAGCCGTCGCCCCTGGCCTCGCTGATCTAGAGGCTCGCCGCCAGGCTGCACTTCTCGTTGAGATATCCCTATTTTTACCGAACCGCCGAAAATTCTTTCGCGCTGCATTGTGTATTACTTCTATTTATCTTGCTTCGTACGTCGAGTAACTCGATGTCGATGCGATCTGCTTCGATACATTTTTTTTTTTTTCCCCACCACTTTATCTTAACGGACAGTGGATTGTTTACTTTCGCTCGTTCTCTTTCTCTTTTCTCTTTCTCATCGTGTTTTTATCCCTTTTTTCGCGGTTTTCACCGTGTACTTTCGCTAAGTCTTCCCGACGTCGGCTTTTAATCGGGAATTTAATGTAATTGCTTTGTAAATGATTACTTACGGCGGTGTATTTAGCGTTCGTGTCTTTGCCGTTTCTTTTGCCTTACTTTTTTTTTTCGCGTTTATTATTGTATAATTTAAGAATCGTCGTTCGATCGCTGAACGATTGTAAACCGTTTATTTTTCATTTTTGTTACTATTGTTAATATTGTTATTGTTATTACTATCATTGTCGTCGTCGTCGTCGTCGTCGTCGTCGTCGTCCTCGTCGTCATCATCATCGTCGTCCTCGTCGTCATCATCATCGTCGTCGTCGTCGTCATCGCCATCGTCATCGTCATCATCATCATTTGAATATGAATGTGAAACTAACGTCTTCGCCGTCATTTAGAATTTAAGAATTCGTCGAAAAATGTGTACATGAATTAAGTGGAATAAAATTAAAATTTGAATTCTTCAAACGAAATCGCTTTATAATTTGCCAACCTGCGTACATGCAATCCTCCATTCACTACTCCACTTCCATTATCGTATTTTTTATTCCGTTTGTTATATCTCATTACTTTGTGCGATCGTTCGTAAATTGCAATGGCAATGTTACTCTCGATTTACCGATACGAAAAGAGTTACATTCGCGTCTATCGGATCCTGGATTTTTAATTAGTCGGCATGCACATTGGGGAGGTCAGTGAGTTGGTACCAATTGTAAAAATAATAAGCTTCGATGGTCGAAAAAAGAGAAAAGCTCCGTATTTATCGCGTAATTTTTCAGTAGTTGCAACATTCACGCGTGCGTTGGTCAGACGGAGAGATGTATTCGTTTGTTCGTAATCGAAAAATGAATGAAAAATCAGAGAAAAATATATGCCAGTGAGAGGTAAGGATAAAAGAGCACGGTGGAGGAGAGTCGAAATAAATAATAGAAAGAGGAACGAGCGAGCGTGTGTGTGTGGAGAGAGAGAGAGAGAGAGAGAGAGAGAGAGAGAGGAGCGAGGGAGATAGCGCGCGAGTCGCGAAAAAAGGATGAAGAAGGGTGGGAGCGGCGGCAATGGCGGGTGGTGGTGGTGGTGGTGGTGGCGGCGGCGATGGCGGCGGCGGGTTGGGGGCGGGGGCGGGGATGGCAGCTCGGAGTCGCGATGCCGCCCCTTTAGCCGGCATTTCGCTACGTCCCTGGCTGGCCCCCCACCACGACTCGCATCCCGCTATACGGCCAGTCAGTTCCTTGTTTGCCATACAAAATCCAATAGTTTGCCTTGTACCCCTCACGCGAGTGCAAGTATGACTTTTGCATTTGATTTTTTATCGTCCTCGTCGTCGTTGTCGTCGTCGTCTCGCCACTGGAGTGAGAGCCGCGTGAGTCTCGAGCACTTATCGTTCCCGTCCCCGAGATTCTGGAAATGCGCACCAGCTTCGCCTGCGAGGGCCGTTCGCGTAGCGACGTGTCCACGTCGTGAGTTGTAAAATCCGAAGAAAAGAACGAAGCGACCGCGGAGAGAGAATCCGCTCTCTCCTTCGCGGGCGAGTGACCGCGCGCTTGGCCAAAAATCCAGGAAGAGCCAAACAACGCGCGGCAGTAGCAGCGTAACCGAGAAGAGCGGAACGGCTCGGACGGTGAGGAGCTCGTGTTCACGGGAAGCATCGCCAAAACGTTCTTGCATCGCGGACAAATAAATAACGGAGACTCTTCGGAGCGACACGTCCTCGTCGTCGGGAAGGAGGCGGAGGCAGAGGAGCCGAGGAAGGTGTATCGTCGTCGTCGTCGGCAGCGACGGCGGCGGCGGCGGCGGCGGCGGTGGCGGTTGCGGCGACCGCAGCAACAGCAATAGCAGCAGCAGCAGCAGCAAAGCAAGAATAAGGTAAGCGCGCGAGCGAACGCGACGGGCAAAAGCAGAACGTGTGTGCGTGTGTGCGCGTTTGAAAACGAAAAAGAAAAAAAAAGACGAAGGAAGTCGTGCGCGGTTGGCTTGTGGCTGGACCGGCTCGAAGTCGTAGGGCTGTACTCGAGACAACGCCATACGCACGTCCTCTTCTTCGACAGCGGAGGAGATTCGAGAGCCGTACATACGTACGTCAACATCGTCGTCTTTTCGATAGAGGAGCGCGAGCGAGCGAGAGAGATGGATCGCACGAGCTTGGTCGTGAGGGCGGGAGGGAGGGAGGGAGAGAGAGAGAGCGAGCGAGCGAGCGAGAGCGAAAGACGGGCCGAGCGAAGAAACGAGAGAGCAAGCGAGAAGCACATACGACGTACAACGCGTGCAACGACAAGGACGGAGAACAGCCTGTCTTTGCTTTCCGTCTCTTTCCACTTGTGTGTGCTTAGGTGCTCGCGCAAGTATACGCATACACGCACACGCGCGCATCACTAGCAGCAGCAGCAGCAGCAACAGCAACAGCAACAGCAGTAGCAGCACGTTTCTTCGCGTCTCTTCTTTCGCGCGAGTGCATAGGCAAAGGAGCGTTGCGCGCAAAAAAAAATAAAGAAAATTAAAAAGGCAGAGCTGTTGCGAGACGCTACCGATCAGAGGAAGAAAAAGAAAGAGAAGGAACTGTAGAGAGAGAGAGAGAGAGAGAGAGAGAGAGAGAGAGAGGGAGAAAAAGGACTAGTCGCTGAACAGTGTGCGTGCGTGCTTGTCGTATGTATACGTACATTTCGTTCGGTGCGTGGAAGATAGCGAAAAAGAGAGAGAGGGTGGGAGAGAGAGAAGGAAAGGGATATCTAGAGAAGAAAGTGGCCCCGCTACGCCGAGAGCAAATACTACGGCAGCAAGAGAGCGCGCGAGGAAGGAAAAGTAAGGTTAAAAAAAAGAAGGTTAGCCGGAGCTGCTGCTGCTGCTGTTGTTGCTGCTACCGCAGCCGCAGCCGTGGCCGCGCTTCAGCTCCAAGCAGAAACGCGACAAGAGTAGCCAGACTGCTCGTGGATTTTTATTAGGAGAGGAAGAGCGCATGAAAAGTGTAAGTGTGTGAGTAAAACATCAGCAAGCCCTTGTCTCCCCCCTCGATAACTCGCACGCTCTTACTCTCTCACTCTCCCTCCCTTCCGCCGCCCGCCCATCGCCCGGCCGCCCTCCTTTCCCTCCTATTCCTTCATATCGCGACGCCTCCGCTACCAGAGTCGTCGTCGTCGTCGTCGTCGTCGTCGTCGTCGTTGTTATTGCTCGTCTCTGAACATGTTCCGTCGTGGTGTCACGGTCGCCTGTCTCTCTCTCTCTCTCTCTCTCTCTCTCGCTCTCTCTCTCCCCCACTTCCTCCTTCTCGTAGGCTCGCGCGCGCGCAACTCCCGCGGTGGGAAAAAGGGGATTTTTTCACTGCCGCGGAGAAAGGACGAGACGGTGCTCGGCTAAACGAAAAAAAGAGTATGGTAACGTGTGCGTCGGTGCGACTCCGTTATGTATTTACTTGGAATATTGCGTAACGCTATAGCGCGAGAGGTATACCGAGTTGCGTGCGGGTACTGCGCCAGCGAGACAGAGACGGAACGCGGCGAACTACGAACGAACGAATCTCGATACGCACGTCCGTGGCGATGTTGCGCGTCGAGCGAGCGAGAGGGCGACATGGAACCAAGCGCCGGGCGCGAGTTTCGTCGCTGCTCGCCGTATAGCCTGTACGTGTACGCCTGGCCGACGCGAGTGTGAGTGTGGGCGCGCGCGCGCGTACACGGCGTCGTGGAGACCGCGAGCGACTACACGGGGGGAAAACGTAACTCCCCGTCGGCTGCATCACGAATACACGACGACGACTCGCGGCGCCTCTTCCTGCGTTCGGTCCGCTCTCCGCCCGCTTCCTTCATGACGCCATCGTCGTCGCACACAGCTGTGCGCTACTCACTCGCGACTTTTCTCTTGCTCTTCTCCCCCACTTGGCAGCCCTCTATTTTTCCGCGCTTCTGCTGCTTCTTTTCTTTTTTTCGCGCTCCCGACAGCGCCGCGGTGGTGCGTTCTTCGGTCTGCTTTCCTCTCTCGCTCTACCTCGTTCCACCGCGATCCACCGCGATCCACCGCGATCCACCGCGATCCACCGAGGTCCTGGTCCCTGGCTTACCTTTAAAAACCCTTACCGCGCTCGTCGCCCCCTCGCCCTCGACCGACCGAAATACGATTGCCCGACGAGGAAAAACCTGACTTTTCGCCGCGCTTCGCCCCAATTTTCATTAAAGATACACGAGGTGCTCGGGCAAGATTCGCGGGTTTCCGGAGCAGCGCCGTCGTAGAGCGTAGAATAGCGAACGAGGAGTGTGGTGGGGGCTGGTGAAAGAACGAGAGCGAGACGGAGAGAAGCTTGCGAGTCGAGTAGCCGCCCGATGCGCGTTTTCGTGTTCGATCACTCCGCGAGCGTAGCCGAGTTCCCGTCGCCGCGCGCGCGACTTGCGGCGACCGCCCGCACTCTCCCTTCCCCGCCCCTCGGCCGCGGGCTCTTTCTCGTCTGCTTCGATGTTGCCTGGCGGCCGATTTTTTCCTCTCTCCTCGCGGACTCCTTGGATGAAACGACCAGCGGAATTTCCAGGACGACGTCGCCTCGGTGGACGTCGGGGGCCACCGCGGCAACTCGCTCGCTTTCCCTCGAGATTTTCGCTCGCCAATAACCGATACTCCCCAGTAGGAACGCGCGCTTTTGTTCGCGCACGAGCGAGTGATCGCGCGCGTGCGCGGCACATACGCGCAGCCAGTGCGACTCCTCGCATTCTCGGGACGATAGAGCGGTCTATTTTTCTCGTCGTCTTGGTCCATCGCGTGGCCCTGTCGCATTACCTGGATAAAACCGCTACGCGTGATTTCAGAGCGCACCGTCGACTACCTCGCCGCTACCTTCGTTCGAATATATTTGCCATAGTTTACGTTCGAGGGCGGCCCGCCTCTGCGACGTTTCGAGCTCGGGTTTCCTCGCGTCGGTGCGGTGCCTTCGCGTTCGACCACGAGGAGGAGGCTTGAGTTCGATAGCTGCCGATGAAGGAGGGTGCGATAATGTCCGAACGAAAGAGACTTTCGCGTAGGAATTCGCTGAGGAATATTCGTTGGCTCGTTAGACAGGTAGATTTACGAGCGTTTCTCGCTTGTTATGCATGCGTTGCCGTGTCGAGGGATGTGATGGACGACAACGTGACGTGATGTTAACCGCGCGTCGACAAAGAGGTCGACAAAGAGGTCGACAAAGAGGCGAGTTAAACGACAAACTTTACTTGCAGCATTTCCAATGTAAATTGAGATGAAACGTGTTCGCGGGGTGGACGAAATAGCACCGCCTGCAGCAGCAACGTTAAAACATTCGGTTGGCGGAGGAGCTGTTGTGGGGAGTGGAGGTGGTGGTATAGACTACCATTCTAGCGGTGGCATAGGAGTGGTTTCTGGTCAAGCTGTTAGATCTGTACCTTCCAAAGACATGCCAGGTAGCATACAGTTTTCGCAAGCCCAACAGCAATACCCTGGTGCAATTGTTGTGCCAACGGCAGCTCCCTCGCCAGTAAAGGTAAGCTTTTGGATTATTGGATATGCGCTCTGGCCAACCAACTGAAACTCTCCCCCTCTATCGCTTGGATTTGGATTTTAGGGAAGTGGTACGGTTGGCAGCCTTTCGACCAGTTCCACATGTGCGCCAAGCAGCATAACTTCCAGTGTAACTTTGCACGGTACCGGTATAGGAGGCACGGGGAACCACAATATGGGACCCCAAACGCCCGTGCCCAGCTCCCAAGCACAATCGCACACGCAGCAACCTTCTGCCATAAGACACAAGGTAAAAACTTTTAAAATACACTCTTAGTCTCCGTGTCGACAATCGTCAATTTTAATTTTCTGCATATTTGTGCAGATGGTACAGGCGCCCACACCTCCTGCTAGTAACTTAGGCGCTACTAGTACCAGTTCCCAGCAGTTTCAAAGGTTAAAAGTGGAAGATGCTCTATCTTACCTCGATCAAGTCAAGTACAAATTCAGCGATCAACCGCAGGTTTGTACTTTGCTTCCGCCTTGCACTACCCATCGCGTCTCTCTCTCTCTCTCTCTCTCTCTCTCTCTCTCTGTGTGTGTGTTAACTTGTATTTATCCTTTGCAGGTTTACAATGACTTCCTCGATATTATGAAGGAATTCAAGTCTCAAAGCATCGATACTCCTGGTGTTATAACAAGGGTTAGCCATTTATTTAAGGGGCATCCGGAACTCATCGTTGGTTTCAACACTTTTTTACCACCGGGATATAAAATTGAAGTACAAGCCAACGAGCAAGGGTATGCTTTTCAAGTTTCCGTTAGTATGCCGAGTCCTACAGCCACGCATACGGCTACGCTTTCTCAACACCATTGTACGGTCAATGTTGGATCTCCGCCCATAGCGAGCCCACCGACTCAACCCGCCAAAGCCCAACCCGCTGTACAAATTATGCAAGGGTAAGTGCAGACTAGTCGATAATTTCACACCGGTAATGGCGCGCTCCTCAAAATATCATTTCACTCTACTTGAATTAATTTGCAGTTCTGGGAGTATTCATCATTCGATTTCCAATAATATTGCAAATAACAATTTAACAATACATGGACCTTCGTCACCGCCGGTTCCCTCGTATAATAATTCCCACGTTACCACGGCCCAAGCTCAGGCAGTGAGTCAAGCTTTGAGTCAGGCACAGGATGGCGTTCCTAGTACTGGTCAGACGCAACAGAATCAGCCTGTTGAGTTCAATCATGCAATTAATTACGTCAACAAAATTAAGGTACTCATCCTCGTTGCTTCGTTCAATCGTGCGATTACAATCGTTTCTTTTATCAAAGTCTCTAATTAATGGTTGCTTCGCTCGCAGAATCGGTTTCAAGGTCAGCCCGACAAGTACAAGCGCTTTCTCGAAATTTTGCACACGTATCAGAAAGAACAGAGGACACTCAAAGAATCCGGACATATGGGCGGCAGTGGAAGTGGTGCTAGTCTTCCTGGCAGCGGAAAGCACCTTACGGAAGCCGAGGTCTATAGTCAGGTCGCGAAATTATTCGAGAATCAGGAGGATCTTTTGCTGGAGTTTGGACAATTTTTACCCGATGCCACGAGTCAGCAAAGTGCCCTGGTGAGTGCTTTAAATTATATTTTAATCACGCTGATTTTTTTTTTTTTATTTTTATTTTTTATTTTTTTTTTTAATCTACAATATGCACTTTAATTTATGTTGCACTCTCCTCTCACGTATCTGTTCCACTGTACTTTGCATTTATATATACGAGATATGCTTCTCGTTTTATATTGCGAGCCTGTACCCTTTTGATTAAAACGATGTATCCGAAAGAATGTTTGAGCTACAAATACCTGGCATGCATGATTTTAAAGTACAAATGTATGCATACGTATATTTCTGTTATTGCTTATTAGAGTAATATTGATTGAGTTAGCAGTGATGCGTGTAGCACAGTTTACAAGGACACTAATCGAGCTTATCGCCTAGCTACTAAAACCTTTGAAAATGTTGACGTTTATTATTCGTTATCACCCTCACGTGTCACGACTCTTGTTGTTCTCGTTTTTCTCCTGCACCACTATTTTAGATCACTGTCCTACAAACTGTCTCTAATTCTGATGGGTACCAGTCTGCTATGTTTCAGAGCAACAAGGTGGGAGCGGTCAATGACCACGCGACGATCTTGAAGAAACCGTTAGGTCTTAAAACGGCGTACAACAATTCGGCCGCGGTGCCTCGCGAGCACCGGGACTCAACGGGTCCGGGCGGCCTCGAGCGCGAGAGCCGGGATCATCGGGACAGGGACCGCGAGCGCGAGCGACCCGGTGTTCGGGACCTGGCCAACGCGGGCCAGAAGTTCGGCCACAGCACGGGCCAACTCAAGAGGAGTCCGTCCTTCACGACGTCCATGTCTACCGGAAATTCGCACGTGCCCCACGGACCGCCACCGCCGAAGAAACACAAGGTCGCGTCTGTGCGAGACATCTCGATAGCAGAGGTGGGGAAGCATGGCACTTTAAACGACTATGCCTTCTTCGATAAGGTATGAACTTTATTTTAACACTTTTGTACAACTTGAGTTTGTACTTTTAAGCTTGTACAGTTGAGCTGAGATGTAACGAGAAAATTTTATTTATTGAGATTTAGTTTGATCGTCTTCGTACATGCTTAACAGAGAATATGTAATAAATAACGGGTATGCACTAAATTATTTAAACTCGACTTTATACGTAATATGTAGACATAGCGTTACGTACGACATTTTTATCATTAACGTAAAATATTTTGTGGCTACTCGATCGATACTACGTTTAGTATTGTACTTTCTTTTACATTGTCTCTAAATATTGTAACAGTACGTAAACTGAAAAATTGATAGCCCGACCATCACCCATATGGTATTGTAAATACTCGTAATTATAAATGATATCCTATGCTATTTGTACAATCAGGTACGAAAAGCGCTGAGGTCACAGGAGGTCTACGAAAACTTTCTGCGCTGCTTGGTCTTGTTCAACCAAGAAATTATATCCAAGACTGAACTAGTGCAATTAGTGACGCCCTTCCTCGGGCGTTTTCCCGAGCTTTTGCGATGGTTCAAAGACTTCCTTGGCCATCTACCGGACTCCACCGCCTCGTCGACGACGTCGACTTGCGCAAACCAGAGCGGCGGCGCTGCCGTAACCGGCGTGAGCATCGAGGCGCTGCCTAACAACGTGGTACGAAGCCACCAAGACAGGCCCCAAGGCGATCTCGCGATGGAGATCGATTACTCGGCCTGCAAAAGATTAGGCGCCTCGTATTGCGCGCTGCCAAAGTCCTACATCCAGCCAAAGTGTACTGGCAGAACACAGCTTTGTAAAGAGGTCTTGAACGATACCTGGGTATCGTTCCCAACTTGGTCCGAGGACAGTACGTTCGTTAGTTCTAGGTGTGTACGCACAACGTTGTTGCACGTCGTGCATACAAACATAAATAAGAAATTGTGCCGATTAAAACTCGATGTTAATCAGTGGATCAAAAAAGAATAATTTCGATTAGAATTCAAGTTCGTAAAGAAAGTTAGTTATCGTTGTTTTTATTCATTTCCTGAGCGCGTGAGCTTTAAAATGTTGTTATCGATACTGGATCCGATGAATTAATAATTTTAATTAATAGTTTTAATAATAAATCGATTTATTCGGTTTAATTTCGTAGGCAAACTAATGTTGAAAAATATGAATTATTGATAAGATGTGATAAAAAGCAGTCCGCATCAATGGGGTTACGGTCAGAATTATCGACTAGCGATATATTACATATCGTAGATTTGACAAGTTCAAGCGATTTTATTTCTTAGTTCGTGGTTTTAATTTTCTCGGTAATAATAAATTATTGAGGTTTAAAACTCGACTGGTTTTAAGATATTTTATAAGATACGCACTTGGATGGGTCAAAGTCGTAAAGAATGCAATGAAAGTTTTCATACAAAGCGAATATGCTTTTTATCAAGGATGATTGATTAATCGAAGCGCCTCTTCGTTTTTCAAATTTAAGGAAAACCCAGTTCGAGGAGTTTATCTATCGCTGCGAAGATGAGCGGTTCGAATTGGATGGTGTGATAGAGACAAACGCCGCGACGATTAGGGTGCTCGAGGGAGTGCATAAAAAGATGAGTAGGATGTCACAGGAGGAGCTTCAAAAGTTCAAACTGGACGACTGCTTAGGGGGATGCTCGCCGACCATTCATCAACGCGCTTTAAAGAGGATATACGGGGAGAAGGCGGCGGACATCATCGATGGTCTTAAGAAAAATCCTATGGTAGCGGTACCGGTCGTTCTACGCAGACTGAAAAGCAAAGAGGAGGAGTGGCGGGAAGCTCAGAAGGGCTTCAACAAAATCTGGAGGGAACAGAACGAAAAGTATTACCTGAAATCATTGGATCACCAGGGCATCAATTTTAAGCAAAACGATGTCAAGGCTCTGAGATCGAAAAGTTTATTTAACGAAATCGAAATTTTATATGACGAAGTTCGTATAAACGTTGTCCATACTAAAATCCACCATTTTATATTTGCGTTTTTCATTTAATGACTAATATGAATTTACAGAGGCATGAACAGGCCGATGAAAACGGAGAAAATCAAAACAGCAGCGGTCCACATTTAATTTTGTCTTACAAAGATAAATCCGTCTTGGATGACGCTGCCAATCTTCTGATACATCATGTAAAGCGCCAGACTGCTATTCACAAAGAAGATAAGCAGCGAATAAAGCTTCTTCTGAAACACTTTGTTCCTGATCTATTCTTTCATCCTCGGCAAGAGCTTAGCGACGACGAACAAGATGAAGATAGTTAGTATAGCAATTTTGTAGATCACTGTGGAAAAGTCTAGCGACGTTATTGCTCTACCGATATTACAAATGTGTGCTCGTTTCACGTTGCAGATGATAAAGACGATATGAACCCCGCATCCTGCGGCAACAGCACGCAAACCGCCACGACGACAACTTCGATTGGCGGTGGACTCCAGGGTACCAGGAATAAGACTCCCCTCTCGCCGGCACCCCCATCCACCGCAATAAAACTCGATCCCGACGTAAAACCCCCGGTGCATGCTCTCTCGACTGACCCCGAGGAGGCGTATACGCTCTTCATGGGGAGCAACAATTGGTATCTCTTTCTGAGGCTACATCAAATACTTTGCGAAAGACTAACGAAGATGTATGAGAGGGCGGTTGCTCTCGCGGATGAAGAATCTCGGTACAAACAGCAGAGGAAGGAAAGTACAGCCGTTGCCTTGAGGTTAAAGCCCAAAAGTAAGTAATCAGGATAAAAACGATTTTATGCGTTTAATCATTTTGTAATTTTAATTTCCGACTCATCGGGAACCAATGGCCTTTGTTATTTTCTCAGGTGAAATTGAAATAGAGGACTATTACCCAGTCTTTCTCGACATGGTTAAAAATGTCTTGGATGGCAATATGGAGAGTAACGCGTACGAAGATACCCTCAGAGAAATGTTCGGAATACACGCGTACATTGCTTTTACTTTGGACAAAGTTGTAACGTACGCGGTGAGACAGGTAAACAAAAAAAAAAAAAAAAAAAAAAAAAAAAACGAAATTTCCTTTCCAAGCTATTCGCGTGTACTCGTGAATGTTGTTATCGTTCGGTACCTTATCCTTAATTTAATCCTTGATATTAATCGACCGATTGGTTTCAGCTTCAACATTTGGTATCGGACCTCGTGTGTCAACAATGTATGGAGCTATTTCAGAGAGAACAGAAGCAGCCGAAAGAAAATAGTGGAGCAGGCGGCTTATGTTCGACAGCATATTTAAGAGTACCTTGTGAAACTGCGTATCAAAGGAAAGCTGAAAAAACAATGGCCGAGGAGAACTGCTTTAAAATATATATTGTAAGTGTTAGCTGTACTCGTGACAAAGATTTGAAAAATGGAATAAAAAAGAAGAAAAAATTCAATTTTTGCTATTTTTCGACTCGGATCGTTCCTTTATCAGATCATATCGGATACAAAAATAAGCAAGCGATCGATTAAAAATTTCACGTACTCGTATCTCCTGTAGACTTTGTTATCGGATATTGAAACAAAAAGAAATTTTGCACAAATCGACTTTTTTCGTCAAGTACACGGTTAATGTGCAACATTCGCTGACGCTTGAATTTTCTGTTTCAGTATAAGAAAAATTGTAAAATGACGATAGAATTATTGGACACGGAAGGTGAGGACACTATCGATGGCAGTTGTAGAGATCGCGACAGGGAGTCCGTGACGGCAACGGAGAAGTGGTCGTCTTATGTTGAGAGATTCTCGTCATCTGCTACCGGGCAAACAAGTCCAAAGGATGTCCCGAACTCGTCAGACAATGAGCCACCAACCAATCATCCTGTGAGTAGCGACCAGGCGGCAAGGGGGGGGAGGGGCAGAAAGCGCAAGAACACTGACATTAACAAGAAGGTATAGGACCCACACCCCTTTCAATTGCAACGCTGTAGATTGCGCTCTCGTGGTTTTTTATGTACTTTCGCGGTACACACATACTTGTCATTTTCTCGTCGACGGCTGTTCGCTTCATCGACAGACAGTTTCCGTCGGAGACTGTGTCAAAAATTTATAATCGTATATAAAAGAATGTTTTCTGGAGATATAAAAGAATGGATTCATTTAAGTCTTTTATTTCTTTAGCTTCGAAGCTTTTCGCGTATCTTCAGAAAGACAATGACAATGGGCTAGTGATTATAAATTCTTGTCCATCGGATAGCAATAATCGTACGAGTCTGTCCACCATAAGAATATAGATTGGCTAAATCAGAACGTGTAGGAACGAATTTGTATCTATTCTATTCTGACTTTCGTTACGGCGTATCAATGGAGTTTTGTCGTGGGCTTTTTATTCGCGAATTCATTGACAGTGAAAATAAAGCCTAAATATGTTTGATCATACGTGGTCGATTATTTTTGTTTTTAAAAGTATAAATGTAGAATATTTATTGTTACATAGCCTGGTGCTATTTTATATATTGCAGTATTTTCAAAAATTGACTTTCATATCCCGAGTTTTTTTCTTTTCTTTTTTAACTATACAGTTTTATCTTGTGGCCATTTATTTATTAAGAAATGATTTTTACTAGCATTGTCTGCATTTCGTAATCTCGAGTGCAAATTTTTGCTTTTTTTAATACCGATCACAGAATGCATTCTAAATTTAGTTATCGTTAATTTCTTTTTCATTTTAGTGTGATTTGATTTCACAATTGCACAATTGGATTCGTATGAGAACGGGATGCCTATTTACAAGGGTTGATTTTAATTAGGTTATTGGATACAAGATTATTATTTAACAAAGAAATTGAAACAGATAACAATATCAATACGCGAATGAAATTAAAAGGAAAACTTTGGATTTTATACGATGAGTTGAAATTAGCAAAGGAAAAAATATATTATAATTTGAATTCGTAGGCTGGCCTTTCAACACCGATTTCTAAGCAAAAATGATTCGAGTGCGTGGAATTAAAAGAAAAAGTTTAAGAGGATGAATTGATGTCGCTGTTGCATAATTTTAACGCTCGAAAGTGTTGGGTACGATTTAAAAAGTAAAGTGAGATTAGGCAGATTTTCAAATAAAAAGAGTAATAAATTACATAAACAATCTCATTCGTACATACGACATTCGTTGCGATGGACGCGTATTGTTTGGTAAATGCGTAATTGGCAGCGAATGTATGTTATGTAATTTAATTTCTCGTTACGGTTCCCTAAGCATTTTACGATATTAAGAGTCATCGAATGTCTTTATTAAACAAAAGTTGATACTATTTTTCCAGGGAAAAAAAAAGTTTTTAATTCCAGTGATATTCGAGAGACTAGGCCTTGCTATTTTATTCGGCCTCCTGTTAAAAATGTTGAAAGCAAGTCAACAAAATGTTGAGGGAATCGCACCGAAAGTCTAAGGCATATGTATATAATATTTATATATGTGCAGACAATTGACTAGTTGTAAATCCTTCAATTTCTCTCCGATATTGTAAATATTCCATAGATTAGAGGTTGTAAATAGTTGAATAGAATTTTTATACGTACTAGAAACTAGAGAAATGGTAGCAAATTTTAGTCGTGTTACTATACTGTAAAGAATAAGAGAGAAAGAACGAAAGAAAGATAAAAGGTAATGAAACTCGCTCTAGCAGCAACTCAATTAACTTTTGTCGATCGGCAAAAATCCATAAGAAATACACGGACATGAGACAGTTTGATATGTGGATCATTTTTTAAGTACCGAATATTTGTATGTACATATGATGATGATGCATCATGATGCACATTTATTAAGAGAAAATGAAATGAAATGAGAAAAATAAAAAATTTATTATACAATTGAATTGAAATGAGAACGTCCAATAAATAAGGTTGTTCAAAAAAGAACTTGCATCAAATTATTATATATATGATAAATATTTAAAAGAAAGCCTATATTCACTCGTTGCTCGTGCGTTGGCGAAAAGTTAAGGGGTTTTCGTCTCACTTTTCAAATATTGCGTTAGTTTTTACACAATTTCTCAAATCTCGCTCTTTTGCTTTTTTTTCGCTTTATTTATTCGTTATTATCGTTTTCTTAATCTAAGAGAAGCAAAAATTATAATTCCAAGTTCTACCCTTTCAAGCCCCGTCTATAATTATTTCCTCCTCCCTTCCTCCGCCCGCCACACACACCCTCGCCGCCCCCTCTTCGCCCTTCCACGCACAACCACCACCACCACCACCATCACCATCACCACCACCAAAAAAGAAAAAGCAAAAATGAAAAACGAGAAGGCAAATAGAATAAAAGATACAGGAGCAGTAAACGATTATACTTTGAGCATCGCCGAACTTATGCAGCAGAGAGCATCTGCCTCTTTAAAGAAGCACATCGGCACGAATATTTGTAAAAAGAGAAGAAAATCGCCATAGATATTTTTTCCGTCGCTATTCCTTACTCACGCGAATCCTAATGACGATTATTATGAGGAATCGGAGGCATTATGAGGAAACTGCGTGACAAAAGTAAAACAATGAGAAACTGAAAACGAAAAAATACGAGTTTGGGAAAAGTAAAGATGAAAAGTAAGGATGAAAAGTAAGGATGATTCCAAACAAAAAGTAGATCAGTATAATCTTCGTCAGACGATTCCAATATGTGGTCAGAGTGAAAGAGAAAGAAGAGCTTTGACTGTTAAGCAACGCTATCTACGAACCGAGATAAAAGATAAAAGACAATTAAGAATATGTACATAAGAAAAACTCGCATTAGAGATTTATTATACGATTTGGAAAAGTGCGCTTTCGCGTTTACGTTTTCAGGGGACTTGTTGGCCCAGCGAGCGGTAGCCAAGGAAAGGCCCCTGAAAACCGTGCCCGTGCAGTACTGTTTGCACGCGGCTATTTAAAGAGATGAGAGAGGGACGGAAACAGAAGAAGAAAAACTATTAGACCGTTGTCTTCGCGACATTTGTAATATACTGGCTACTTTGAGAATTCGAAGGTGTGGGAGTAGTGTGTGCCGTGTGTGTAGAGGGGCGTGCTGGGTTGGTGGCTAGGTGGTTGGGCGGGTGAATATGTGGATATTTGTGTGCGTGCGAGTGAGTGAGCAGGAAAATGAAAGACACGAAAAGAAAAGGAAACGTTCGTACGTGTAAAAGGAGAAAAGACGAGAAAAAACTACGTTCAATTTGTAAATGTTACGATTCCATACCACTACACCTCCCCCTGTTTCCCCGAGAACAACCCCTTTAAAACGCGATGAATTTTAATCTTGACTCATATATTAGATAGATCTATCTATATACATATAATCTATATGTATACGCGCGCGCGCGCGCACACACACACGGTTATGCACGTGTTTGTTTGCGCGTGTTCGTGTGCGTATACATATACATGTGTGTGTGTATATGTATGTATATAGATAAATATATATATAATAAATATAAATATATTTTGTATCTTTAACTTGTATATGAAGTGAATATGCATACAATGATATAAATGGCAACAATATTGTATAGAAGAGAGATATTGAAATATATGAACGATGCTTTTAAACATAATTGTCTAACATCATTTTTGTACCACTGAATAATTGAAAAAAGATAAAACTTTCTTTGTTTATTTCTTTTTTATATCGCAGTTATTGATATTATTGTTTGATATTATTATTATTATTATTATTATTATTATTATTATTATTATTATTACTACTACTACTATTACTATTACTATTATTACAATTATTATTATTGTTATTACCACTACTGCTCTACCATCACCATTACTACTACTACTATAATTATTATTATTACTATTACTATTATTATTGTTCGCCCTTTATTTTTATTGATTTTTCTCCTTTTTTTACTTTAAATTTATTTTTCGATAATACGTTTCCTGTTTGCTGCTCAGAGTGCGTGTTTTTGTCTGCAAAAACGAATTTGTTGCTATTTTTCACAAGATACACGTTTAAACTCGAAAATCCCTCAAAAGAAAGACAAGTTTTTTCTTTATTTGATTCCCTCTTTCAACTCTTGCGAACTTTTAACAGTCACTTATCATTTTCCGCTGTTCGACCATGTAAGCGTTTTAAATAACTGTTACTAGCTTGAAAGTGTCCGGATCAAATTTTTTCTACGTTCTGTGATGAATACCTGAAATATTAAAAAGTTACTTTTTTATGTTATGTGTGTATATATATATATATATATATATATATATATATATATATATATAATGCAAGTTTGCGCTTTTTTAATTTAAATTAAGTTCATAAGTTGTTATAAAGAATGAATAAACTTGAACTATTTAATCAGTTCAAAAGTCTAATTTTATTTCTGAACCTTTTTTAACAACACCTTAAAAACAAGTTTTCGCTCACTGCGATTCAATAGAAAGTGACGACTGTATCGATCATTCGCACACGCGTAATTGTTGTCTTATTGAGTTTAATCGAATGCAAAAATAAGGAAATAATCGCAGTGGTGAATGGTGCTTGAGTGCACTTGTTATTGAATATTCTGACGCTCGCCTTTTCCAAGAAGTGATATCTTAAGCTCGACAGTTTTTTAAAATGTCTCTGCGTTTATTCGCCAAGTTGAAAATTAAGAATAGTTTGCAAAAGAAGGGCTTTTTCGCGCAATTGGTTATTGATCATTTGACGAGACGAAGGCGTGTGCGCATCCGTCGAGAATGATGCGAAGATCTTTTTTTCCTATTGTTTTGGCCTTAATAGTTGCGCTCGTAGTTTAAAACAAAGCAAAACACACGTCCGTGGCATAATCCTTTTTCTAACTCATTGTTTTACGCATTAGAGCAGGACGAGACTTGTAGAAGAAGCAAACGTTCGCAAGAGACTTGGTCCGCGACTCTTCGTATACGAAGATCACCAAATTCCCGTCCCGCCACGGAACCTCCATTGCATCCCCTGTAATCTTCCTATGGACCTACCGATCACCCTGCAAAGGCCTTAGCCGACGCTTGTACTTGGTAATGACTGCGAACTAAGCAAAGTTAATTTTCGCATATCTCAATTTCACTTTCCACCTACGAATGGTTGTGGTCGTTACCGATCTCGTTGCCACCCGCTGATACCTTTTTCTATTTACGATCAAATCATTATACGATCAAATCATATATTATTGAATCACAAGGACAATTACGCAATTGCCAACTTTTAACGAGCGACCAACGGAAAAGTCCACACGAGCGCTCGGTACGGCTCGCAATATATACGCTAATCGTTTATTATATTCATTTTCCCGAGAATCATATCCAATATAATTGATAATATACAATGGTAGACACGTTGGCATGCCTTAAGGGCTTTCTTAATTACATATCTCTTTATATGAACGAATTAACCAAAATTGCCATGAACTAGAAAATAATGCTCGTTGTTGCTTCTGGCCTTTCATGCTCAATAATGAGAAAAGAGTAAAGGAGAAAAAGTTGGAACAAAATTTAATGTTTAAGCGCATTTTTAGCAAGTCTAATTTATGTATAGAGCAGAGAAAGCAAAAAAGGCAAAAAAAAAAGCAAAAAAAAAAAGCAAAAAAAAAAGCAAAAAAAAAGCAAAAAAAGTAAAAAAGAAAGAAACCGATAAATCGGGTACTAAAACGGTACCAAGTAAATGATATAAGAAAAGAAAAGAAAAAGAGAAAGAAAAAAAACAAGAAAAAAAAACGACGATCTTATAAATTTTGTAAGAGCAGAATATCCTTCAATTCCCATCTGTCATTTAAGAAAGCACTAAGTGACGAAGAAACTGATAACTGTTGTAGATTGATGGAAATGGATGGAGCTCTTTAGGCAAGATTTTGGCAGGTCGGAAACGAGTATATCTTTACCGGAACGTTCGCCAATATCGAAAGCACGCGGCCCAAAAGATGAGGGCCTTCTCACCCGACGCAGTGAATTCTGAAAAAATAGCTGAGTACGTATGCCACTCATTATGTAGTTCGTTGCATATTATTGTTTTAATTTTTCATTTAATCTGACGCAATGCAGCCCACCCCGTTAAAATGAATTTTCGTTTGTTCTAACAATGGAATTTACATTCCAGTCCCGACAACAAAAAGTCATTCGATACCGGAGCCGAAGTGATAGATGGATCGGACATTGTTACGTCCGACGAAATGCAATGTACGTTCAATCTTAACAACTATCGCGTTATCTACGTTGTCAATCAAGAAACTACCCTGTATAAAAAAGGCTGTTTTACCCGAGCAAAGCAGGTATGCCCATTAATAAGCGGTTACATAATGTGTGCGTGTGTGTGTGTGTGCGTGCTTGTGTGCGCGCGCGTGTGTGTGTCTATCTATCTATCTATCTATCTATCTATCTATCTATCTCTGTTGATAAGCAATTGTCGAACGCTCTGAAAATTTACACTGACTTTTCATTTCAATTCGCAGTGTCATCCAATCGTTACCAAAAGCATGAACTCGAAATTCCAACAGTGGCATTTTAAGTGGGTGACTAAGAACGTTGTCGATGCTCAGCATAGGCTTTGTCAAGACTGGCTAATGGGCCGTTACGAAAATTTGATACCCCACAGAACACGCGTGATAACGGACAATGACCAGACGCGATCACCTTATCGGCAATACAACCGATACTGCATAGATCGATTGCAGTCGGATCAACAGGTCGATCAGGGCAGAGCGGGCGAGTAACCGATGAGCTCGCGCCTCGAACAGCCACCAGTCGATTCTTCTGCGACGGTCCATCCATTCGATCGCCTGCAAACAAATTGTATTCTATGTACAAATGATAATTCTCGTCGGATAGTGATAGCTGTAATCCAAGAATAACTTTATGATTAACTTGTGCTTTTCATTACGTTTACTTTTCATTAATACTTGAGTTGCTGTAGATTTTAAGAGTACGCCTGGGTGATTTATTGAGAAACGTGTCGCTTTTCCAATGCATCGACAACTTATATGTGTACGTATTATTAAGCCATGTAAACGTGATAGATTTTATAATGTAAATAGGCAGAAGGGGGTTCGTCTTCTCGAGGAGGCTGCTAATCAGTGTAATATTTTTCGAAAGAGATGTCTATTTCGTGTTGTGATTGATTTTACTTGAACTCTCCAGCGAGGTATGCGAAGTTAAATGCCTTAGCTAAAAACAAATGAGAACCGGAGACAGTTTCTGCTATTTGGCACTTTGTCGATGCATCGCTCAGCGATTAGATGATGTGCTTATTTTAATGTTAAACGAATGATCCCGCGTTGCATTCTTTTGCTTTCGTCGAGACCCTGTTTTACCGAGAAAATACAAATTACCGCGGGAGTGTAGAAACAAAGTTTTTTTGTTATTTCTATGGATAAGCAGCAAATTTATGTTCGAAGATAATACAGCAGCATCACTTTGTTTATATTATATAAATTTAGTATCGGTTCGTTATGTTGATCTGTTGATAAAATTGTTCATTAAAAATTTTATAGAAAGATACTTTCAATTTTGGTGAATGCTGGTACTAAATATAGATTCTATTTTATATTTGAAAATAAGAAATTTACGATCACTAAGTTTTTTCAAGACCGATTGAAACGTCGATTGAAAAGTGCAAGCTGCGATTGTTATCATCATCATTATTATTATTGCGATTATTATTACGATTATGATTATGATTATTATTATTATTATTATTACTATCATCATCTTTATCATATTATTACTATTACTATTATCATCATTTTTAAAGCACATAAGGAAATACGAAAAGCAAAAGATAAAGGCCTTAATTTTTTACCTGAAACTTTAGGCTATAAACTTCGTTGTATCATACAAACGTGTTGTAATAAAGTAAGATGGTTATATAAACGTGACACATCGTACAATACAAAAGTTGATTGCAAAAGAATACTGAAATATATGGCAGCAAAATTGATCAACCCTTTAAATATCGTTCTGTATAATATAAGTATAATATTAAATATAATTCCGAATTTCTGTATAAATATTTCATATTTAAAACTTTATGACAGCGCAGTACCCATTATCTGCGTAACCGTATTTTTGGTGGATATCTTTTTTTATTTTTGAGAAGACATCGTTGCCTGTGTTATAAAGTGTAAAATTTTTCTTTAAATATTTTATAATTAGATTTATTCTCTTTCTCTCTCTCTCTCTCTCTCTCTCTATATATATATATATATATATATATATATATATATATATATATATATCGTGATTCCATTAAGTAACGATTCTAAATAAGCAAAGAAAACTTTGAAAATCCAAATATTTGTGATCAATGAAAATTTCAGTGGAGCAATGAGTTTTTATAACAAATGCAAAAAATAAGCGAAAATACGCGCACTTTTAAGAAAAGAAAAGGTTAAATTAAGAAGATAAACAGTAATTGTATAGATATATTACGTATGTGAAATGATAATTAAATTTCTATATTTTGCACAAACAATAAATATCTTAATGCATACGTACAAAGATAGAATAAAATAATTGCACATAATCAGGGTAAAAAGTCTAAAATTATGTGTTGTTTTAGATATCCATTAATAATGCATACAATCTTTTCCTTTGTTTTCAAATTTTGGCAAATTATGTACCTTTCTTGTTACTTTTATTTTTTATAATTTTAAAAATATCTTAATGTTAAAAAACTTTCGTACTTTCACAAGGACCTGAGTTTATCACTTCTTGATACAATTTTAATTATAAGTTTTTGTACGAAGACATTGATTCATTTTTTAAAAATATAATTATATTAAAAAGATTCTCTTTATTTTTCATTTCTTTAAGGCAAGCGCTTAATAATGTATTCCAATGGTTAAAATATAAATACCAGTTAAATCAAAGAAGATACAAGAAGGCTACTTGCTTCGTAGAATTGTTAACTGTATTCAATTGCATTCAATTACATGCAAATAATCAGTCTACCTTATTGCTGCAAATCAACGACATGTCACATAGTTACATAAATATAATAGTTTATTTCTTTAGCATCGTATCAATAGGCATAATAAAAAAGTGATAAATTTTTCATTTATACTTTGCAGAAAAGGCATTTAACATCTGATCATTACGTGTAAATATACTTTTTTTTTTTTTACATTTATTTTAACTTTCAATGTATCATGGACGTAACATTTCTAAGTTAACAAAATTGAAAATTTTTCTTAAACGAATTCTGGCACTTGGTAGAGAAAAATCGAAATGTAAAGAATTTAAGATACGAATAATTTTTATGTTGTTCAACTATAAAGTTCATAAAATTATATACATATGTACAAATTCCAACAAAATATTCAATTCGCTTTAGCTACTGGAACTATTATAAGAAGGCCTCCCTGCCAATTCCAGCAGGTATCGATCTGGATGATCCAACCATTCGGAAGTACTTAATTTAACGACTCTCTGTTTTTCTGCCTCCTTTACTTGCCACTTCTTTATCTCCAACTGTCTTTCTCTGTAAAAGAAGAATATTTATATGATACGTTTGTACGTACAATTGAATTAACTTTTAGCTTTCACGTTTATCGTGGAAGGCGAAATTTATTCCGCAGCAATTTTTTTCATTAAGCAGTCATAGTGAGCCCAACGTAAGCTAACTCAAGAATCGATATCTTAATCGCACGCAAGCAAATGGTTTTACATCGAAATACTATCTCAAGGCCCTTACAGTAAAACAAACTGCTAATGGATAAAGTGCCAACAGAAGAATTAACTGCTAGAATCTAAAATTCATCGATTACTGTTTGTTCTTTGTTTTGTTTTTCGTTGAAAATTTAGTTTTGCAGCTGACTCGGTGAATTTTTCATTGCAGCGCTTCTTGAAAGAATTAATTGCCACGAAAGCTTGGAGCACCGTTAATGCGAAAATGCCGCATCGCGTTTAAATTCATAACCAGTTTCAGAGCATTGAAATTCGGGGCTGAGGTTTAACAATAAGCTCGAAGTAAACGTGGCAAATGGTAGCTCGATAAAAGAGGTTAATTCTTCGCTCGGTATAAAAGAGAGAAAGTGGGTGGGCAGAGAGCACGTTACCTTGATTTTGTGTCGCCGCAGCCCCAGACCTCGAGGCTGGACACACGGTAAGGCACGCCTGCGAAATTGAGCTCGTGGAAGGACTGGTCGATGACGACGCAGGGATTACGGGGATCGGTGCCCGCGCGCAACCCCTGCGGGTATCCTCGGATGCTCGTGTTTAAGTACAATAGTTTGCTACCTTTCTGCACGACGCGGTAGTTCGGATGGAGCTCGATCACCATCGAGTCCTCGGTGCCCCAGTAGAGGTGGGACTCGCGCCACTCCACGGCCGAGCAGATGCAGTAGGTCGGGTAGTGGCGACGGTCGTCGCTGTCGCTTACGCCACGGATGAAGAGGAGAGTCGGACCCTTGTAGCCGAGCACGTGGTGGAGGAAGCGATTGGCGCCGGCCCCGTGCTGGTCGCTGTTGTACAGCGGTGTCCAGTGGCGCAGGCACACCGTGCCCGACATCTTCGTTATTAGCGCGTGCATGCTGTCCTTGTGCGGATCCTCTTCGTTCTGCGGGGCAACGCGGAATAGAGCAAAGATACAAAAATAAGGTACGAGGCCGCGGCTTCGCCAACGGCATCCCGCTATTCTTGAACGCGCATCGCTCGAGATAAAGCACCGTGGGACGTTGATTATGCGTTCGGGTGGAATTTGCGAGCATTCTCACGTACTTCAGCCAAGCCCTTTCCTCTCGCTAAACTCAACGAGTATTTTCGCATGCGACGTACGCGAGCCGCGTGCTCGTCAAATTAGATCGGATATGTATTATGCTGCTGCTGCTGCTGCTGCTGCCGCTGCCGCTGCCGCTGCCGCTGCCGCTGCTGCGAGAGAAATGGGGTTTGTTTGTCGTCGTAAGTGACATTTAAAAGCAGATGACAAATTTGTTAGAAACTTTTGATGCAGGCGGCACTCGGCTAAAGGCTTTCCAATGGAAATTTATAAGCTCCGAACGTACCGAGAGAAGTTCGTGTTTCGAAAAGGCACGAAACGCCGAGTATTAAAATCATGAGTCACCACGCGACCTGTTTATAGCAAGCGCTTTAATTGAGAAATTTATTAAGCCGAATAATTAGAAGCAATTAAATCTTTCACGACTGCACGGCGAATGCATATCTACCCAGCCGTTCTGAAAACGGATAGAAAATTGTAAAATAAAAACTTTAACGATAGACAAGAGTGGAGCGAAAGTTAACGAAGAAAATATTTTCACGCGTGCGCTCATAAGTGTTAATGGATGAATTTTAATAAATATTTCGTGCATCTTCGTATTGTGTAACAATTATGCGTTAATAGCGGCAGCACACTCGTTTCATGCTATTTAAATGCAATTTGCTGATTAGGCATTACGCAGATAAGTCGAGGATTATAAATTTTGTGGTATCGATTGCAAATTGTTTTAATTCGGTAAGCAGAGTCGAAGGGAGCAATTACGACATGCAATTAAATTCTTTACAACAAACCCAAAAAATCCAATGACAGCTTATCGCTAGGTAGTTTAGTATCGAGTTACAAATGGACCCGACAGATGATCGGCTTGTTCAACAACTCCTTATATTTTACATAGATCCGTTTTAAGAACTTTCAAAAGTTACGAACCAGCATTTTTCTGTACATTGCATTGTATTATTTTGTAACTTCGGGCAACGCTAATATGCTACGGATAATTACAGGTAATACTAACGACATTAATATTTATGAAATTGACTAAAATTATTTTATAACTAGTAATAATTAGTGACTGTATTGTTAATAGTATTACAATACCGTACAATCGAAGGTTTTAACAAAATTAACGTTAAACAACAAGTCGTAGGCGAGGAATAAATTTTCTGAAATTACCTTGGTGTAACAGTGCGGTAGGGTAGCAGCCAGTAGCCATACGTGACTAATGGGTAACAGCGTTTCTGAAAAATCACCATTGTCCGGTTGATCTAGCACGGGTGTCGAAGGTATTAAATGAGGTCCAGATTGCTCGCTGGACATTAAGCTTTTTCCGCTTCGATACGCCGTTGTTAATATATGTATGACGTATCTGTGCATTCCGTGAACAATACGTTGGCAATTTTGCCACAGCCAATTACTGACGAAACTGACGGACAAAGTATCCTTGCCGTGAAACTAAAATTTGATAAATCAATTTTATAGCATATACCATTTTAACGTTACGTTTTATATTTGATTTCTGTTACATCGTTGTACTGACACAAGCACTGACAACCGCAGATACCGTATTAAGTATTTGTGTGCACGAACCGCCTCTATTGCCGCTCATGGCTAGTCTATAAGAAACCATGAGTAATTCTTTTAAGCCATCGGGAGTAATTTCGCTTTCTTCCTTATTTTCTGAAAACATCTTCACGTAATTTTCCAAAACTGTCTCGTCGTTCATGATAGCGAGAAATTTTTCGGCCTGCTGTTTGAAAGCCAACTGTCCAAGATAAGTAGTTGTAACTCTTGACGAAGCATGTAAGTGTGCGAATAGTCGATCGGCGAGTTCCGGATAATGAGGGAATAGATATTTCTGAAAAACTGATTGCGTTATGCCGTTAACTGATTCTTCCTTTTGAGAAATTTCCGTAAGTATCTGCAATGGAGAAATTTTAATCAAAGCTCAGCTCGCACCGATTACGTCGATGTTACAAACACACGATGTTTGTTTAACGTTAAATAAATACTTTACAAAAGCTGTTATTATCGCGTCGATTAAGTTTAAAATATGGCGAAAAAGGACAGCCACTAATGGATAAAACTATTAAAAATTGGCATTAATTAGAAATTTGCGCGGTAACATTAAAACAATATAATTAACAGCATTAAAGTAAAGCAAGGGGAATAAACGAAAGTCGTTTTTAATTGAAACATAATCGATGCTATTGATTTATTGTAGTAAGCAATTGTAAAATATTCAGTCACTTAAGCATTTATCTACGTATTTATACTCAAATCGGTCATTTTAATTATATACACACGTAAGCATGTATACATGACTTTTGTGTATTTGTGCGTGCACACAGGCGGTATGCAAGTACGTATACATATGTACGGTCCTGCACGACCATACGACTTAACTCGTGTAAATATAATTTTTTATGTTTATATTTCCATAGATTTTTGCTACGTACGTATATTTAGAGCACAAAATGCAACTCAAAGAAAATAATACGAATACAAATACCGATATGATCATTATGGCAAATCTACATTTGTAATAAGAAGCGATGACGTTGAGATGGAAGATTAAAGGTTTTTAAATACGCGACTGGTTAGCAATTTAAAACGACGTGCGTGTACATTGGCTTGTGTAAAAAAGTCGCCAGCGAGCGAGCGAGAGAGAGAGAGAGAGAGAGAGAGAGAGTGAGAGAGTGAGAGAGTGAGTGAGAAAGTGAAAGAAGGAACGGGCGAGAGGGAAAGCAAGAGGGAGCGGCGAGCGGCAGAAGCGAGAAGGAGAACATTGCATCAAGTTGCGTTACAGCGCGAAAAGTAATTACCTTGGCGAGCCTGTCGATGGGCAAGAACTGGGTGTGGGAGCTGTTCTGTATGTCCGTGCCGGAGGAGCTCCGCGACATGGGGGGTGCCTTGGCCTGGGTCGCCGACGACGAGTTTTTGAGGTCGTGCGGCGCGGACTTGGCGCCGGTGGCCTTCTTGGCGGCGCCGCCACCGCGGACCACATGATTGCCCATCTCTCCACCACGGGATCAAGGAGCAGGAACGACAACGACGACGGCGCAGGGGCCCGCCCTAACCTTGTGGGCGCTCCAGCGATCCGGCGCTACAACGCTTCAGAGCGCGCGACTGCTGCTGGTGGTGCGCGTGCGGTGGAAGGACGACGAGGGCGACGAGGGCGACGAGGGCGACGAGGACGACGAGGGCGACGAGGACGACGAGGACGACGAGGACGATCGGCCATGCGTGGTCCCAGCGGCGAGCAGCTCGTCGACGTCTCGCGCGCACAGGCCGCGCGACGACGCAGCCATCGGCTTAGAAGCCGCCGAAAAGTGCAACAGCAGCAGCATCATCGGTGACGCTCGGCCAGCGCCATCTCGCGTATCCGCCTGCGCACTACCGTAACTTCGTTGCGCTCTCTCGCTCCTCCACGCCCTTTTACCCTCTACCTGCTCGCTTTATTTTCTGTCGGTGCTTTTCCTCTCTTTTCCTCTCTTTTCCTCTCGTCCTCGATGACGACGATGACGACGATGCTCGCTAGTTCGGAATAATCGGCAGAAGCGGAGCGAGGCTCGCGACTGAATTATCCAGATTATCCGGAGGTCTTCGTCGGTGCTGCGACGCGCTTTCTCACCAAGTGCCAGTCGCTATAAGTCGCTATTCGCGTGCTGCAATTAAATAGCATTAGCTTTCGTCTAGTCTCTTTAACGTACTTACCGAGTTCGGTGCCGAATTAATTCGAGAATTAATTTACAAGTCGCAGGAGCTTGCGAAATTCAGCGGCATTCCTGCGTGATTTATATTTATCCATGAATTATATGGTGTCTTGCGCACGCTTCTCTCTCTATTCTCCGTCTATTCTCTGTCTATTCTCTGTCGTTTGCCTAACGGACCAACGCTCGGTCGATTTAGCAACTGACAATTCCAACGCGCGTTTGGTCTGCATCCAATGAGAGCGTACGCCTAGAATTTAACGTTCGCCGAGAATCTTGAATTGATTTACGGTCACTTTATTATAATTAAATCATTGCGATTAATTTATTACAATCGACAATTAAATTGTTCGAATGTCCAACGGCGTAGAACGGCTTCTACGGAAAAACGTTGAAACACGAGACTTGCAAATTTGCGGTTGCCAAAAAAGCACGTACAGCCTTGTTACGAATACGAATATTCTTTTATCACTAAACTCAAAACGTAAATAAACAAACGATAAAGTTTAATTTGTTTGATGAGTCGCGCTGGAACACATGTACATTATATAGCGCTGCTGCAGTATTCTCTTTATCGCGAATCATGAACGTACTAATAATACAATACCGTGACCGATACTTTATAAGTGAGTTTTTGTTCTATTTGCTTCAATTTATTTCTAAACCGTGTCCCCGTTTTATCCACTTTATCTGAAAACAATTAAAGAATCTCGATATTTTCTTGCGATATAAATGGTTTATGGACTCAAATATTTTTCTTTTGCGAAATCAAACCTAATCAGGCACATACCGATTAAATTTTTTTAATAAAAAAATTTAGTTATAAAATTTGCCTTATCTCGCTGCATCAAAAATAATTATTCCATTCGAGGTAAGTTGTAAAACGGAATAGGAAATACCGAATGTTCTCGGTATAAGTAATTTCGTTTACGTTCTCTCTTCGTTGAACCAGAACCATCTTTCTTCTCTCGGAATATGAGAACTACGACGACACGTATGTGCTAAAGAATAAATTCGAATTTGAAAGTTAAATGGAGTTTTAAAATTATTCATAGGTTGTTGTCGGACTGGCTTGTTTAACGGTGGCTAGTTATCGTCAGGTATTACAGGTACTTTCTAGGCTTCCAATGCTCTTCCGACGTGCATTAATCAGAGTTGCTCAATACTCTCCAACCGACTAATTTGGCTGTAAATAATTTTTAGAACTACGCACCTCGTTATTCCATGATATATGGATTAGCTGATAGTGGTAATGATAAAGACAGTTCTTTTTTCACAGCCGGATTGTAAAATTATGAATGTAATTCACCGAGTGTCTTTAATGGTTTTCATTTCGAAATGCATACCTTAATATCGAATCAGATATTAATGGGTACTTGATTCATGTTCAAAATGCACATACATATATGTAGACACACACCCACGCACGCATACACAGTATTGTATTTTACAAGCCCTTTGGGGTGTTTTCGTATATTTAATTGTCATATCTTTAGAGAGTTAATTAATTATCATTGAATTTGAAATGTTGAAGGTGGCGTCTTGCTTTACATTGGCTTTATGAGCTTAGGTCACCACGTCTCAAGATTCCGTACAAGCTGTTTAAGAGGCCGATAAGAAGTCTAGATCGATCTTGACTGTTTTTCAAATTGTTGACATTAATGTTCCACATTATGCATAAATAGTAATATTTGCCGTGGCAGAAAATTTGCGAAGCTGGATTCCCATAATCTGTGTTATTTAACAACGAAAGTCGACATCAAGTTTTCGTGATCATCAATTTTTATTAATTTTTATTTCTTATTCAAGCCTGTTCTCTCATAGTTACCAAATATTCGTGTGGTGACTTTGAGTACAAGATTGGCATTCCAATAATTAAAAAAAAAAGTTTATCGAAATCCAGAAACTTTCAAGAAATATCCATGGAATATAGAATTTCGGTTCCTTAGGTCTTTTGAACCAACGACAATTCGCAAAGATGCTTTATACAACTCAAAAACAACTTTTCTTATCGTTACGTTTAGACGTGATTTATGGGATAAAAATATCTCTCCCTTATGTTTATTTTAACGGAAATTAGGTATTATACACATTCGGAAAATATTTACTCAAAATTTAATAACTTCAAGGCGTCTGAGTGTAATTCGAAAGGATTAAGGAAAGGTTTCATTTTTTCCGATGAAATAAAAAATGATCTCTCACTTTTCATTCGCAGTAGCAATTCGTTTAATATTTTACAATATCATGAATTCGTGTCTCATAAGCCCCTTATCTTTCTCCAAATATGTTTTCGTTACCGCATACTTTATTTACACTTATCTGGCGTGTGGAAGTTACACATATCGTAATTCCGCCATAAGACTGTTTACTGAAACATAAATTTTACAATTCCTTTCAGACACTGACGCACTTTTCATCTGTACTTTTCACTGCTGCTTTTAGTTCGTCAGAACGGACTATCTAAGTAATCTATATCTATCACTGTCCAAGGCCTTATGAGATCAAATTACGTCGTTGAGACATTCGCTACAAAGTAACTAACTTTTAACTTTCAAAAACATTCAGATCTATCATTATCAATTGGTCATACGATAAAAATTTCTACTATGCTTCCTTTTTATATTATTTTGTCATTACTCGTTGTGTCAAAATTGTTCAAAAAATTTTGAAAAATATTTTAAACCGACAACGATCTCTATTTACATTTTACATTCAACATTGGTAGTAAAATTAAAGGTCGAAACGAAAAAAATAATAAATAATAATATTAAAGAAAGTTTAATCTTTAATATTTAATGACTATAATTTTCTAGGCAATTTTACTCATCCACAATTCATTCATTTAATTAATAAAGACAACATTTTAGAATTAATCTGGAAGTGGGATTAATAAATTTTGAACTTCTTTTGAATATTACGGTAACACTATGTTAGCATATATAATTATTTTGTAATAAAACTAGAAAGATTTTAACATCTTTATTAATTTAATTGATTATTAATTTATACATGATAATTTCTGGTCATTACTGAAAAAGTATGGCATGCTTTGTTTTAAAAGATATACGTGGTTTTTTATAATTTACATATAATTCAAATGCGTAAAAAATTATAATGATGTTATTTTAAACTGAGGAAATAGTTAAATAAAATCGATAGTTTGTTAACAGAATGTGGAAAATAATTGTACTTTTGGTTATACGTTAATTGGACAATATTTAAAATAAAGAATGTGAGGGAAAAACTAGAGAGGAATAATTACTTTTAAAATTTTATAAAGTTTATTTACATAAACATGACTAATCAAATAGGAGCGATCACAGTTTTTTCATGTAAATTATGATAATATTACAAATTTTCACCACTGACAGTAGTACTCTGGTAGTACTAGTAGTATCTAAATACTAATCAGCGATCGATGATGGCTCAGTTCCAAAGTACCTATCGCCAAAGTTACCAATACCTGGTAATACATAAAACTTTTCATTTATTTCTGGATCCAGTGCAGAAGTCACTATTTTTAGATTTGGAAAAGCATAAGCTATCGAGTGTACTCCTGACTCAGCCATAAGTAGAGATACAAGCATGATATTGTCCTCTGCAACATCGTGATCAAGAAGCACTCTTATAGCCATCATTGATGCTGCACCAGTTGCCACTGTTACATCCATTAAAATAACTCTATAGTCTTTGATATCTTTGGGTAAGCGTTGGTAGTATAATTCTGGTTCACCAGTTTGTAAATTTGTTTGTATTAAAATTTTGCCTATTCTTATGTCTTTACAAACATCTCTTACAGCTTGTTCCATAGTCTCACCGGCTCTTAAAATTGATACACCGCATATTTTATCCGTTGCACTTTTTTTCCCTTTGTATAAAAATCCTTGTGGTGTTTCAACGGTAATTTCTTTAAATGGCAATAATGATAGAGCGTATTCTATAACCAAACGTATCAAACGTTTTGAGTAAAATATAAATTCATCTCTATGCGTTTCTTTATTTCGTATGAAAGTGTGCAAGCCTTTAATTTGTGGTGTATCGGGGAGTAAGTACAATGAATTAGGAAGAGGCTGGCCAATATACGAATGTGCAAGTTTTTCTCTTAGTTTAAATCCTCTTAATTGAAGTTGGGTATGAACATTTTGCACTATTAATTCTATCGCTACTGCATTTTCTCCTCCGCGAGGAACAATTATGTCTGCATGAACCATTGAAGGTGCGATATAATAATAAAAGGCTGGCTTTACCATAGTACTATATTGTTTTAATACGCCTTCTAAATCTCTGCCTCTTTGGGATATGTCCCTTCTTAAGCGCCGAGCCAATCTTACATCTGCATCAGTATCAACAAAGACTTTCATATCACACATTTTTAATATTTCTACATTATAAAACGTTAATATTCCTTCGAATATAATGACATTGGCACCGTACATCATTTTTGTTCTGTTTTCTCTACTATGTGTTAAAAAATTATATATAGGTACTTCAACTTTTCTTCCTTCTTTAAGCCGTTGCAACGTAATTTTAAGCAATTGAAAATCAAAAGCATCTGGATGGTCAAAGTTATATTCATTACAAGCCGCCATTTCGTGCTGTTTTTCATTTAAAACTTTATAGAAAGAATCCATACTTAGTAATGTTACCCATGGTACATCGAGAGATTCTATAATTTTAGTGGCAACTGTAGTTTTTCCAGATGCACTACCACCGCATATACCTATTATAAATGGCTCCACCTGCTGTCCAGTAGAATCATACCAAGGTGGTCTCCCTGCCGTGTATATTGTTCTAGTTTTACTTTGTAGAATTGACTCTGCGGATGTTTTTTTATTGGGCAAAGAACAGCTCGTTGACCGTTCTCTACGCACAAAGGGTGATTTTTGAGATCCAGTAGATGGAGGCCTAGGAGAAGCAGATGATGGAGTTGGAGTACCCATATCTCTGCGATGTTCTTCAGAGAGTTCATCAGATAAAAATGTTTCCCAATCCTCTAAGCTTTCGTCACAGTCATCACTTTCAGAACTTGCTGAGCTTGGTGGATCATAATGTTGAACCTTTGCTGCCATAATTGTAATATAATTACTGTTAATTCTACTTTTTATTCTAAATGCTTCTAATTTTTAGAAACCATTAACATCAATTTAATAACATAGATTCATTTAGTTTTTCTTCATTTGCAATACTGATTAAAACAAATATTAATACTACATATCATAATTTTAGGTACTGCTTTAAAAATATTTATAAGACTTACATTCACAACTGAAGAAACAAATGAAGTATAAGTTACGATGCCAAATATTTCAGTCAAATTTTCTTCGTTTTAATAATAATGACTTTTATTCCTTTGAAAATTGATTCTATAAATATACATACAGATGTGTATTAATAAGAATTTAATTATCAACTTGAAAATAAGTGAAAGATTAACACAAGTATCTTTGAAATATTAAAAGAAGATTTGAGAAATGTTTTTTTTAAGTTAATTCATACAAGCATACTTTTCAATATAATGAAAAAATTCATATGTTTTACAACTTATTAACTATAAAATGTTATTGAAAAATCTTTTATCTTCGATGTGTTAAATTAATAATTTTAAACAATAGTAAATAAAAGACTGCTGTATTTTACTTACTGAATAACCCTAAAATAATTTGTATGCTTTTAAAGACTTTCTAATGTAATTTATATGATTATTACGAGAAGAAAACATAATTTTGTAATATGTTATAATTAAATAATTAAATAAATTACTTAAGGACCTACATAAAAAAAAGTAAACTAGTCCATTTTGTACATAAATACTTTTTGCATGAATATAAATTCGGAAGGATTTATAGCAAATGCTCTGGAGCAGTGGTTCTCATTAAAAAATAAAACTATTAAAAAGTCGAATGAAATACATATAATTATATACAGCTCGATGCGATGCTTAGCATACTGATCATAATTTAAAAAAATGATGATAATAACAACAACAACAACAACAACAACAACAACAACATAAATAAAAAAATAATAAATAAATGTGACAATAACACATAAATTTAATAATGCTTGTAAAAAAAATATTTTTCGAAAATTTACCATTATTAAAACTTTTAAGTTTAATATTTTTGAGTGTCTGTTGCTATTATTGCGCACATAAAACGCTCTAACATAAAAAACAAGTATAAAATTTAACTTTAGTATCATGAAATATATACTTACATAGGAGGCTATAATCCAATTTTATATACTAATCGAGGTGGTACGCAATGGACTAACGTTTTCTAATATTGAATAGGAAGAGAGAAAGAGAAAGAGAGAAAAAGAGAGAGAGAGAGGGAGAGTGAGGTTGCACCAAGGGTGCGTAACAAATTAGTTTCTCTCGTTCTTCGTTAGCACTTTTATGTTTCATTACATACGTACTCCAGTCATAAATACTCGTAAAAACTGTAAAAAATATAATAAATTATCTTGCTACCTAAAAGATAAGCAATTTATGATATAATATTTTAGAATAATAAGCTTTTATGCATTATCGGTAAACTACCGTGGTATTAGTGCATTAACAATGCATACGTATGTAATAATGTTTTAAAATTTAATAAATACTATGGATCGTGTCTAATTAATCTCTTAGATATTTAAGGAATATTATTTTATTTTTAATATTTTTTAATATAAAATTCTATTTTTATATTATTCGATTACTCGTCGAAAGGTATTTAATTTGCAATTTGATCTATTCATAAAATTATTGTTACACAAATAAAGGGATACATTTTGAACGATTATTTATTACGTATTCGTCAAATAATAGACAATAATTTGACTTGAAATATATAAAGAAAAAAAAAAAAAAAGTTCTTACAATATGTAAAATCTATAACGTGTAGTCGTTTGCTGAGTAAAAATTTGAGTTCAGCTATAATTATACTGTATAGCGGTAGAGTGAAGTAATCAAAAATAAAAAAATGCTTTAAAACTACGAGTGCCGATTATATTATAAGTTACACTCATATAAGTTTTTTATGATGATTAGTTTTCTATTCTATTGAATAAAAAGAAATTCATATTGAAGGTCGTATACATCATACAATAAATCTTTTTGCTCATTACAAGTTAATATACGCTGTTACGTAAATCGCTTATGTACAATACAAAATACATTACAAATTCGATACACGTTAAACGTATTATTATTATCCTACTGTTATCAGGAACTCTCAAAATTTCATAACCTAATCGACAAAAGAACGCTTGACAACTGTCCATAGCCCGAGGCAATTGTTTTGCACGTGCCGCTTGGAGCTTAAGCATCTCTTAGCAATTAGTCATAATCCACTTATCGCTTTATCGCTGCAGATAAATACGGTACTTTCACTCTATTATCTAAGAACAATTACAAGAATTCGCGTTCGTTTGTTACTGCCAAAATTATCACGTCTGTGAATAAGTGTAGACTTTTGTTGAGTAAATTAATCTATCCTATAACATACGGACGATTTTTCTATCGAGTAAAATGCACTTTGGTCTTAGAAACCATAAGTACTATTCATTATATGTTCTATTTGTTAGAATAGATTACATTCTAACTTATATTCTATTTGATCATTGAAGCTGCTCATTCGCGACCTTTGAAAACGACAGACACTCGCTCTACTTGTTCAAGAAATCCATCGAAGATACTTGGTTATGCCTTAATTTTTTCAAATTAATTCGAATATTAGTTTCCCATTTTGGTTTTCTATACCCACCTGTTAAAATACTCGATGATATACTTGTTTCATCGGTTTTATAATGCTCAGATGCTTTCGAATGGAATCAACGATTTTCCATTGAAGAAAACACAAACGTACCAAGCAAACTTTTTAATAAACGCCAAGTGACAAATTAAAAATACAACGAAAGAAAATTTACACGAGGCTGCTTTGATCGCCATAAATTATATTTAATAATAATATTTATTATGTCAACATGTTGAACGCATATTTGTGCCCATGTTCGAGGCTAAAATAATAATGAATAATTATACATTACAAGAGTTGGTATAGTTTCACGTGTATTACAAGAACGCAAACGAATTATAAAAATGTCGCACAAACTTTTGTAATTAAACTAATATACTTCTCTAATTAGTGTTTGAAATATTCAAAGAACAGTAATCGAAATTGGAAAGGTCAGAAATCTGTACCAATAAATTATAACCAATTACCAATAAAAATATAAATATAAATTTATTGACTCGAAAATATAGGATTAATTGTTTGAATTTTTTTTACATACTTGATTAAAGATCGATTGGTAAATCTATCGAGCGTCAAAATTCGGTTGGTGAATAACCATCACCGTTTGAGTCGGTTTTAGCGTTGAAACCCTCGTTGGCGGATGTAAATGCAATCGTGTAGTACAAATATTATCCACGTATGATAAATTAGATAAAGAATAATAAAAGCTACCATGGCTTAAACCTTAGAAAAGTGAAGGTTACTAGGAAAAGTTTAGCGCTATAAAAGTGTGTGCAAGGTGCAGAAATCGATGCGAAAACATCCGGTTGAAGGCCTTTTGACACGATCCTTGGGGTACAACAATCGCTTCTAAACAGTGACAATGATATTAAATTCTATCGTTTACGTGTGTAAATAAGCACTTAATAATATTTCTATTATTAGTGAGGCATTATGGTTAAGAAGTTAAACGTAAAATATGCAACCAGTTAAACGCATGTAAATGATGAGGATGTATGTGCTTGCCTTATTTGATTAAGGATACAATAGATACAATGCAAGGTCCCTTTAATTCTTTCGCGATAAAATGATGCTTTCCAATAAGAATGTAAAGCGATAATTTGAAAAAACGGAATAATATTCCCTGACCCAAGATTATACCGCGCAAGCAATCAACAAAAATGATTACCGATATTTCTTCTGGTACCTAAATTTGATGATATTGGTGAAAAGGACGTTTATTTTCAAATAAAATCTCTCGGGTACTGTAAAATACATAAAGAGCAGGTTTACAAGAAAAGCATAATTCGATATTATTATTATTATTCTTGTAGCATGTATGTATTACAGGAAAAAGGCCAAGATAAGGCAGTACCATCTACCTTCTTCAGAACGTTAATTAGATGTATCAAAGTCCATAAATAATTATCGTTGTGTGCAAAGAATGCCTATAGTAAGGTGAAACTCTAGTTAATGTGATCGATACATCAACGTAATTATAAAAATCCGATAGCCTATTTATAATGTGCATAGCGTGAACGATTTTGGAGACTGAAATGTAATGAAACCCAAAGTTCCTATCGACGTTATTCTTCCCTTGTAGATAACCATACGCATCTCTCGTTAACCAGGCTAAAATTCTAAACTGTACTTACTCAAAGTCCTGGTGAAGCTTCTTTTCTTAGGACTGAGGCTGCTGCTTAGGAATTGAGAACACAATTCGAGATCTCCAAACTCTCGTTTAACACTATTTAGTAATATATTTGCGTACTACCGCTTGCGCGCAAGGTTACACTCTGAGTAAAACTGTAGAGCAGCAAACAATGGGCGAAATGATAGCTACCAATATTCATTTTAAATAAATTATGTACACTACGAAACGTGTGTCGTATGTGTATATCGATACGAAGAAAAAATAAATCTCCGAATATGATACGAGTAATTTAAAACGAGGTCTTGTTTAGTTGCAACGGAAGCCTCGGCATTCGAAAACAAAAACTTTTCATCTCAATCCTGCTGTATGTCTGTCGAATTACTTTTGCTTCGTTTTAAATTTAATTTCTTAGTTTTTTTTTACGTAAATTTCATAGTAATTTATAGTAATTTATAGTAATTTAAAGCAATTTACACTTTAAAGCGTGTACTTTAATAAGTAATAAATGTTTTTACTCACTAGAGTCGATCAAATATCAAGAATAATTCAAATGTAATAAATCTTTTCCTTACGTAAAAAAAGAAAAATTATTTTTAAGGCCTGTTTTGCATCCTAAGTAATACATATTTTTGAGAAACTTTAATTATTTCTTTGAAATAATTATTTTCAACCCTTCTTTTAGGGTTAAAGCGAAAAATAAACATCTGTTAAGGATTTTAGGTAAGAAGTCGAATAATACATACGTCATTTATTATACATTTCAAATTTGGATATTAAGTAACTTTCTGCATTAGCAAGGTTTTGCATTAATTATGAAATAGATTATGTTATTTTTTTATTTCATAATCTCGTATACATGACTTCTCATACTAACATTTTAGTAAGCTAGCACTATTGAGGGAAAAATATGCACATCTAGTTCAATGTTTAAATGTGTAAAGGCATTCATAAATACAGAAGATGAATTATTTTTTAGCTACAGTTAAATAATATAAAATTACGGACGTGTGTTATTAATATATAGAAGATCGTCGATAAAGTTATTCTAAATCAATCTACTTATGAGTGCGTTAAATTTAAGTATAGCACTAACCCTTATCAAACTTTACCTCATTTGCTTACTAATTAGATGTTACCTGGCGATGTCGAAAAATCTGTACCAAATGCAAATTTTTATTCGCAATCTTCGAGAGGCTCCGAGTTATTTGCTCCCTTTATGGCACTACGAACTACGTCAGTGTCCTTTACCCTTTTTCAGAACGATTGAATCAAGTTTTTTGTGCTTCCGGAAGACGGTCATAATTTCCTGACAAATTTGACACGGTCTCACACACGCCCACATGTACACATCGTATTTATTCGGTTTGATATCAAATTTATTGACAAAACGATAATAGCAACAATGATAGGTATCGAATATGTTTTACAGCTTATTTATTACACTGAGACTTAAATTGCTGATATTCCGTATACATAAATTTTTTTTCAAATTTGATTAATCAAGGATCCACTTGACGCGCTATAGTACATTATCATTCCGGACAGAAAAAAGTTCGCGTGTGCTCATTTTTTAAAAGATCTGAAAATACATATTTTTTCCTTTTATTAATATCACTATTTATTTAATGTTTAACAGAAATTTAAAAATAACGTATTACATATCTTTCGAAGTATTTAGAATAAAATAATAGATGAATAGGTCTGAATTATTAATTTGCATCAAAGCTCATTAAACATAATAAATTATCACATTAGGATGAATTAGTAGAATAAATGTTTATGCAGAAAATTAAAAGAAAAATAGTTTTAATATAGTGTTAATAATATTTGGAATTTAGGCATTTAGTAGGCGTAAAGGAAATATTGGTTTAGTATATTTAAAACGTATAAAGTATTGGAATGCTTTAGAAAAAATAAAATTATTTAAAATTTCGGTATTTTTGATAATCTTTTGCAAGATCTTTACGAATGCTATTGAGATAACGCTAAATTATCTTATAATGTTGTTACAGCGTTAGTTTATCTTTATTAAATGGTGATCTTTTGACACACTAGAAATTTAAAATATAACTCGCGAAAGTATTTTTTGACGCAAACATTAAGATTGCTTTTGTCGTAAATTATTTTGACATGCATCTTTCATACGAGCATTCACAGCGAATGGATTCCTTTTATTAATTGGCCATACTAACTGGGTTAATATTCGAATTACGTTAAAATCGATTCTCATAAGTGCAGGTTTAATTACTCTTAATTAAAATAAATCCTTGAGAAAAGTAGCTTTCCTCCGCCCTATGCCATAATTGCTAAATACCTGAAGAGCATTAGAGGATTAAGAATTTTTAGGGAAAAAGTTATGGAATATTCACAAATGCATTTCGATAAATTTGAAGCATTATAGATGAATAACGAAGCAGACTGATTATTTTTATTTGCAAAGGTTAGGCGGAGAAGTTCACGCGGAGTATTCGTTACTTGCAACGAATTTTCGCGCCATCGACTAATCATCAGATGTGCATTATATTTCTCAATTTTTTCATACGTGGAATCTGCTCATCGATGGCCGCGTACGAAGATTCGCCATCCGGGTTTTGCGCACGCGCAGACGTTTAGCCAAGGACTGGCAGTGAGTGCGCATGCGTCGAGACCGGGCCATTCGTTTGGAGGGGCGTAAAGAAAGGAGGCCATATTGTACAGTTAAATTGAAAGAAAGGAAAATATAATTCGTCGTGTCCCACAGCGCGTACGAACGTGACAATTTGATTTAGCGCGAACTCTCATCCTTGCCGTCGTTAACGCGCAGCAGCCAACCACAGAGCTTTTATCGACGAACGTCGGACTCCGAGGCACGAAAGACTCGACGGAACACCAACCCTTGTGCACGAATTGACTTGCGTGTGCCTCTATCACTTTTTTGTATATAAATATACAAGGGAAATCGTCTCTCTCGCTCCCTCTCGCAACTCTCTCTTCAGTCCTTCTCTCGCTCTCTTCTCTCTCTCTCTCTCACTCTTTCTCTTTCTCTTTCTCCCCCTCCCTGTCCCTCTTCTTCTTTCTTTTGGGCAGAGGGACATTTGTGAGAAATCGGTGCACCGTCCGTCCAAGCGATACGATAGAGGAGTGGAAGAGAAGTTCTGCCGCCTCTGACGTTAAAATGGGCACTCGAGACGACGAGTACGACTATTTGTTTAAAGGTAACATTTTTTATGCTTCTTCGTAAGTTCGATGTCGTTTGAACTATCGTCCGTTATTATTACTATATCTACACGCTCAATTTCCATTCTCTTCCGTCAATCGAGAGCGCGCAAACTTTCGGCTGATCGATCGGAATATTTTTTGCGATTAAGTCGGAGAAGCAGCAGGGAACGAGTGCAGTGAGTTGGCCTTTAAAAAATCTTATCGGACAGTCTAAAATATTGTGTTATCTCGAACATGAATCGTTTGACATTGAAGAGGGATAAAGCGAGAGAGAGGAAGAGTGTGCGTGCGCGCGCGCGCGCGCGTGTGTGTGTGAGTTGGCGAAAGGAAAGAGAAAGAATGAGAGTGGAGAGAGCGCGAGGAGGAGGCACGTCATACACAAACTTGTCAACGTCCGGTCTATCTGGCTCTCTTATAACGACGCCTAATTAATATTCCAATTTCGTGCTCGACACTGATTTTCTATAAATTTAAACCCATAGCTGCTTGCGAGTGCCAGCCTTGGGATAATTTTCGGTGTCCATCTGTTTACCAGACGTTCCAAAAGCACGCATCCCTTTGATTAGTGTGAGAACGCCTCCGTTTGTTGATGACGATGAAGTCATTGCCTCGTGTAGCACGAGCCCAATAATGTCTAACTCTACCTTATGTAGAATATGGTACGATTGAGAATAATTAAATTACAGATCGATCCAAAGACTTTAGAATTGCAAATGACGTTTGTCTATATATCAAATACTCACATTCGCCCTTTTCTCTAGATAACGAACAACTTCGTACAACCATCATTGGGCGCTTGTTCATTTATGTTCTTTAAGCAAAACATCAAGGCTTGTAAAAAATGCGCGTTTTTTAGTATCTGTTTTTGTTTCCAAAGTCATTGGCGTTGAATCAGTACGATTCAATATTAAATGTACGTATATGTTTCATGTGTGAGTGTATGTACGAAACAAAGCTCTATGTGAAATTATAATTTTTGGATTGCTCTCTAGTATTGTTATTTTTAATGTCAGATTGATTACTAAAGCTTTGATTACTCTTGAAATTCACTGTCATCCGATGCTCGTCGTTTGATTGATGTTCAGTGTCAGTGTTAAGAACCATCAATCATTGATGGTTAGTAATTGACTAATTTAAATATTCGATTTCAAGACATTTGAGTTTGTCATGTTATATGCTTCAGATAGCGAAGCAACTTGGAGTAACTAAAATTTATATTATTTTGTAATTATATTTTTTTTTTATTTCAGTGGTTCTTATTGGAGATTCAGGAGTAGGAAAAAGTAATCTTTTATCACGTTTCACAAGAAATGAATTTAACCTCGAATCCAAGTCTACTATCGGTGTGGAATTTGCAACGCGAAGTATACAAGTAGATGGCAAAACAATCAAAGCTCAAATATGGGACACTGCTGGTCAAGAACGTTATCGTGCTATCACCTCCGCGTAAGATTAATTCTTTCATTGGGAAAAGGTTAATTTTTTGACCTTGTTCGATTCTGTACTGTCATATTTAAAATTCAGGTACTATCGTGGTGCTGTTGGTGCATTGTTGGTTTATGATATTGCGAAACATCTAACGTATGAAAATGTAGAAAGATGGTTAAGAGAATTACGCGATCATGCTGATCAGAATATAGTTATAATGTTGGTTGGCAACAAGTCAGATTTGAGGCATTTACGAGCTGTGCCGACGGATGAGGCTAAAACGTTTGCTGAAAAAAATGGTCTTTCTTTCATAGAAACATCAGCTTTGGATTCAACCAATGTTGAAACAGCATTTCAAAATATTTTAACAGGTATAATATAATTATTTTTTAATTAATTAATTATGTTCAATAGCTCATTCATTAATGTTAACGGAGTATTACAGAGATATACAGAATCGTTTCGCAGAAACAAATACGAGATCCTCCTGAAGGTGATACGATTCGACCACAAAATGTTGAACCAATTGATGTTAAGCCTACAATGAGTTCCGATGGAATGCGTAAGCAATGCTGCCAGTGACGTGGTGTTTGTTTAATCAATGATTTGCTTTACAAGTAAGTATCAAGTTTTATTGCAAAAACTAGTATTTAAAAATTTTAAATAAATGTAATGAGGAAACAGCATATCCAGGGTATTATAAATTTTGTCCTGTAGAGTTTATTAGTTCGTAAAACTTGAGCAACTTTTTTTCATCACTGTGACAAGGTTTTAATTCTTTAACCTGATTTTGCAGATGCAGTGAGAGTAACAGGGAAAGAGGGACTAGAGGAGTGGCGGCCATTGGTAGATGTAGCAGATGCGTAAACGCACGAGAGTTAAGACTATGTGTACAGGCATAAAATCTCGTATGCTAGAAGGGTTTGTCGACCTAACCAAAGCGAGAGGATATCGCAGATTATCCACAGGGAAAAACAAACACGCGTACGAAACGCAACTTTTTTTGGTTCATCTTAAATTCTACCAGTCAACTGTGACTCCCAGATTGGACGTCGGCGTAAGAGTGAATTAAACATAGAGATGAACACACCAATGCAGATTATATACATAAATACATATAGATTACAAATGGACAAAATATACATGCAAACACTGAATGCATAAACAGACACATTAAGTAAAAAAGGCCCATGCACTCTGTCCTTCTTAATACCCCACCCCGTAAAAACGAAATTGTCTTATTTACTTAGTTTATAATTTCTCCGCCTCTCTCTCTTTGACTCTTTCTTCATATTTTTTTCTTCGCTCATATACGCATACGTAAAATTACACGAAATAATGTACACAAAAATATTCGCCTTCTATGCGTATGTGTAGCGAATACTTGCGACATACATGTGAAACACGCGTATAGACGATAATATAAGAAAAGAAACAGAATGCGAGGGCAGATATACATACATTATGCTATTAATAATTAAATGTATTACCGCACATTGTAATACATATAACAATTCTTTTGAGGCATAATGTGATCATGAATATGTAAACAATTTGTAATATGTAATATATGTATGTGCATACATACGTATATATGTGTGTATATATATATATGATGTATGTATTTATGTGTGCATGCATGCATGCATATTACATATGAAGAAAATGAAACAGGGCTGATAGCCGCCAAACCGAGTACATCAATTCATATGTCAGGGGATAGATTGAGAGAATTCGAGGGATTAAATTTGAATATTCGGCTGAGAGCGAGAGAGAGAGAGAGAGAAAGCAAGTAAAGTGTGGAAATAGCTAATAACAGTCAGATGCATGTCATCCACAGATCTCGACCATAGTTTCTTGTTGTCTCGCTCTCACATAATTGTTAAACGGTTACACATAAAACGTCAAAAAACGTGTTCTGTAAATCTTGAAAGTAATTACTTTTCTTTTGTGATACATTATGAGTGGCTGAAAGATACAATTACGTTATACTTCCTAATAAGACGAGAATAAAGTAAAGCGTCGCGAGTATATTATTAAATTTTTTACTCGACGGGCTTATAAATATGTTAGTTTTTAACAAAAAGTTTCACATATTTTTTTTACTTAATGCGTTGAAAATTAGCTTTGGAAAGTTTTGTAAGAATGGGTAATGTCTATTTTATGTGATTCTTTTCGACATACAAACATTGATATGATGGATTCAATTCATAAGAGATTGCGAGGAAAAAGAATTAAATTTTCAAGATATAATAAAGAAAAAGGTAGTGATGAAACGATATTTCAATATAATAGCCACCTTTACTCTTTACGTGCTTTAAAAATGCTTTATTTTTTAAGAGAGATTATCGATTTTTTTAGCATCGCAGAGTGTTTATAAATATGAGTAGTAAAGAAAAAGGAATCCTAGAGTGTCCTTTTTATTATTCGCGATGAGGCGTAAATTAAAGACGAAGACAGCTAGAACGGTGACACGAGGACGATAATGTTATTTTCAGTACTTGCTAACAATGGATGTTCTTTCTACTCGCGAAACCATGACGTACACGTATCGCGTACTGCGACTAAGCTTTATTACAGAGGCATTCACTCTTTGTCGCGCGCAATCTCATATTTTATTCGAGTTAAATTGTAGGTAAAAAAGAACGATTAAAAAAATTAGACAAGTAATCACAAAGAAAAAATATATATAAAAGCGAGAAGAAAAGCATTACATAAATTCAGATGTCCTAATGCTTTTGTGCACCTACATGAGAGATTAATAAAAACAAAAAAAAGTTTCATTAAGTACTTATCGTAATGCTTTAGACAAGAGAAATGCCACTGGGATGAATTAAATTCATCGTTATGAAAACACTACGATATGCGTAATTCTCTAACCTTTTATTGTTAACCGCTATATTATCTTTATTATTTAATCCTTTTTTTAATAATCTGTTTATATGAGTAATTTTATCTCGTTGATCTTATACACTGATGAAAATAAAAGATTAACGAAAATTAGTTTATAGAAATTTAGTATTTTAAAATTTAAATTATAGAAGGAATTTAATTTTTAATCTTTTCCTGCAATATTGATGCCATGTTTTTTTTTTATTTGGAGCCTTTTACATAAGTACTCTTAAAGTTAAAATACATTATGAACAATTTTATCAGTGATGTAGAAAATACTGTAATATACGGTAGACTATTTATTTACAATAACAGGATTTTTTAATTAAGTTAGTCCTTAAATGAAAATATATTACAAAATTAAATCAATTCTCTATGATTCTATACATTAAGGTGCGGAAGAAGCTGAAGCAGGTTCAAGGCGTACTGTGCTTCTTTGAAAATTCTGATTATTTTTTTGTCTCCATTCTAACCAACGCGATAATTCTGGAGCTATCAATGGATTATTAAGATCTGATTGACTTTCTAATTGTTGATAATAAGCATCTCTTAAAAGGCGAAATGTTTGTACGTTTCTGTAAGGTAGTTGGGTCATAGGGTCACAGTATTTTGCTGGTAATCTACAAAATTAAATCTTAGTATGATTTAAAAATAAGTATTAAAATTTTTATTTTATTTTATTACCTTGTAATCGCACAAAGTGCTTTTAGAGTTGGCCTTGGCGCTGGCTTCTTTTTGAAAATATCAGTAAATTGTTGAACATTTTCAAACGTAACAAAAGTTCTTTCGTAATAACCATGAGTTTCTATGCAATCAAAACTTTTTTCTTTGTAAGCTATGCTAGTATCTTTTGTTTTATCTCCCGTACTTTTATTGCTTTTGTTTTAAAGTAAATAAAACGATAAGTTTAGATAAGCATTAGAGTTTCAAGAAAATATAAATTCCTACCTTTTATTTTCTGAATCGGTAGATTTCATCGATGATTTTCCTTCGTTCTCATCCGTATCACAGTTTACTTTAATATCCTTTTCTTTTTCCTTGTTAGAATTGGATAATACCATGACAGGCATCGACAATGACTGATACCTTATCATTGGACCTACGTTTGTTTTTCTAACTGTACGTGCATTCTTTTTTTCATTTTCTAATCTTTGATATTTTTCTAGAATTGGTAAAAAAAATATAAGAGAATTCGATAGTTAAATTTATTCGACATTAGTATAAGCAATCTATTTACCTAATGATTTTAAATTTATTTCTTCGGTTAAAAGTGCTTCTTCTAGTAATTCATCTTGAGTAGGTTTGTAATCGTCGTGCCTCACCGTTTTAACTTTCTTTCGTTGATCTTCATTTCTTTCTTTTAATCTTTTTAACGTTGCGGCAGATTTTGCAGCGGTAGATCGTCTGATTGATTTTCTTTCTATATAGAATAAGTATAACATTTGATGAAAACATGGAATAATAAACAGTTAAAGTTTACATTTACCAATATTATTCATAAATATCCTGGAAACTTTTTGATTACGAGATCTTTTTTTCTTTGGGGTTTCCTTGATTTTTGAAGAAGAAGGCTTTGCTGGTTCTTTGTAAGCTTTTGTGAATATTCCCCTTTTTTTCTTTTCCTCGACTTCTTGATCGGAAACAGGTTCATCATTTTCATCAATGCTGAAGTCTGAATCTACCTCATCTTCTGCTTCGGCCTCTTCCCTAATCACACCAACACACGTACAATTAGCGTTTATACAAAGGTAACATTCAGAAAAAGAGAAAACTAACTTATAATCATTATCTTGTTCAATTTCTTCGAAACCTCCATAAGTAGTTTTGTAAAATTCATCCTCATCCTCCTCGTTGAGAAGTCTTGCCATTTTATTGCCAGCATTGGCACGTCTCGATCTCGTCGATGCCATGTTTTTAATTAAAAAAATTGAAAAAAAAAATAGTTTGCGCGGATATACGTTAATGTTGTCTTGAATTTAATTACTGTCTCACGGTGAAAGGTTGAAAAGATTAAATTCCATTCCACACGTATCGATACCACAGAGATAGTTTCCTACTATGCCAAGCAAAAAATACAAGAATTTCACATATATATAACCTCTAATGCTTAACCTTACAAGCTCGTATAACTCTTAAAACACTCGATGCTCAATATAAACGTAGAAAAATGAAGTTTAACCATACTAGCAGGATAAAGGTAATTTAGCAGTACGTTTTTCGTAAAGGGCAGATGATTAATCGACATAAAAAATGAAAATAAGGATCGTTCGTAAAGCGCTCATAAGCCACGGAAAGAATATATAATAGAAGTGGCTGGTCAGCGATATCAGGGGACAAGAGCGCCACCTGGACAGGACTACGTTTTTCCAATTACCATTCGTTAGGCTGAAATGAGCATCAGGAATGACGAAAAATCATACGTACGGACGAACTCGATTGGAATGAAAATTTGAAAAATAAGCGAGCATAGGCGGAGAATTATCGAGTCGGCGATGACTGGCCAGAGGTGAGCCTAATTAACGAAGGTATCGCGCGAACGGGCGCACGGATAAAGTTGCCGTAGAGCGAAGAGGGGCAGGGCAGACGGGCGATAGAGATCGACGGTGGTGGGAGATCGTCAGCCAGCACCTCTAGCTCTCTCTCACGTCGTGGAACAGCACTTGCATCAGTAGTAGTCGTCATCGGAGCCGAGAGCTCGAGTGTGGTCTACGTACGTTGCTGCATCGCCCAGAGGAGAGCACGATCGTTTCGCGCACGATTTCCTCGCTCCATCCTCGGCTCCTTCTCGACCTGTTCTTGGCCGATCGCGTGCGCGCGGTCTCTCTCTCTCTCTCTCTCTCACTCTCACACACACACACGCACGCACGCACGCACGCACGCACTCTCGCTCGCTCGCTCACTCTGGAGCGCGCGCATCGTCGGGAGACTCCGCCACCCATAACCTATCTCCGGCCGAGGGCGAAAACGGCGGACACAAGAGGAGAGCTGTCGTCATTGTGCGCGCGCGAGCGCATATCCGCTCACTCCTCGGGCACGCAGAGGCCGTGCTCTTCCGCCTTGGTGTTATCGCAGCCGCGGGACTAGCAGCATCGGCGGCGGTGAGGCTCCGCGGTTGTTCCCGAACGACAAGGACAGCGGTCAGCGAGCGAGAGCCAGATAAGAGGCGAGATATCGCGCATCGTTTTGTTGTTTTTCTCTCCTTTTTCAGTACCCGCGCTCTCTCGGGCAACTCGTCTGGTGGCATCGGGGCCGTCCTCCGTTGTTCCCCCCTAGCGCGCCATCACCTCCATAGCTCCGTCTCGCTCGATCTCGGGCCGCGAGTGCTCAACGAGTGCTCAACGAGTGCTCAACGAGTGCTCAACGAGTGCTCAACGAGTGCTCAACGAGTGCCCTGCGTGTGCTAAGCGTGTGCTAAGCGTGTGCTAAGCGTGTGCTGCGATCGTGCTTGTGTGTTCCTTACGAGTGCAGTTGTGCGTCTTTGGTAGACGAGGAGGAGCTCCTGCTGCCGCAACGCGGCCCCGTCGGCAGTGGCTTCCGGGCGAAAGTGAATAGAGCGAGAAGAGAGCAGCGATCGCGTTGGCGTGGAGCGCGTGCCGCGCGCGGCGCACGTAAGGTACGTAGGTACGTATGGCTGCCAGAGGGGCTCATCGTCGCTGACAACGGCTGCCGCGGCAGTTACGAGGGACACGACGACGACGAGGCCTTGGAAAGAGGCGCGCCCTCAGCAGCCAGCGCCTGCCAGCTAGCGTACTAAGAGGAGCAGGAGCGGTGACGTGGAGGAGGAGGAGGTGGAGGTGCAGTAGCAGCAGCAGCAGCAGCAACAGCGGCTGCAGCAAGACCGGAGCGGCGCGACCTCGCCGCGCATCGTCGACGTCCAGTAAGCGCGGAGGAGCACCAGGAGCGCGATTATCGAGGCGGCATCTGTGCCGAATAATTATGTGGGATACTGTCGCGGGATCACGATCGGCTACACGTCAAGTCAGCTGACATATTGCGCTCTGCTACACCACAGCAGCAACAACAACCTTCGGTAAGTCCGGGCCCTTGTTGCCCTTAACGTTGACCTTTCTGTTGCCCTTTCTGTTGCCCTTTCTGTTGCCCTTTCTGTTGCCCTTTCTGTTGCCCTACAGCTTATTCTCCCGTTCTGCGTCCCCCGTTTCGTCGCGCACGAGCGTTCGGGCATCGCGCACGGATTCGACTCGTCTTTCCTTTGTGCAGGAGTCGCGGCTCTTCGCCTCCCTTCCGCGGTCTTCCGTCGAGCCACTCTCACCAGGTGTCTCGGCTGCGCAACCGCGCGCCTGTGCCTCTACTTCGATAGCCGAGCCTGCGCCGCGACTCGAGCCCCGGGAAGTCGTCCTCCTCCTCCTCCTCCTCCTCCTCGGGAGTGACGCACTCGGTCTTTCCCGAGCGGTGTAGTGGGGAGCAATTTCGGGTCAAGTGCGCCCGCCGTGCGCTTTCCGCCTCCTTCGCGCGTCTCCTTCCTCCTCCTCCTCCTCCACCTTGCTTTCTCCCCGTTCTCCTCCTTGGTGCGCTCGTCTTGCTTTCTCCCTTGCTGGCGCTGAGGGACGCGACTCTCGCGATCGCGAGTCGACCTCGGCGCCCTCGACTCGCCGCGCGACGTCCGGGGGGCCACGTGCTTCCCGAGCGTGCACGCGCGAACAAAGACGAGGACGGCCGAGGTCCTCGCCCACGGACCTCTCGGCTCCCGAAGGTTTCCCCGTGCGACACGTCGCGGTGCTTTAACGCACGTCTGCGCCCAGCGGATGCAGGTGTTGGCGACGAGCACAGCTACAATGGAGAGCCGTAAATTTGGACGTTGGGCGCGATTCTCCTTCTCGTTAAATTTCACGAGGCTTCGCGCTATATTTTAAGGCCGTTGCTACGTTTGTCTCTTTGTGCTATTTGTTGTTTTCTTTGTACCGAACGCGTAGGACAGCTCGATTAAGTGGACATTCCGAAGGCATTCCGGCGAACGGACCAACGCTTGTGAAATCGAATTTTACCGATTTTTCAAGGCTCCTCGCCGCGTCTTCACGGATACGCAAAGATATACTGCACACGGATCGGCCTATTGCACAAACAAACGGCAATATTCAAGATCTTATCCGAGAGCTCGGCTTATTACGAATATAGGAATGAAAGTTTTTTTACGACTTCATTTGCACAATTAAAACTTAACGCGCGCCAACTTTCGAAACTTGCCGCATAAGTGTACGATCGCGTATACGATCTTGGATTATAAGGAGAAATTAATTTCGAACGAATTGCCTCTTTGGATTGTGCCGCATGCATTTGTCAAGTTTTGACCTCTGCTGCGTATATTCGGCTTCAGGCACACGCACGCGCGCACCCATTGGAATCGCGTATAGACGATGCGCGCGCGCAATGCCAAAAAAAAAAAAAAAAGAAAAAAAAAAATCTTTTTAATACCTTTTCGTTGCGATTAGACGACCACTACATCGAGGTAAACGTTATCGAACGCCTTTATAAAAGCCTGTGTTAGTATCGCCAGTGGATCGAGTTCAATTTATTATTTCGAATAACACCATTGCTCGAAGAATTTTTGGTAATTTCAGCTGAGCGTTCGATCGATCTCCGGGGCGATACCTCTCAATGTACTTTCAATGTCAATATTTCCGTTTGCTTCGCTCGTGTTTACTACGTGTAAAAATTTAATTTCGAATTCGATGTTTACAAAATCCAAAAGCACAAAGCTAGTATTCGTATCTGATATTTTTTAGGCGTTCGGTATCGTATTCTTACGATAGGGTACGCGCGAAAGCTAAATCCTGATGCATCGAATCGTAGATACGTAAATGTAAGGAGATATTGCGCGATGACGATGTTTATTGGGCCGAATGCGCTAGAGCTTGTAATATTGGATAATTTGCGTAACTGAAACTGAAGATGAAGGGAGAATATGGCGTTCCGATGCACATTGTTAATAAAGCGCGCGTATTATTTGTAAAATATGAAGGTTGAGATCGGTTGTGATTAGCGATTGGGAAACGGTAAGTTCAAAGTAAGTGTAACCGAAATATGTTCAGGTTATGCCAACGCAACCGAGTGACGAATCAACACAACGCAAATCCGATTAAGTTAAAGTCGAGGAAAGATTATGTCGGACGCAGACGTGAAAATCGAAATCGCTTTCCACGAGAGATAGATGCGTGATTTCCACGGGAAAAGGAGGCCTTCTCTTTTCCCTAAGAAGAATCGCCGAGGCGCGTCAACCGGACTCTCGGTAAAGCTGCTGCTGTTCACGAAATTAGCTTCCGCCACTTTAGAAATGCCGAATGACAAGACCGACGAATCCATTTCTCGTCAGTTTCTCGCGCGAGCGATTAATGCATCGGCGGCGGGCGCAAATTATCCGAGGCTTGGCCCCGGTAACTTCGTGGAATAAAATCGGGGGCCCGACGAGACCCACGAGGGCTGCGTGCGCTTAGTTTTCGGGAATAGGAGGATGAGCGAGCGCTCCTGGAGGGGTCGAGCGGGGTGGGGTGGGGTGGGGGATAGGCTGCGAGCACATTGGAAAGCGCTATTTTATCCCACGGCTGAGCGGACACGCGGAGCCTGAAACGGGGGAGAGGCTGGAAGGAGCCGAGCGATGCCTCGAAAGTAAAAATGTGGAAAGCCTCTCGCAAAGCGCCTTTCATCCGCACGCTCTCTCTCTCTCTCTCTCTCACACACACACTCACTCACTCTCTCTCGAGCGCGCGCGAGTACGACTTTGAGCGTCCAACTCCGAGGGCTTCGTCCTGGCGGATGAATGAGGACGGCTCGCAGGCCGATGATCCCGTGCTTTTTCAAGATCGAACCGCCTCGGCTCCTCCGCGCTATTGTCCTCGCACTTGCTTCTTGGGTTTAGCGGTAGTGGGGCGCAAAACAGTTTACAAAGAAACGAGAGAGAAAAGAGAGGCGCTAATCCGATGAAAGGACGATTTATCGACGTTTTCCCGATGCCGCTTACCTTATTCTTCGCGCTCGTATTTTCCGTCGGATTTTCACTCGTATTTTCAGAAAATTCGGACTTGTTGCCGATCGTGCGCGTATCGACCTTCGCTCGGTCGCGTCTACCCTTTCGCATTAACATTTATCTACCGATGGTTTATCGCTTTAATGCACATTTCCAAACGCCAAAAGATTTTCTCGATCTTCGATGAGTACGAGCGGTATTTATTTTCCCGGTGACGCAAAAGCATCGACGGTATTTTAACGCGAATATCGTAATGATTGGGAAGCGCCTCGTAGTCTTTCGCCGGAAGTCAGTTGACGTCTCATTATTTCCGTCGAATATCGCGAGTTCGACGTTTTCCTTGGCCGGGCATTTGTTTCGAGATTTCGAGGAATCGCCTTTACGCTCGCTTCGAGATTTCGGAATCGCGGAGTTGGCGCGCAATCAGTCCCGCGCTCTCGAGCATATTTCCCCATTAGCGACGCAACATCCCTTGAATAACCCGCGTTCACGGGGTGGTGCACTGGACTTGGTCGGACGCGTTTTACTCCTCGTTGTAACGCGCAAACTCGATTACTTGGCAGCGCGGCTCGAGGCACTTACTCATCGATTGCTCGACTCGCGCTCCCACACACGCGCCGTTCGAAGAAAAAAGTGCGGCCCCCCCAACCAACCAACCAATCGACCGACCGACCAACCGACCAACCGGCCAACCGACCAATCGACTAACCAACCGACCAATCGACTAACCAACCGACCGACCAACCGACCAACCGACCGACCGACCAACCGACCGACCGACCAACCGACCAACCGACCGACCGACCAACCGACCGACCGACCGACCGACCAACCGACCACCGACCGACCAACCGACCGACCGACCGACCGACCAACCGACCAACCGACCGACCGACCAACCGACCAACCAAGACCCTTTTATGCACGATGTCGCGCAAATAACGAAGGAATCGCGCGGTCCCACCGAACGAGCAATAACGGAGAACACGGTATGGCCCCGTAACTCCACCCGTCGATTTTCAACGAGGTGGTAAAACGGATGAAAAGTCGGACTTAATACGCGGCCTTGTAGTTTCTTCCGAGTTTAAGGCAACCGCGCTCTTCTTATGTAAACGCGAGCGATCGTCGTTAGCGTCGTTAGTGGGACGATTATAATTTTTCCGAGCAAACGTGAAATTTCACCGAACGAGGATAACTACGATACGGACGTTGCGACTGCTCTGTACGCAAGATTCTGTAATAATTCTGCAAATTAATTCAGGCCAAGTACTATTTTTAATAATAAATAAACGCGTCAACTTGCAGTGTACAAGCGATAAATCATCTCAGCCCGAAGAAACGCGCCGATGTTGATGCACAAATGGTATTAGTCGCCGCGCTTGTCAGGCTTGGAGTTTTATTCCCGTTGGTGGTGTACCTCGCCCTTTTTGTCCTTTGTCTTGATTATCGCTTTGTCGTACGCGTACGCAGAGTTTCGGATAAATGACAGGGTCCACTGGCTTGGTGTAACTGTTGGAGCGGCGGCGGGGAGGGACGATTGCCTAATAAGAATCGGTTTCGCACACGTGTACGCGGCAAGTGCAAGCGATCTCGTGGCCTATTTATCCCTCGGTCGTTGTAGCCTTTTTCAACGTGAATTTTATACGGCGATTGCACCTGCGAATTCGAAATGGGACAAACGTTTTTCGTGCGCGGACTTCTAGTAGACGGAAAAAGCCATAAAGAAGAAAAAAAACAAACCCATGTACATTGCGCGTGAATAATCGAATGGTAGAAACCCGCATTTTCCTTCGTTAATGCGACCGATGTATTTAATTGAAAAAACAGTCCGTTGTGCTCGAAGAAAAGAAAAACAAAAAGCGAGGTTTAATGGGATAATCGTGCGGCGGGTAAATGTGTTTTCTCGTTTTACGGTATCGACGGTTGCGGAAAATGCAGTCCATCGTCGTGCTTCGTGTTGCGTACGTTTCATGTTGTATAAACCGTTCGAGGCATAATTCAATTGCTTGGCAATGTCGCCTACGCGATTTAATTGATCTTCCATTTCGTCGAAGGATCGTCGTCGATACGTTCGAGCACGAGTTGATGCTCGGATCGATAGACGATGCGAGGTAGCGATACCGGTAGCGTTTATTATCGCGATCGGCCTTAGCTTTGCACACTCGCACTCGCATATAAGCGATCGATCGAAGGCGGTGCGTTTGTGCGCGACACGTGCGATTCTTAATTCGCGTTCGATCGGGAGAAAAATCAGTCTTGGCGGGAATGAAAAGGATCTCGGTTCGCGTGCGCGCGTCACAAAGCAACGCGGACTCTTGGTTCGCGTCGCGAATCCTCCGAAAACAATCGGTAGACGCTGTTGTCACTCGTGGAATAAATCGTTTCTCGACACTTCTCGTTATCGTCTTCGTAACAGCGCGACGCAGTCGAGTAAATTCGAGTTCCTTTTTGCACATCGAAGATGTATGCGCTATCTTACGGTACTTTCTGCGAGTCTTACCTAATCCGGTCGAAAGAATCAGCTCGACGAACGAGGGCGAGAGAGGCATAACGCGCTCAACGTCATGCTGCACAGCATGATAATGCCTCTGGCTGTGACGTCGGACGTGCGCCAGAGAAAAAGGACCGTAAAATAATAATCGGGATGTGGGAAGGTACGATGAGATTCGTTGCTTGTCCCCGCTTGTCCCCGCCGCCCGGATCTCTCGCGAGCGAGTGACCTCGATATCGTATCGTATCTTTCTAACCATTCGCGCGCGCGCGCGCGCGCGAAGGTCGGAAATTCGCACTATGCGAGAAATCCGCTCTCAAGGTCAGAAGCGCGGCCACGCACTCGCCTCCTCGACCCTCGGCGGGGGTAAACTGGGGGCGCGTTCGGGCGTTGTTCGATCCTCGCCGACTCCTCATTTTCCTCCTTTTTCGTCCGACTTGATCGCCTGCCAGAGGGGCAGACCATCGACACCCGCGCTCACACACCCGCGCACACCATGGTGGACTCGTGATAATCGCTGCCGGATCAGCGACGGCGACTCTCGAAGCTCGATGAAATTTTCGAGTGAATTGCCTAACGTCGTTTAATTGTTTAACGCGACAGGAGAGCGATTTCGTTTTCCTTTTCGTTTTCCTTTTCGTTTTCCTTTTCCATACGCAAATGCAATACGAATTTCCGCTCCATAATTTGCTTGCAGCTTGAATCGCACATTTTCAGTGCAAGTTGTGCGCGCGCGCGCGTCTACGAAATTTATAACATTTGAATTACTAGTCCTTGCTATACTAGCCAGTCTTATCGACAATTCTGCGCGATATGACCTTTCAATAAAGCTACGTTATATCTCAAAGTCTTGTACAACTTGAAGAGTCCTTAAAACTGCTTATTATTCGCTTATTCACAGCCCTGTACGTACAGCTTCTTACTTCGATACTTTAGCATCGAGATCGACGTTTAGTTTTCGTAAACGAAAATATTCTTAGAACTGTTATCAATGATATCGATTACGATAACGTGTCGCTTGTTTGATCGAAGCGAAGTTGACGGAAATTCATAGCGTTAGACCGAACGAAAATTTATATGTCGGGGTCGGCGGCGGCGGCGGCGATGGCGGGGGGGGGGGCATATACATGTCAGGCTTAGAGGTATTCGTGTGTTTGTGAGATGTGCGATCATCGGTCATTGCGCTTGATTTTCAAATCGGTCGTGCGCGTCTCTGGCTTGTCTCACACGCGGTACGTAACCGAACTGATCTACAAGCGCAGCAAACATCGCGGTGATTTTGCTGCTGCACATGTCCGCAGCAGCTTTAATTTTCCTATCCTCGTAATTAGAGTGCAAAAATGTCGTTGTGGCGATAATTTGCCAACGCGGCAATCCGACGAGTAAAGATCTTTTTATTTATGCTTTTTATGCTTTTGAAGAAAGCGGATTCGTCCCGATGTTTTTGAATTTAGTTTGGCAATTGGTGATGCAGATGATGAGCAATTGTACGATCGCGACCTCGCGATGAGAGAACTCGGTGATGAGGTAACGACAAAAGCTTCGGTAGCTTCGGTAGCTTCTGCAAATTTTGTTCGTTTTAACGAAGGAAGTTTTAACGAATGAACTAGATTTCGAATGGCTTATTGCACGACTTTCGAAACTCTTTATTACGAGTCGAAGCCGAGGCTGTATAATTTTTTTCCACACGGTTATAAAAATAATTATACCCCATTTTTGGCCGCAAGGAACACAGTTACCCTTCGATTTCTCGACTGCTTGAACTCGCGTCGAGCCTTCTTCAACTTTCCGCTAATAAGCGACGGATAATTACTAGGAAAATGTAAGCTTGATTCCCTGATTCTCCATGTGGCATATGTAAGTCCTTCGGGAATTTGGATTAAAAGTCAGTCGAGTATGAGTGTTGCGAGTACGAGAAGCCGAACGGAATTCAATGAAGCATAATGACAATCGAGAATCTACGGAGATTAAAAAGTTCAAGAGTCACGAGTAGAATATCGGAAATATGACGAGGACACGTGGCCTTTGACTCAAATCTCTAAAAAGAAGTTTCGATCCATTTACTCTTGCGTATTGCGATTCAATTGGCAATAATGTATTCTCGTAATTCGGAATTGCAAGAATCACGCGCACGTACGCTTTATGACTGCCGTGAATTGGTCGGTGAGCGCTTCAAATGCGATAATCTAGTATTTCTCTTCTCCTAAAAGTATTTCTTTCGTTTTCAACGTTTGCGTTGATCAACGCCGTAAAGCCAAGGCTTATAAGTTTTTAAGATCGCGCGATAGGATAAACGCAACGCGACTTGCTTGCGCGTGAAAAAATAATCCGCAAGTCAGTAATCAATGGTAAATGCTAGATTTAAAGTTGGTGCCGTTAAAGTTTGTGCCGTAAGGAGACACTTTACGGCTTATCTTCCTTTGTAGTACTTGTAGTATTTTGCACAAAAGATATTCATTGTAATTTTTTTCGACGGTTCAAAGATCGAGTTTCTTAAAAATGCATCATTCTTGCTTGTTGAATCGCATGTGCCGAGCGTGGGCGAGTAAGCATGAAAATCTCCCGAGTCACAGCGTTAATTGGCTTGTATACCGATCTCCTTTGTCGCCGCGCAAAAAAAGTAAGCACGGAAACTAAAAATAAAGCACGAACAACGGTAACCGACAAAGGAAAGTCCAAATACTCTTTGTATCACAATCGAGATGATAAGAGGAACTTTGCAGACCATTTGCTATTTATCGAAGCAATGTTTAAAATCATTGTTTCGACGAAAAAATTACAACCGAATGAAATGTCGATTAGTAATGTATATTTACTCAACGTGATCATCGGATACCATTCATAGCGCGATATAACTCTGTAATTACTCTCTCTAAATATAGTCCATGAGAAGAAGTTCACCTTTGTTCGGCAAAACTCATCGTTGGGTTATTTAAAGCGCCTATCCTTCCGTGAAAAATGTTTACGACGAGAAAATCCTTTATTTATATCATCTAATTATGGACTGGGATTTTTCTTTCGTAGCGTCCTCTCGGCAATCAATCGTATCATACTCGAGAATTAAGCCTCAAGCTTTGTAAGTAGGAACAACGAATTTACTCCTAAAATGACATTTTACGAAGCGATCGATAAAATTTTATTGTTGGTGGTTTGGGTCCGCGTCGTCGTTTTTATAAATATTTCTCGAACGCAGTTGTTTTGCGCACTCAGCAGCACTCGTTCAAATGTTGTTTTACTCGTGCGCGCCACTTTTAACACATTTTATCATCTCGAGTTTTTCCGTTATCGTGAATGTCTGCTAAAGCGAAGGTTGTTTGTTAGCCCTTAGCCTAAGCGACGTTCGCCGTTGTTTATTACGAGAAACAAGCGAGTACGATAGAGCACGTATTAGAGAACGAAATGAAGAACGCATGCGTATCTTGAGAATTCACCGTCGGATGCGGCCTAACGACGTGACGACTGGTGAAAGATTGCAAATGTTGCTATAAATCTGGTATCAATTAGCACCTGGTCGTTGCTAATTGATAATCGTCAATAAGTGCGGCGATTACTTTAGTCACAGCTAATAATGCGAGTGCGCTGGAAGAGCCGCTGATCGCGATAAGTGTAATCGGGGAGCCAAGATTCGCGAGTGCGTCATGCGTTGCGCACGGAGTCAAAGGCGAAACTGACTATCCTCTTGCCCCCTCGCTTTTAGTTGGAAACGACCTACCTACACGACCTACACGACCTACACGACCTACACGACCTACACGACCTACACGACCGAATGGCAATTTCAAATTCCAGCTGAAAGTCCAGTCGAAACTCGTATGAAAGCTCGTGTCGGTCGTAAGGTGACACTGCAATGTCCCGCATCGGTTTCGTTACATATTTTTCCTTTGATTATCCGTCTTCTTTTAAACGGAAAATCACGTAACGTTAAGTGGGTCAGGGATATTTTTGAATTAATTTCGTAATTGAAATGTAATTTACCATTGGATCGGATGGACGCCTGGATATTTTCGCTGGAGATGCATGAATATTTTCATAAAAATTATCGATCGCGTACGAACAGGGGAACGGATAAATGGGTCGAATAACATCATTTCTATTTCTCGAGCCTTTCAATTTTGCCTCAACTATTTACAGTTGAAGCGAAATGTTCATCGTACACATTTGTCGTAAAGTTGTTTTTCGAATCTGCCGTGAAATTGCGCCGCAGCCTTTTGTTTTTCTCGGACCTTGCTAATAACTAAGTAGTCAATCGAAATGGAAAGAAATAGATGAAAGCTGCAGCTTGCGATAACATCTGGATTAATCGAGAATATCGAGAATTCATGAATCTTTGATGTGAGTTTCAACGCGATCATCGGGCATTGGACGAAGGCGCGGACGAAGACGCGGACGAAGACGCGGACGAAGGCGCGGACGAAGACGCGGACGAAGGCGCGGACGAAGACGCGGACGAAGACGCGGACGAAGACGAACAAGGCAAAAGGGAAAACGCGCAGTAAAGATAATACGAGAATGTGCGTCGGCACCGTTACAGAATTCATTAGCGAGCATTACAGACTTGTTACAAATTATCAAATTATCAAATTATCGAGAATAAAGGATATCCAAGGAAAAGGATGGAACGGTACGTACACTTAAGGTGCATACGCGGGCGTCCGGTAATCGGCGATCCAGTTATTGTTGGACGCGAAGCTCGTTGTAAAGGTCGTCCGAGTCCGATCCTTATCTGGTCGCGTTTCCTCGCGCACTCAGGCGCGTTACAATACCAACCTCTCGCGTACTTCGAATGCGTACCAACAACAAGAGAAGCGTAGAACCCCGAGAAATCGCAAGATAATCAACTCCGCGGCTTCGCCTTCCTTCCATCTTTCCTTCCATCTTTCCTTCCATCTTTCCTTTTCGACGAGCCAAGCCATGCCCTTCTCGGTTGAATTCGGAGAAGGAAAAGCGTTGGAAATTCTCGTTTTCCACGACTGGAATTATCGCGTTTGTCTTCGTTCCGTAATCACGAGAGGGGCGGTCGTCGGGAAACGGCTTACAAACCAGTTAAGTTTATCGCCGTCGAGTGCCATATAACGATCCGTAAAGCTGGACCGATCCAACCCACAGGCTTAAGCCTACTTCTTACCTTTAATCTCCTCTTATGAATCATATTCGCGTTTCGCTTGTGTCTACTAGTGGTAAGGAAAATCACGAGGATATTAATTAGAATTGACTACCTTTTGTTCGCGATGCCCAATCCTAAGAATTAAAATCGAAATTCCTAAGCTTTTAATAAATTAATCCGTTTAATTAAGTATTTTTCATTTTTCTTTTATCTTGGCACACAGCTCTACCACCATTCATTCGCGCATTCATCGATAGCGTCGTTTATAACACGAGGTTAACAAGACCACGTTCCCTGCGATTTCTTTATTCGAATGTAGAACACTGGGGGAGCGACACGACAATCGCCTCCCTCGTAAAATAATATATAATACACCTTGGAGGATCCGGTTTTATTGTTTCGTTACCTGTCCTCGCATAATGGCCAACTTACGCACGCTCGAATGTTGCAACCGTGCAAGAAGAAAATGGAAAATACGATCTTTTTCATGCCGCTGCCGGTAAGGCAGAGTAATTAGCAAACAGTTGACAGCGTTCGGTCGCTCTCTCTCTCTCTCTCTCTCTCTCTCTCTCTCTCTCTCTCTCTCTCTCTCTCTCTGTCTCGCGCTGGTTTTCGGCGAGACTAGCATTGGGTTTTTGGAAGAATGAGCCCCTATCTTCGCTCCCCAAACGGACATGATCGATTACCGGCGACGAGTAAGGATGCACGCGGTTCCAGAGCGAATTGTAATCGTAAGCGGGTCGTCGTCGGTCGTCGTCGGGTCGTTAACCCCGCGAATTTCGCCTTCATCGAAAAGAGGAGCTCGGTGAACACGATTAACACGATGTGCGCTGCACAATACGCCAAGCACCGCGACGCCCTACGCGGAATTCCCAACGATCGTCGCTTTTTCTCAGGGAAGTGCTAAATAATAACGAGCGCTGCGCGCGCCGGAAGAAGCTCGTACACGTGTGTATGAGCGATTATTAGCTGTGTTAAGAAACGTATCTTTAGTTTGGTGAAAGCGATAGTCTTCCTTTCGCAGCGGTCGCCGCGCAACAACCGCGCAACAACCGCGCTACAACCGCGCAACAACCGCGCAACAACCGTACAACTGGTGCGCAATAAGCGCGCCAATACCCGTGGGCATTGCGTCTTTCCTTCTGTGTGCGACGTTTAAAAGTATACGCGCTTGATTCGGCAATATTTCAGCTGCGATACCCAAGTTCTCCTCTTTTGGATTATTCCAGCCGAGTGTTAGACTGTTTTCGGTCGGCTTATCTAATGTTTAGGCGTCGTCTTGTTGCCGCGAAGCCACGATAACGATGTTGTGCTCCATTGCGTTAAGTCCAGGCTGGAAGTACCGATATTGTTGTTTTATCGTCGAACCAAGTGACGCAGATGTCGCCAACTCCCGAGCGAATTTCCGACTTTAAGGAATCGCAGGCCGAGCCCGAGGAAACTCGACAGAGTCAGCGCTGAAAGAAAGAAGCCCGGAGACGATGCGCTTTGAAAGATTCGGCGGAAAGTCGCGTCAGTGGTTGCGGACGGCGGTAGCTCGGGAGGTCCGGTGGCGATAAAAGCGCCCGTTTTTCGAGTGTCTTCCGAGAGGCCGAGTTGAACGCTCGATCGTTTGTTCCTCAATCCTCGTCGGAGCGTTTGTTCGAAAAGCGCTGTCGTGCGTCTGGGAGGTCGAGGTCGTTGACGAACCTCCCGGGTACCCTTTCGAGGAGCGTTACCCCGTGTGCCGACGGTGGAGTCGTTTGCTTGGCCCGACGACTGGATGCGCATCGGTTGGCCAACGATTTTTCGCCTAATTCGCCTGCTGAACCTAATGGTCGTCGCGGAGAAATGATCGGATGTTCAAGGCCTTGCGATCGCTTTACGATTGTACGGGCCGTAAACTTTGTTACGTGAGAGGCTGGTTCGAAGGTCTCTCCGTTACGTCTCGTTAAAATAAAACGCATCTTAGTTTGTGCCGTGAATTTACGTAATATCATCGCACCTTTCTCACCTGCGCCTGTGTCCCGGGCCTTGATTTGCTTTCGGGGATTACGATGATTTATCATAAGGATGTAATAGTACTCGTTCGTCATCGCGCTGACGATGTTACAAAAAACTTATCGTCACGAGCTACGTAGATATCGTCGAAATTTCTGCTACTTTTTAAAAACAATTGCCGCCTTTGAATTTGAACGAAATCCTTGGAGATTATCCTCGTCGTGCCTCGAGCGAACGCTCGCTTTTAAAAGTTTTGGATAAAAGCACAACGATACCGAAATCGAATTTTTCAAAGTACATAGCCAATGTTGTTTATCTTGCATACGCATACTTTCACGATTCCGTAGACAATTGTTTGGTAAACATTTTCGTTTTCGTATGCAATTATTATCTCTGACGCAATTCCTTCTTTCTTTAAACTGCACTTGAGCGAGTCGCGCGAATACGTAATGCTTGGTGGCTTAAGGTGAAGCGCCATCGACGTCGGAAAAGTTACAAAAGCTTAGTCCGCGCATTTGATCGTTATTACGGCGCGTTCCCAATTGCACAAATTACACCAGGAGGTGGTGTAATTTGTGCGCTCGATCGATCGATCCACTCGCGAAAGAAAGCAACGGCCTTGGACGCGGACGCAGCATACCAATGCAGTCTCGGCGAGTGCGCGATATGGGAATCCTGCGAGCGATAGTTCGCGACTTTACTCGCGCCGGGGTGGATTACGTCTGGGAGCTTCCAATCCGTTGGCTTTCACCCTCGTCGCCGCTCTCTTTTCTTCTCAAGTCCGCTAAGATTCATTGCTTCGAGTACCAATCCTGACTCTGAACGCTCGGATCGAGTCTCGCTTAGATCGCGCATCCAATCGTCATTGGAAGTTATTCTTGATTTGTTGTTTCTGCGTTGTTGTTTCGCGTGCGCGGCGGCCGAAGAGAATCGAGACGCGAGAAAATTCTCAAAAGTATCCTTAAAACCAAGCGCAAGAAAGCCCGACTAATTAAGAGGTGCGTTGCTTCGAGCAAACGACTTACGCATCGATCGACTCGAAATACCGCAAGCTGTTCTCTACAGATTACCACTACTGATAGCTATTTACTAGAAATGCCTGTCCCTGCGTAATTGCGTTAAAGTACGGCGGAAAGAAAGGCGCAGAGCGCAGAGGGCTATTAACCACTCTACCTTCAGAGAATATAAATTTCGTGTTTGCGAATGCATTTGTTTACCTTGCACAGGATATTGCTTGCCATCAAATGAAAATCGTGGATTTTTCGCTCGCTTCTCTCTCTCTCTCTCTCCTCTCTCTCTCTCTCTCTCTCTCTCTCTCTCTCTCTCTCTCTCTCTTTCTCTCGGTAATTCGGAAATCCAGACAAAGGGAGATTCACTGGATTTAAAAACGAGGAGCCGGCTAAGTAAACTCGAATTTGCGGCGGCAAATGCCATTGATTGGCAACGCGTTATTGTCGATGTTGCAAAAGAGCTCACGTTTCGAAGAAAAAATACGTAAATTTCGTTTGCGCGATGATTTATCGGGTTTAAGTTTATTTATGCAGGGACCATAGAAAAGGCGAGTACACGGATATGTAGCTTGGTGTTAAAGGATGTAACGCTAACTGTAAAAATAAAATGGCTTGGTTGATTTATAAAAATTAAGATTTTTTTAACCGACTTCCAGTACAATCTCGCGAAACGCTTACATTTCAGTTGCGAATAATAAATGGGGAAAAAAAAAAAAAAAAGCAGCAGCAGCTTTTAAACTTTTTTAAAACACACATAGCGGGCAAATGAACATAACAAGCGGTGAATTTATTATTTTGCATTTTAATTATAAGCATATCTGTGTCTATTTATTCCTTGTACCAACACCGTCAGTCATATCTAATGTCAAATAGAATTTATTAACTATAAAACGTAATTATAAATAATGTCGTAGGAATGATACGAGAAAGGCTGCGTGCGATGTATATTTCAAGAAAATTTATCTATGCGAGCACTGGAAAAAACGTATCAAATATTAGATTCCACTTTATTCGATATACGTATTAATCGTTCACTGAAAAATCGCCGTACCGCGTTGTTTCCTCAAATTTTCAGAGTCATTTGAAATTCGCCCGACAATTGTACCTGCGCGAATTTAGTCGAAAATTTTGAAAAAGCTAAAGGCATAATCTTATTAGCTCATTAGCTTTCCGTCCAATTTACTTTTCGCTCCTGCAGCTCGAGGCAAAAAGGCGAAAACTAGATTTAATTAGCTGAAAACTGGATTATTCGCGTTATGCGATATCTCGCTTAATTCGCGTTGGTTTTCTGCGCGTACCATACACGTACACGCGATAGTTCAAACGTAAGAACGATTGCGACCAAAATAATTACACTTGCATTGGCCTTCGTGCTCGTGCACGGATCACGTTGCCGAGCTCCTCGAGAAAATCCTATCTTTTTTTGCGAGTCGAGCGACGCTTCTTTTGTCAACGATCACGCATACGTATCGCGCCGATGGTCTAATGGGCAAAACGAAAAGAGCGCTATAGAGTTTCGGGGAATCCCGAGGAAAAGCTCGTGATCGATAATTCCAACTGTCCTACTATTGACTAAATAAGAGTCTAACGGACGCCTACCGAAAGGTATCGCTCTATTAAAAAGTATTAAAAAGCAGCCGAGGGGGCGGGTGGGGACTTTATTTATCGTAATATCAACGTCGGCTTGATTCGCCCATTTATGGCCAAATTGGCTTAAGCGAAGTGTAGGATAACGTTATTCGAAAGTTTCACGTCAACGTGCTTAATTGTCTCTCGATAATTTTACCTGGGCATTTTCTAAAGAATTGCGCAGGGCGCCGCAATTTGTCGGGGAAACTGGTAACATTAGCCGAGCAGCTGAACTAATTCCAAATCGCGCTACGACAAAAATTTCCATGTAAATTCAAATGGTTAACCGATGAACGAACAAAGCAATCGCCGTGAAAGCGAATCGCGCGAACGCATCTGCCCAAGGAAAGTAGTCTCTCGTCGAGTGATCGTCGCTCCTCCATGCAAAGAAAATGCAAAGGCAATTATCACGCGTGCGCGCACAATCTTGATCGAGCGACGGCGGCAGGGGGCAGGGGGAGGGGAAGAATGGTTTCGGCTTCTCGCACGAGCCTGACTTCGTTATGAATCAATCAACGAGCGCGAGATAAACAAAGCGCGTTTCTTTAGAGCGACGCCCCTCTTCTTTATTCCTCGTGATTCATTGCCGCCAGGGTCGGGAGGAGGCAACGAATTGACGCCCGAATTCGCGAGTGTCGCGTATTTGTAATAAGATTCGAGCGCGGAAGTGCCGTCTTTGTCTTGTCTGGACGTGTCGAGCGCTTTGTGTCACGGCTAAACGGAGGCTAAACGCCCCGAGAACCCGATCGATGACGCGACGCTTTTATTCGTCGGATCCGCGGATTTCCCCGTCGCTCTGCCCCGTCGGTTCCTTATTTACCGGTTGCTTTCTTCTTTGTTTTATTTCCAGCCAGGCGTACGCTACTTTGTGCGACTTTGTGCGACTTTGTGCTCGCGCGATACGACGCTTCCTTCTGCTATTTACATTACTAGGAACGCTTGGTTCCGTTCAGGCGCTTTCCTCCAAATTAAACCAATATCCGCCTTTGTTTTTTCAATTTCAAGGTTACCGCTTTATCGGTCAAATGTATCCCAAGTATTTGTCGCGCGTATGTCTTATTTGGAATGCGCGTGTAGCGTCAATCGGAATATCGGTGACGTTGTTTGGTTAATGGAGAAACGGACAAAGGAGGATTGGCGCTAAGTAAGATGACTATTTTACGATTGTGGAACGATTGTGGAACGATGGTGGCTCGCATAGGAATGCACCTTTTCGTACCGTTGGTAAATCGTAAAGTAAAAATCTGGAGCCGGATATTTAAAACACTCATTTGTACATTTGTAGAAGGTAACGTACGCGGATCACAATCTCGAAATCGTTTAATTGGCAACTCGATAAAAGTCTAGCGGAGTGAATACCAACGTTGTTTTTCAATGTAAAAATACTTATTCTCGTCGAGGTAATTTATAGCGAAGAGAGAGAGAGAGAGAGAGAGAGAGAGAGAGAGAAATCGAATCCTCTCTATTTCTTTTGTGCAGCAGACCTTATTGGAGCACTTCTCGCGACTCCGTTTACTCGAACGCGCGCGAGTATCAATTGCCGTCGAGCGTTATGTACGTGTAACTGATGCGTTGCGGGTACAAGTTTTTGCTTAATGCGTCGTGTGCAGTGTTGCATTCGCATAGAAAATTGAATCCGATTCGAGGTTATCACCGGCGATTACGAGTCTCCTGGCGAAGCCTAGAACCGAGTGCTTAAATACCGATTGAACGTACGCTTAAAAATGCTTAATCTGGATCGAGAACTGCCCGAATAATTAGAATTATAAACTACGAAGCTCGTGTCTGTGGCAATCTCGTTAACAACTATAAACGACTACGGTTTACTTCGATTTGAAGGATATATTTTAATTGTATGCCGCTTGAATCAACAACAGCTCGCTTTTTAATCTCAGAATGATAAATAACTGAAATATCCGTCATATGTACAAGATTTTGTGGTTTTAACGATCTTAAACTTTTCAAACGTTCGACTGCGTGTAGCAACGCTATTGTACAGGATTGATTAAGTAATTTACTTCGGTTACCAATTCATTTCTCACTGATTTCTTCGTTTGCTTTTCCAACTCTGTTCACCTATACATGCATAATCGCGATTTCAATTTTACGTAATGAAATAAACTGAATTTATTGAAAATCCATAACGTCGAAGAGTACGAGAGGCATTTCGAAAAGGTAGTTTAATTCTCGGTTATTTAAGTGCCCTTCGTTTAATTCACGTAGCAGGACGCGAGTTACATTAATTATTTCCCCCGAATTAATCGAGTTCCTTTCCATGTAAATTACTAAGGATTGTAATCATAGCATCGAATTTCTTATTTATTGCAACCAATCCAATGTTTGTTTATTAATCGTTTACACAGATCTGAAACTGAAACTGAAAATGTTAAATAGCCGTTCTTTTTAAAAAAGAAAGAGTGTTTTAGGTACCTGTCTGACGATAGATTGAATACGTTGTTAAGGTCTGCCTGATGTTGTACCGTACGATTAAAAAATGTGATCGATCGATAAACAAACTCTCGGGTTCCGAAATTCTAATTAGAAAAATTTACGATCTCTTCGCGACTTGCTATTGTTGTTCCAAGTATTGCAATACGACTGAAATGATCATGCTTATCTGTGCCATTAGGCATCTAACGTAGCTACGATCGCTGATGACAGTTACCACGTGTAAATAAGTACCATCGCAAACCCCTCGTTTATTATAGTACAGATAATTTTATGCCAGACGTTAACGTGCTTTACGTGCATAACGGTAAACTTAGTGTACGCGGGAGCGTTTCTGTTTTATCTGGAAACTTCGAAAATTGCTTTTCTTCGATTATTCAAGTCGTGGCTGAACGCAAATATATAAAGCAAGCACATCATGATCACTTAATTACTTCCAAAATAAAAATTGGATGCTTCTCCATGCTCTGCTACATCCCAGATGCATTTAAATATTAATTTTATTCGCGTCCTCTTCGGGATTACTTTCCGTGATGGATTTTTACAGATTGTATCGATAAGTAGTATATGGTCGACGTGAAATTCTTTTTTATTGCAAACTTGTAGTAAGAATACGCGAGAAGAAATTTTTTCTAAAATGCATTAAAGCTTAGAATTAGGATCTGTTAGTTGTAATAAGCCAAGTTAAAAAAAAAAAAAAAAAAAAAAAAAAAAAAAAAAAAACAAATATTAGGAAGTTACTCTTTGTTCGATGGAATATATTTTTGATCGTACGATGAGAAACTGCGTTACACTTATATAAATTAGTCCACTTACATTTGTAAAAATACGACTGCAGGCGAATTTTATATCTTCGAATGTAAACACGAAAACATCCATTGAACCGAGTAATATTCCATCGTCTAAATAATAGAGACAAAGTAGAAGTATTCTAGCAATAGGCGAGTATTTCAGAAGTAGGCAAAAACGTATTGCGATAAAAGTGGTACACTGAAACCAGGCGGTACTTCTAAAAAAACAATTGTTCGCAAAAATACTAATCTTGGAATATTATTCTTTTAATGCTACATCATATATTTTACAAGGGAGAATATCGCTCGATCAATTTCGATCACGTTTATATTTTGTTATTATTGCGGTTGTAATCGGCCAGTGGAACCGTGATTATAAAATAAATTATAAAATTTAATTTTTCGACAGTGCGGTATCGAGAGTACACGTGTCACTTACAAATTCTTTTATTATTCGGAAAATAAATTTTTTGTATTACAAAATAATATTGATAATCTGTATTTGTCGAGTGTTAAGAATCTCAGTGGTTGCAATTTATTTGCTCATTATTCCAGTTATATTCGTGTACCTATTTCCTGCTCGCAGTATCAACCACTATTTACACAATATAAGCAACTGTTTCTTGCCGTGCATACGCAAGATAATGTTTTACATAGTATCATTTTATTTTTCAAATCCGAAAACACGTGATTCCTTCATACAGCTAATGATACACTCGTGTTATCATTTTTCTCAATTTGAGACGTAGTAAATAGTGGATAAAATCAAATGATTTTAAACGGACATTAACAGAACTAATATTGTTTTCTAAGGAACTCTTCATTTGTTAAACACAAAATAGAAAAAATATGTCAAACAGGGTATACGCTTGAATCATAAAGTAGTAGTTGTCGGAAGGTTAAACTCCTAATTAATTATTTGCTAGTGATTAAATTTGTTTCACTTAAATTTTTTGTGCCTTATTTTTTTCATTTCAGTGGAAAGAAAATCGAGTAAGAAAAGAAAGAGCTTCGGCCTTTCACGTTTTTCTTCGGTTCTTGTGTACGAGTGCAAAATTTAATGTAAAAAGTGTAACTGTAATATTTGCTAACGTGCACAAAAGTGTACGTAAAGAGCTGTAGCTACACACACTGTTTGTTACAATGCGCATAGTGAAATTACTCATATCTTCTTTGTGTTTTTTTACCGATCAGTTTTTAGTCGTGGGCACGTAAAAAACTCTGAAACACTATTAAGTTTGGGATATTCTTGCGTATTTTATATGCAAATATGCAAATATGCAAATACGCTACGTTGGGAAATTAGAATTCAATTGCAAGCTATCAAACACGGCTACTTCGTTCGAAAAGACGAGTATTACAACGTAAAGGACTTGGATTAAATCGGAAATTGTTTAGTTCACGGAGTCGTTCGATTAAATTTATTCCGCAATTTATAGCGCGCATTGACACAAAGATTCAACCGGTAATACCGTTGGAACGTGCGTCTGTTGCAATAATTTCTAGATTTAATTTCGTTCAGACGTGGTTCAGAAGTTGTTCTTAAAATTGTCTTATCTTCGGAATGTATCTTTAAATTAATGTTTATATAAAAGTATAATATAAAAGTCGCGTTAATAAATTCAGGAGCGAAGATCTGACGGTGCCAAGCACGAGCCAAACACCTTCGTGTCAGTACTGCCGATACTAAAAAACTACACCGAAATCGAAGTTGAGTTATTCTGATGCGATAAGAACCACTCGGAATGCAACTGTTTGTCCGAAATATTACTTTCGATAGAGTCACGCTATAAATAACTCGAGAGCTTATTACGTTAATTTATTATGAGTTTAGACTGTGAAACTTTATATAATAAGGATTTAAAATGCAAGCTAATACGCAACATGTTTGTTCAGTTAGTCTGCAAAATGTATTACGAAGGCATGTAGGGTCACAGATTTCTCAGTAACGAAATTCGACCGATTAGAAATAATTTTCTGAAATTGGTAAAGATTCTCGTTGCTAGTTTATTTTTACGAGCCCAACGAACGTTCCCTATTGATTTTATTATCTAAAATAAATCACAGTGCGGTTATATACAGAGCTTATTACTGGTAAGTCGATGACGAGATAAGTATTACAGTTTGATTTTTTTTGTTACGATTATATTATACGTTAATATCAATTTACGAATACATATTTAACGAGCGCGGCATAGTCGTAATTTATTAAGAAGACTTCAAGTCTAAAATTTATAATATACTTCTTTCATAAATCATTAAATACATTTTATTAATGAAATTAACTGGCTCTTGATTTTTATACACTGGTGATAATACATTAGAGAATTTAAAGTTTTAAGTAATAAAAAATTATACGACTTGTCCGTATGAGTACGAAATGTGAGAGTATTACGGTCGACTTCAAATTAATTGCTCATTATGAAATCCGCGTTTATGTATTATAATCGCTTATTTCTTGTAAATTATATATTTGTATTTCCACGTATTAAGATGTTCCCATCGTCTGTCGTGGATGCACATTTACTTGATAAACTTTACAACGAAGCTCACGTACAAAGCTCTTTTTTCTCCCAGATGACGCATCGACGTTTTTTTTTTTTTTTTTTTTTTTAACGTAAACGAAGTGTTGTACGTGCATGCTGTCAAATAAGCAGTATCGGTATAGGTAGTAATAGGTTGTTGACTTTTTCATCAATTGTGGTAGAAATGTCAAACAACGCGTGATGTTGTCGTTGGACAATATGTTAATTCGATTTTAATTAGCACGAAATTGAAATGTTGTCGGAACAATTGCAATTACATTTTGACGAAACGAAGGGATATCAGCATACGGCGCGGGGCGCGGCGGCGGCGGCGGCGGCGGCGGGGGGGGGGGGCAGGGTTGGTACTTGCATTGAAAAAATCGTATAAGGGAGTTATTTCGTACTCTGTCTGCTCGCTTAAGGAAAACTTTCCAGAATAGAAATGTAACGAAAAAGCAACGACGAGTCGTGAAAGCAAGTAAGTAATTACTAAACTTTTCCTGTTAGAGTAGTACAAAGGAATCCCACATTATCACCGAATACCAATAAACAGTTGCATTATCTCGCGATTATTCCAATTGATGCAAAAGGATAATTTTTCCGAAAATAATCACGGAATCGCCTTTGTAGAAAATTTATTTCCCAATAACGTACGGGGGAACGGAAGCCTAGAATTACTACACACTGAGACAGCGAGGGGTTGGATACCGTTAGGGCAGGTATGGTTGTCAGAGTTACGGATGTTAGGTACGTGGAAAGTCGTTAAGGTGTGCAGGCGTGGGTGCAAATGTGCACAGGTATGAACGCGGATCGGTGGAAGCGTTAATAGCGCTTTAATTCCTCCTCCGAAGCTTTCCCGCCTCCCATAAAACGCATTAGTCAACATGATTACGAAGCGGCCGAGCATCGATCTCATTGTTGGGAAACTCGGGATTTCCGTTACCCGAGAGCGAGAGAGGGAGAGAGTGGGCGAGAGTGGGCGAGAGAGGGCGAGAGAGGGTGAGAGAGAGAACACGCGCGAAGCCAGGTTCCGCCAATTGATATGGTCGCGCGGTCCACGTCCGTGCCATTGAAGGAGACCAGGGCAAGGGTCGCGCTTCCCGAGCACTGATTTTCAATCGGTGCATCGAGCGTACAATTTGACGCGCACCCGGGGGATAACTAGCGCGAAGTCGCTGCGCGGTCGCCAGGTGTGCAGAGGGGGAAGAGACCGTGTGCTCCGGGTTTCTATCGAAGCGCGCTTGCGCAGATGGTTTCTCTCTCCCCCACGACCCCTTTCCTTTTCGTGCGTACGATACGCGTGCGGCTTTGTGCCGCTCTTGCCCCCCGACCCCCGCCCCTATGGCCCCTTGCCCCTTGGGCGACCGCACTCTCCCGGCCTCCTCTCTGCTCGGCATCGATCCGTTCCCCCGAGTTCTCGGGCATCCTATACGGTCTTCTCCTTCGGCAGCTCGCGCCTGAGCTTACCGCGGGGGTACACGTCGGGGTCGGGAGCAGAGGCTCGTCGACGGCACACCGGTGCTCGTATCGTCTTTCGTCCCGCTCGGGGCGCGTCCCGAGGTTCGCATGTGTTTGCGGGAAACCTAACGATATTGGAAAGAGAACGAGCCTGTCGTTACGAAGCCAGCGAGAATTGATATAACGCGACTCTTGAACAATGAGCTTCGCGATACGAAGCGATGCACATTTATTCGAAGCTCGGGAATTATCGCTTCGAGTGCAGTTGGCGTTGTAGATTAAACGGAACGAGAAACGTGTACGCAAATGCGAGCTTGTCAAACGACGCTCGTTCGTGCGTAATTCGCGCAGCGACGATTTGCAAAAGGGAAAAGGGAAAAGGAAAAAGGAAAAAGGAACAAAAGGCCGATGCTCTCTTAAAGTTACCGCACTCTTCGTCTCTTTGTCCGTAGCGCGTCCGCGACCTTCTTCGCGAGCTCCCGAAAAAACACGCGCATAAATCGTTGGAGATTTACAATAGATCTCGCTCGCCCCGATCATCTCGACTTGAAGAAATATCGCCTCCACGGTCTAGCTTTTGCCAATGTACAGCGGTGGACTCGCTAAGCGTTCGACCATTGTGTCCACCTAACCTAACCCCGGAGTACTCGAGTGTAAAGCACACGCCATTGCTGCAGATTGCGAAATCTCGAGTCTTTGGGCACGTTTTTGCCCCGTGAGGTGTATACCCACGATTACCCGATATACCGTCGTGGATCTAGGTTCTGGTTGGAATCGAATTCCCAATCGGTTGTTTAATAAACACCGGTATCGACCGGACGGTAATTGAAAATAAATCCAAGAGCTTTGAGAAATATGAATTTGTAGTACCGCTTTGTTCGCGACATCGATTCGCGCGATCGTGCAGTTGCGGCAAGTGGACAGATTCAAAAAACTCTTGCTCTCGAGCACTAATTAGGAAAATTATACGCGGAGAAATTTGTGGGTAACGCAACGAATTCCTCCTTAAGCCGTTCGTTACTTTTCACTCGCCTCGCCGCGTTCGTCTCTTCTTCGGCTTCCTCAGCTTCTTCAGCCTCCTCTGCTTCTTCTGCTTTTTTATATTTGCACGAAAAAACTCGCTTAGGTGAAATTGTTGGGCTCGAGACTCGCGCGGTCGGAGGAAGTAACAAAGCGAACGAGTCCGAACTGTTGCAATTGGAATCGTGACGATATCAAAATTTGTGTACGCAGGCGCCATACGTTTGCCACGTGTTTTTCTCCATTGTTCACTATATGTGCACTCGCGTGACGCATCTCCAGCTCATCACCACATTCTCCGATTGGAGACGGACTTTTGGTCATTCGACGCGAATCGTCATTATTAACGCGTCTAAGAGTTGCGTGTGTCTGTCTGTCTGTCTGCCTGTCTCTATTGCAAGTCTCGGCGTTGGATATTACAGCTGACTTTTACGTACGCATAAAGTGTTTGGGAAATTAATTAATTATACTCGGTACATAAGCTAGTCTTTGTTACAATCGCCATTGCTTTAGTGCTGCATTTGTTCTCGAGTATTGTCATGGAGAGAGAGAGAGAGAGAGAGAGAGAGAGAGAGAGAGAGAGAGAGAAATATAACACGTTACATTCGCACAAGTTTATACTCGTATTACTTTAGACTGGCTTTCGTTAGAAATCCATAAAGTTATGTAATTCGCCGCTTATGAAAAGGATAAATTATACCCTAGACCTACGATTATTACGCTGAAAGATACTACGAATTTTAAACAATTCTGCCGTTTGACGTCGCTTTCCTAACGTTACTTTCTTCGCGCACGTCATTTTTCACTCGTTAATACAACAATACCGCAGTCTCGTAGTCTCGTAGTCTCGTTGTAGCCAATGATACACGTAACTTCCAAGTATTAGACCGCGGGAATTATTATCTTTAGCTTTTCTCGCGAAAGCCTCGTCGAACAAGGCCAAGATTTTCGAGCGGGACCTGCGAGACGTAGCCGAATAATTTTTTCCAAGATTCCGAGAGTCGGCTCCACTCGAACGGCCGAGACCGTCTCCGATAATTGAGATAATTGCAAGTACAGCAAGACGTCGGGAGTCGCGCCGTGAAATGCAACGGCGGGGTTGAGGGCATCGTTCCCTGAGAGGGCGAACCCTCTCACCGGAGCGCCTCCTCGATGCATCGGTCCTCCCCGCCGCGGCCTCACGCCAAAGCAAGGACTCCCGCGGGCTTCTTATCGGTGCGATGCTCGCACGCGAGATACCTATCGAAGATGACGCACACGCACACGCCGTCGGCGAGCGACGCGTTTTACGTTCTCGCGTTTCGTTTAGTCATCGCGGGATGCGACGGCGGCGACGGCGGCGACGGAGGCGACGGAGGCGACGCCAGCTACGAGCCAAATCGACTGTTCCCCCAGCCTCGAGGAAGGCGATTCGCTTTCCCCGCCCCCACCGTCAGCGCGTGCGAGCGCGCACCTAACGCCCGGAATCTTCTCGAGGTTGACGCGGCTGACGTCAAGGCGAACTGCGTTGCGGGATCGGACTCTCTAGTCGCAATTATTTTATAGCGCGCGAGAGGAGGCCGTGGCCGAGCTTAACGATTGTCCCGTCGGGTGTCGTCGTGGCCTAGCTACCGAGGAGCGGCGGCGACGACGACGACGACGACGACGACGACGACGACGCGGCCGATGGATTTCAACTCTTTGTTTCCGTCTCGCTCGTTTCGAGTCCCAGTCCCAAGACCGGGCGATCAACCACGATTTCGCCGAGCTGTACGCGCGATAAACGACTCCCTCGAGAAGATCCGAATCATTTGCGAATTGCATCGTCCGAGCAACCGCCAAGTTTCGCAAGAGGCTCGACGATTTGTAGAAATAATGAAATTAGTCGGTCGAGTAAGTAACAGCCTTAAACGGGGCTCGAGTTACGTGACTCATTTTTCGGATTTATCGGTAGCCCGTGGCGTCGTCGCATGGACTGTGATAATGTCACGAAGTAGTCCGTTTTTCCGACGACACGACAACGTTCTTTATTCCTTTCGCGCGTTTGTAACAATAACTTTAATAGCCTTAAGTTTTTTTGTCAATGCAGAGACGAGCAATGCAGCGCGTCGTAGTTAAGAAGAAGCTCCAATAGGTATCGGTCGGTATCGAGCCGCGACGATGACTCTCACGTTTCCCAATAATAAATGTAATAATAATACTGCGAGAAAAGCGCGTCCATCGCCGAGTCTCGTACTTGTTTTCCATCTGATTTATCTCGCGTAAGATTCTCGCAATCGGAACGCGCACGAAAGCGCCCGCGGAGATAACGAATTTCAATGGAATTAGTAATCCGACGAGCGGAATGGATAAAAAATCAAAAAGTCGACTCCGCGATACGAACTGCCAGGCTTTCGCGTTTCCACGAATAACTGGCACTCGTTTTTTTTTCTTTTTTTTTTTGGTTTTTCTTTTTTTTCTTTTTTTTAAAGCATTTTTAACCGGAAACTCTGGGCAAGTGTCGACGGGGGACCCCCCGTGTATACGTGTACGTACGCTCGGATATTAACGAGGGAGAAAAAATGGGTCGTAGGCGAGCTGACGCCTTTCGCACGGGCGGGGGTACACGGACCAACTGCACACGTAAACGTCTCGTCGAGTCCATCCTCCTCTCGTCGTCTCCCTCGATTCCTCCCCACCTCCCCGCCACCCCACCACCCCACCACCCCACCTCCGTACCTTCATCCGAAATTTTTAGAGAGGCCGCATGTCGGTCCGCTCGCAAGATTTTGGCCACACGGCCAGCAATGAAAGCCACCTCGTACGAGTGCACGTGTTTTCCGGAGTGTCGCGCGTGCACTAACACACAGCCGCAGAGGTCGAAAAGGAGCGAGAGAGAGAGAGAGAGTGAGTGAGAGAGAGAGAGAGAGAGAGAGAGAGAGGCGTGCGCACGTTTCTCGGCAGCAGCGTTCAACAGCTGCGATGCACAAGGCGGACACTCGTCGAGCTTAGTCGCCGTCTCGATTTTTTTGCCCCAGTTTCATAGCCCCGCACCACCCGCATCCATTGCTTTTCGGAAAATCTCGAAGTAGACGGGAGCAGACAGGAGCACACGGGAGCAGACGGGAGCAGACGGGAGCAGACGGGAGCAGACGGGAAGTGGGCCGTTCCGCGCGCGATAACGTCGTTCCCCAAGTATTTTATCGCCGACCGTGAGACGAAATTTATTTAACGCCCGAGAATTATCGATCAAGTTGGACTGGATCGCAGGAGAGATAGGGAAGGCCGAGTCGACACTGTTGGTCAACGGATTTACGAGTTCGTAGATAACAGCTTCTTAAATCATGCGGCTCGTCCCCAGCTTTAATCGCGGGCTCGTGTTTTATTTTATTTTATTACACAGCGGAACTGTGTACGTGAATCGTTCGACATTTTTCAGATCGTACATTATCGCAATGCATAATAATTGGGAGGACTGGCTGTGCAGTAAGGTTTAAACATTCCGATCTTATTGTGACGTGATACGGACTTGTACGGTGGGAACTACGATAATTTTTATCATACTCATCGTTTATCATTGAGACGCGTGGTAAAACTGTATTTAACGTTGTTGAACACGCTTGACTATTTGCGATACACGAAGTAGGTTTGATCAAACGTTTAAATTACATTAATTGCTTTGTCCACGAGCTGATTCATTTGTTTAGACGTTGAAATTTTCAACGTCGACTTGAATTACTTCCAAGATTCAACAGTTTCAAAATAGTAGAAAAATGTAAACCCGAGCATTGTGCGGTAATCGAGCTCGATAATCGACCGCATTCAAGGAATCTGTCCTCCGTAGTATGGGTTTTTCGTTAATTCTTCGGTGTACGAGTTTTCGCAAACGTAATTTAATTTTTATTATCCTTTGAAACTCGAAAGTTGATTACCTCATAAATGTAAGATGCGCGCGCACACAGAGAGAGAGAGAGAGAGAGTGATACACATTCACTCCAAATTCATGTCGGATATTTATTTACCCATAACCTAATTTCCTAACGGTTTTCGTTAAAAAAAAAAAAAAAAAAAAAAAAAAAAAAAAAATCAGGCTCGTTCGAATGTACAACAAATTCAAATGATAAAAGACTCGCAATTTATGTAGATACAACACGGATGTTTATTCTGGTACTTTAGCAGGTAGAACACCAACTGGTATTTTAACTTATTTATTTTCGACCTCTAAACTAGGTTCATTATTGAACAGCGAATACGTGCCTCGATAATATATTTTCTTTCGAGTGCTGCCTAGATGTAAGACGGGAAAATAGCGATAAAATTTACAAACACGGCTTTGTCTACTTTGGTTTCACATAGGCGACGAGGCAACTCCAGTAGCATAATTGAATTTTAGTTTCATCGCACAACTGAATTATTGTCAGTTGAGGCGGTCAGATGGATTATTTGTAGCAAATGCAACGAAGAACGTTGATCAAGGAACGCGATACGAACGTGGTTTTGAGTTTCTCGTTACTCGTCGGGGCAACACAAGGACAGTTTAAGAAGAACGCTTAAACAGTAGCCGTGAAGTCTGCAAAGCGAGTTACCTGGTATTTAAAAGTCCACCGAAGGGGGTCTCTTCTTATTGCGGGTGAAAAAAGGAGGAAAGGAAAGAAGTCGCGACCGTAGGCCCCGGAACAATGGCATCCTACTTTCCTCGTTCTCTCGGTGGCGAGGTTAATTCGAGCTAAGTGCGCGAGGCACCGTTGCCAATTTCTTTCTTCTTTTCCGCTGCCGTCCGCGAGAGCGAGCGAGTGAGAGAGAGAGAGAGAGAGAGAGAGAGAGAGAGTGAGAGGGGCACACGCTGGGAAACATCAAAAATTATTTAGGACCAGGTCCAAGCGCGTGTGCGCGCAATTGCCACGCAATTGAAAGACGCTGGTTGGACGCGCGCCAGTACGCGTGCAGCCGAGGTTCTCGCTCGATTTTTGTGGTTGTGCGAATCTCCACCCCTGCCATCCCCACCTCACCCCCTACTTGCAATCACTCGATGGTTTTCCTTCGCTCTGGCGACGACGATAGCGCGCTCGAGTCTCAACGCACGAGTGCATCACTTATAAATAGTGAAAAACTAGTGCATACTAAGAAGTAATGTCAATGTTAAGAAGAAAGTAAATTCTCAATCAAGGTCGTGCAATAAATTAGGTTTATCGTTGGATCGCATACGCGCGAATGGATCATCGAAATATTTCTTTTACAATGCCATGATTTTTTCGAGAACCTTATAGAGTCGAAAGACCACCTTTTTTTTCTCTTTGACTGAAAATTGCTGGAGAAAGTGTGTACCGTAATTACGTATCCGTAGGAAAAACTAATTACCAACTTTAAGCCATTAACTTTCATTCGTTTCGTAGTCTCGCGAGAAAAAGCTTAGCCACGATTCTTTTTTTTTTTTTTAAAAAAAAGGCAAAAAAACACCGTCGAATTGGAATATCCTGCATCGTATTCGCGCGAATTCATTGGGGACTCGAAAAGGAAGAAACATACTCTCGCAGACTCACTTACGCGAGTATTCGAAAATTACCACCCGATGAAAGCGCGGTGGTTTTTTTCTCTTCGAAGAAATAGCGATACGAGGGGCAAGAGGCATTACCGTCGCATCGCAGAAGCACGTTCCTCGCAAACCTGCTACGTGGTCGCCGAAAAAGAAATAATTCTTACGTAATTCCAAAGAAGAAAGCTCGGGAGCGAAATTGGATTAGGGCGCGGAAGAGCTTGCGAGCGCGAGCGAAATTCTAAAAAATCGGCAAAATGGGTCAAGAGGCTTTAATGGGACTCTCCGCAATAGTGTAAGAACCCCCGCTCTCGAATTTTCGCAAGCGGGACACCCAGCACCTAGTTATAAAAAAGCTACCGAATACACGCCGAGGAAATCGCGCGCGCACCGCCTCTGGATGTCGCAACTCCATGAGAAACAAAAGGCGACGCAGCCGACATAGGTAATGGAACCCAGCCGCACGCACGCACGCACGCACGCACGCACGCACGCACGCGTGGCTTTCGTTTTCAGGCCTCGTCTGCAGCGACGCGCGAATGAGCTCGTCCATAATAAAAAATTTCGGAGAGCCGCGTCCGAGCGAATACCGTTCCTCGGTTGGGCTTCTGCCCCGTGAACATATGTTTCTGTCGTTGGGGCGCTGCGGTGACCGGGAGCCGCAGCCGTCGACGAGGACGAAGACGACGCGCCCTCGGAGGGGCAGGAGGAGGCGTTGCGACGGTCGACGACTCAACCGAGCTCGCGTTCCGATGTGTTGTTCTTAGGTGTGCGCGTGCACGAATAAGGTAGCGAGAGCTCGGTGGCGCCCTCTGGGCGCCAGGACCGTACTGCGACCTCGACGATGCCCGACGACACCGTCTCCCCGAGGTTGGCCGAGCCCGTTATTATTTTAACGAGTCGGGACGGGGTCGTCGGGTTGCGGGTTGCCCCGTGGCTCATCTCCGGAGGAGCGGCGCTCGTTAAAGCTGCGCTTAAAGGGGATGTCCGACGGAACTCTCGCCTCGCGTTTAAAGGGAAAGGAGAGTCGACGGTCTCGCGACTGATATCCTTCCACGGGTATCCCGTCCGACTGTGCTCTACGGTAAACGGGAAGGAGACGAATTCCCAGGATGGGAAAGAGAAAGCTGACCGCTCCCGTCCTTGCGCAAAGCATGTTTTGCTTTTCGTTTACCGCTCGTTTACTTTTGTTCGTCGCACTGGCCCTATTCTCCGCACCTCCGCATACTTGGCGTCTCTCTCTCTCTCTCTCTCGCGCGCCCGACGGCGTCGCTACCATCATCGCTCTCCTCGCTCCCGTCGTCCCTCCTACACTTATCCGTCTCTCGATGGCGGAGGTGTGCGAGTCGAGGCGAGCTAGCGGTTCGTTTTCGCTATGGTAGGGAGTGTAGAAAAGGAGAGGGAGTCCGAAAGAGAGGCAACGACGACGACGACGACGACGACGGCGACGACGACGACGACGGCGACGACGACGACGACGACGGCGGCGGCGGCGACGACGCATCCCCTCCCGGGTGCGCATGACAGCAGGCGGTGCAGACCCGAGGCAGTGGTGTAGTCAGGCTCGTGGGAGCCCTCCGTTCTCGTCGCCGTCGTTGCCGTCGACGCCGTGGTCGCCGTGGTCGCCGTGGTCGCCATCGCGCCCGACGTAGTTGCGAGCAGAGGAACGCGGAGGCGCGCGTGCGATCTTTCGACGGCGACCACGAGGAAAGCTGGCGGCCAGTGGCCAGATAGACAGCGCCAGCTTACTCGCACCTTTCCTCCTCGCTGTCACCCCTCTCGCTCGCTCTGTTGCGTGTGCACGCTCGCGCGCGCGCTCGCACACACAGGCGCGCGCGCGCCCTCCGAGTAGTACGTCGAGTTTTTTTCTCGTCTCTCTTTCGCACTCGTTCGAGCGCAGTCACACGAAGCAAGAGCGGACTGTGTGCGTCTCTCGCGCGAGACGCCGTGGAGAGGAGGTGGCGCGGGTGCCTAGGAGGTGGCGCGAGCCCAGCACGGCTACGAGGTGTGCGTTCAGGCGTCCCGAGTACACGACGAAGCGTCGAGCTCGCGGACTCGGAGGGGGCCAGTGCGTCGGAGATACGGCCACTTAAATGCTCGCGAGACGGCAGTCTTCTTACTCCATGTTGTGCCTCGGGTGCCACTGCTGCTGCTGCTGCTGCTGCTGCTGTTGCCGCCGCCGTCGCTGCTGCTGCTGCTGCTGCTGCTGCTGCTACTCTTGCAACACGGCCACGATTGCGTGCTGGAAAGTGAGTGCGGTCGCTGATAAAATCACGCGGGCGCTGCTCTGGCGTTCCACGAAATGGCACATTATCTCGCGCCGCGAGGACGAGGCGACTTTCGAGGCCGAAATAGTGCTGTTTCGTTTATAAGGCCGTTTCTCTGTGTGCGTGTCTTCTTGCTCGCTGTCTCCCTCTCTCCCTCTCACACTTTCTCGCCGTCTCGTTTCTGCTTCGTATGAATAAAGTGATTGCTGCCCCGTCCTCTTTCTTTCTTTCTTCCTTCCTTTCTTTCTTTCTTTCTTTCTTTCTTTCTTTCTTCCTTTCTTTCTTTGTATCTGCTTTTCTCTCTTCTTCCTTCCCTATTCTCAATATCTCTCTCTCTCTCTCTCTCTCTCTCACTCACTCACTCTCACTCACTCTCACTCTCGCTCTCGCTCTCGCTCTCGCTCTCGCTCGCTCTCGCTCTTTCTTCCCCTATCTTCTTTAACTTTCGGTATACGATCACTTCTTGATCCAAGGGATGACGTGACTGTTTTATAATTTACGATTATCATCTACGTGCATATGTGCATATTAATTTTTTTCCCTACCCCATTTTCATCGCACTAGTTTCTTATCTATCGAGTGACCTTTAATTTAATTTTACCCGAGGCTTTCTCGGTAGTTTTAAATCACTCTAATGTTAGCATCCTTTCTTTTATGGTGGCCTCGCATTATTATCATGACCGCGAACCTCGACAATTTATTCTGCATTTAACGAATACTGTGATCTTTATTTATTTCAGGTGAATGCTTGGTGACAACCAAACTTGAAGGAGCGATCGGCGAGAAGGCTGCAAGGCTGGCAGACCTGCTACGATTGTTTCGGGAACAGTCAACCACCGATAGGGTATTCGAGTGAATTTGCTTATCGAAACCTACCTCTATCGCTTAACTAGGAAATTTTGTTCTTGGAAAGCGTGGCTAAGAAAAGAAACGCAACATGGAACGAGAGTCAAATCCCATGCAAGCTTTGTGCAGAAGCGGCTGTGGTTTTTATGGCTCTCCAGCCACAGATGGCCTCTGTTCTCTTTGTTACAAGGAGAACCTCAAAAAGAAACAGCAACCCCCTGTATCAGCTACATCGGTACCAGCCTCGCAGACCGCTTCTGGTAACGCTGGAACGTTGCAAAGCGGTTTTGGCAGTCTTGCCTCCACTGGTACAACTGCCCAGCCAACCATACCCACCATACCCCAGCCAACGACGGATCTGTCCAGTCCAAAGGAAGTAAGTTGTCTTTGTCCTTGTTATTGCTGTTATTTTTTTGTTCGTCTAGCTCATCCCTCTTCCTTTGCCATTTCGCAGTATTATAAGGTGTATCGTTTGCTAAGTGAGATTACGTCGATCAGTTTTTTAAGTTGTCTCGTAAGATATATCAGTTTCCATGGTAACAAGCAAATTACTAATATGAAAGCAACTTTTTTTTTTATTCAACATGTTTTGTATTAGAAAATGTACATTTCAGAAAATAAATGCAAATTCTAAGCTCCTTTTGTGAAATTAAATTTTAGTTTTGATAAAATGAAATTAAAGCTTGGACTTTATAATGGTACAAATAGCGTATATACTGTATATGTTTGTCTAAAAAAAATCTAACCTTAAAAGACGTTTAATAACAATATAATTGAACTTCTAGTTTTCTTCTATTGTTACTTTAAAAATATGTAATTCGTATTCGAAGGTAAGCAGGGATGAACAAGAGAGCGAAGTAGGAAACAGTAGTGCAGCTGCAGAAGGTTCAGTAAGCAGTGGAGACATAGACGACTGCTTCGATGGAAAAGAGACTGATAAGGACTTTAAAAAGAAGAAAAACCGTTGTGCTATTTGTCGCAAGAAAGTGGGCTTAACTGGTGAGTGGGCTTAATACAAATGGAATAATATCATTTTGTAAAATATGAAATGGTATGCGTGACTTATCTATGATACTTCTTATACGTTGTAGGTTTTGAGTGTCGATGTGGTGGACTATTCTGCTCTGTGCACCGATACAGTGACAAGCACGACTGCAAGTTTGATTACAGAGAAATGGGCGCTCAAGAAATTCGGCGCAACAATCCAGTTGTTGTTGGTGAAAAAGTGCAAAAAATTTGAACTATTTAGTGTGTAGTCGTTGGGAAAATGGTTATATAACTATATAAACAAAATATAAAAACACGAAGAAAACGAGATAAATTATCTGGCAGCTGATTGCACATCATGGAACAAAGCAGATGGACATATATGTGAAAAAAAGAGAGACGTGGAAGAGAGAGAGAGAGAGAGAGAGAGAGATGTGTAAATGAGCGCGAGCGGAATTAATAGAATGAAAGAGAACAAAATTTGTCAAGCGAAAGATGACAATGGGAGAAACGGGGTTTCGGGCGTAGACTAAATAAATATACGGAGACCTGGTTAAAGCAGGAAAGAAAGATACCGATAGCACGTATGCGCGTACGAGTCTGAGTGAGTTTGAACAAAAAAAAAAAAAGAAAGAAAATTCATTTTGGTTGCCAGTGCCATTATCAGGTTTTCAATTAGTGAGAGATTTATATGAGAAAATATCTGGTTACTAACTGCTGTCAGCTTATTACTACAACTATCTATTATTATTATGATTACGGTTTATTATAATTATCATTCTATATTACGTTTATTAATTTACTTAAAGAAAAAACGAGGAAGGAAAAATAAGAAAAATTTAGGAGCAGGAAAGGAGTTTCTATTTTAAGTAGAAGAATAAATTCCTGGTGCAGTCAGTCGGTCCAAAGCGACGGAACGGTTTATCTTGTTAATGAAAGACGAGTCCATCGATATATATATATTGAAAAAAGGAGCAAATTCGAAACTCGTAATTGTTTTTTGTTTTCCATAGTGTCAATGATTAGTTAAGAGCGATGTGAGAGAGAGGATGTTACATTGAGACAATGATGACTGACGTTGATGGGTGATCACAATTCTAGGTTAAACGATTAGTCTAATAATTATTAACTATATTAGCCGATTGATTCATAAATAATGCAATGGAATATAAGTAGTACTGTGTGTTTATGTCCAATCTCACGAGAATATAACGAGCATTATTACTCATTAAATACTGTTTGAAATTACGTTACAAATCGTTATTCTTAAAAAAATACAAAAAAAAAAAAAAAAAACAAACAAACAAACAAAAAATACAAAAAAAAATTATAAAAAAAGAAAAAAAAAGAAAAGAAATCGCTACACGTATACATTCGTGTGACTTTCTTTGCTGCTAAGCATCCGACGACAGATCCTTCCGACGATGGCGCGTCCGTTCCTCGTTCTCCGATCTTCTTGTGTGGATCGGTGTGTGTCTTATACATAAATATATACATATATTATAAACTGCGTGTTGTTGCGACGACTGGAGTCGAGTGTCGGTATTTCTCGTTTTCTTCTTTTTATTCTTCATTTTTCGCTTGTTTTATTTCCTTTTTGTGAGTTATATTATATTAGATAAAAAAAAAACGAAAATAAAAATGCTGCGTGAGGTATTCCGGTGCTGCGACGCAGTGCTGCAATTTTTAGATATATATTATAAATCTAAATAATGGTTAGTAGAAAAAAAAAATCTAGAGGCCGGGCACTAGGTGTGAGAGAAATTTTAAAAGCGACAGAGCAAAAAGGGCCGAATGCACCTATGGATACTCTACGTAGACTTGTTGTTTCGCGGCACGTACGGTTGCGTCGAGGACTTTTTTGCGGTCGCGTGCATAAAAGCGAACTTTTGCCGCCGCCCCCCCCCCCGCCTGACAGTACGGCGGATACAATTTTTGCATTCGATGCGCTGAGTACGTTCTCCCGTTAAATAAAGAGCCTTCAAAACCCACGTAACGAAAAACCGAACGCTGGCTTGTTATTGTGTTTAAAGAAAAAATTTTCGACTGAGAAATATGAATCGTCGATATCGTAACAATGAGACGCAGACTCCAATCAGCCAAGAAAACGTCTGTCTCGTCGGATATATCTTAAGCTTAATGGAGACAAGGTGTTCGATACATTACCGCTTTTTTAAGTTTTAGGTTTCGCATTTCATGCGTATAATGTAAGCAACGATTCATCTTTTTCACTGATCGATAAATACTTTTAGTACAAATGAAAAATATTGTTTTTTTTTTCCAAGCGAATAACTATATGCTAATTACCAAGGATGAGTGTTCATTTTAAATAGTTTCACAGATTTCGTATTTTTAGAGCTTTACGTCGATTTTCAAAGGAAAATTAAAAAAGAAAAAATCACATTTACAAGTTTTTGTTGTTTTTATATACCCAAAAGACATATTTTAAGCTACGTATTCTCTTGATAAAGTATTTTTAAAAAACGTTGGATTATTTTTAATGATCGCTCAGAATTCCTTATTTCTCGCAGATTTTGTGCTAAACTGTCAATGATGGAAAGTAAATCAACATTGTTTTTATTTCTTTTCATTGTAGAGCGTACGACAGACTAAGTCTTCCTGTAAATAAACTGATCTGTATCAAAAATTAATAAAAATTTCTTTTCTTTCCATTATCAATTACCCGCTTCATAAGAATACGAAAGATTAATCGAATACACATTTTTTGTTTTCATTTACGATTGCTTAGACGATGCTGCATAACGTATTTATCGGGTAAGCGAAAAATAGCATCTTTGTCCTTATTAATGTCGCCTCAGCGACACTTGAAAATATTATTACGGGAAGTGCTTAGATCTGTCGTTAATATAGCCATGTATTTGTACCTTGTTAATGTCGCCAATTCTTTTAATTCTGTGCGCCTCCGCAATAATTAAAATTTGTAAAGAGAAAGCAAAATTGATGAGGAAGTAAAAAGCAAGTGGAGAAAAAAGAGAGACAAAAGTTTGCGTGTAAGCGAGAGAAAAGAGAAACTGCACCGGTGTAATCGGTAATATCGACGAGAGGTTGCCTTCAGGCCTTTATCCTATTTTAGGCATAGCATATTTTTCTAACGTATATCGCAATATTGAAATAATCTTGCCTAGCGAGAGCGACCGTACGATAGAGAGCGAACGAATTAAAAAGGTGCAAATGCGATGATGAACGATTGTCCGAAAATAGGCTTCAATGTATATGCATTTGAACAAAATATAAGTCAACCAAGTATGAGTTAAACAGCTTACATCACACGAAACGCGCGCGCGCGCGCGCGCACACACACACACACACACACACACACACACACACACACAAACACATTCACCCACCCACCAAACACGAACGCTTACATGTACACATTTGTATGTGCGTAATTGATGTAAAATGCGTGCGTGCGTGCGTGCGTGCGTGCGTGCGTGCGTGCGTGCGTGTGCAAATGTACATATGCACGTGCGACATGCATAAATGAAACAGTCATACATTGAAGCTGCAAGAATTTCAAGTGGCGTTTGTACTCGGCTGACTACATAAGGACGTAAAGATGCTTGTAATTATTAAAATTGATATTAGTATGTTTAAGCGATTAAAAGTAACATCAACTTTAATATATTATATGAAATAATTACTATCCCTTGGAAATATAAAATCTTTAGGTTCACTCTCTTATAAATAACAGTTAACATTTGAAGAATCCTCAATTCGCAAGAAAACAAATATTTCACGTCCCTCTCTCTCTTTTCCTATTTTCTATCCCATGTCTACTACTTGTCTTCGATTCGTATTCCATACAAAATTTTTCAATATTTGTAGTAGTAGTAAACTATATTTATGTATATCAAAAGTAGAATGAAACAGAGAGGAGTATGAACTCGTGACTTTGAATAAATTTAATAAGAAGCAAGTGTACGTGGTAGTATATTAAAATTACCTTCAAAAAGCACTAGAGTAGAAAAATGGATGGATCTTTAAATGAAATTTTATAACAATGAAGCCTTATTTCTTGTTTTCTTTATTCGTAATAAAATGGTTTTCTACAGCTTTTAAACTTTAGTAATATAATAATAGTTAATAGTAATGATGGTAATAGCAATGGTAATGGTAATAATAATGGTAATAAATCAACAATACGCCAATATACTGAATATATACGCGCTACAGTAATCATCGAGGAGACTTGCTAAGAGTAAGATTTAAAGTCAAACAAAGTTTCCTATGGAACGGTTTAACATTTCAACAATTAATAATAGTTCCAAGACTCCGAAGCTTACTTGGGCAAAATCTCGCGCTCTAGCGAAGTATAATTTTTACATAGGCATTTGAAAATGCATTTGAAAATGCACTTGAAAAAACTAGTGTTTATGTAACGATATACCCGGCTCGACTCCAAGTACGAGTTACAACGCTAGTTGACACACTTAACGGTGTTTTGCGTTTGACTAGAGTTTACGTCAGCGATATACTTATGATACAGCGGTTCCGTCGTCGTTTTGGCTTGGTTTGGACTTGGCAGCGGGGGCGACGAGGCCGGCGTGAGGATGCCCAAGTTGCCGCTAACGCACTCGCTCTCGGCTTCGCCAAAGGCGGATCGATGATCCTGCTTCATGTATCCGTGGTCCTGTATCGCTGGCACTTTAATCTTTGGCATCTTCGTGAAACTGGATCTGGACGAGCGGTCGTCCTGTTGGCTATAGAGTCTGTGTTTGTTCGATTGTGGAAGCTTAACTTGGAGCGGTGCTGTGCCGTTATGCCGTATGGCCGTATGGTTTTTCAAGCCGTACGGCGTTTTGTAACTTTTGCCACAGGGGCATTTAAATGCTTTCCGCACCCTTTAACGAAAGGCGAACCAGTCAGAGAGGATGGGGATACGAGTGGGTTAATGAGGATCAGGCGCGGCACTCGACCAGTTGGGAAGAGTGGCTTGAGCCCGATGGCAAGGCTACTCTGATCATACGTACTTGCCGTCATTTTTATGACCGTTTTTGGAGTGATACTTTATTCCATTAACGTTCTTGTAACGTTTTTTACAACCTGGCACTGGACAAGCAAAGGGCTTGTCATCTTTGTTACTCTGACTTATTACGCTCTGGCTTGTATTCCTAAAAAAGTTCTTACAATTAGTTTGCTTTTATTCCTGAAGGGGATCATAGTATGTCTATGAAATTGTAAAATTGCGGATATTTTTTGTTGGTATTTCCAAGCTAAGCGTGGAATCATTGCTAATCTAACGTAATTTGTCTTACATCGGCTCAATTTTAAAGATTTTTACAATAACTAGCGCTACTATCCTCCCACACCAATAGAACGTTGCTGATCGTCAACAGAAATAATGGCAATCCTGAAAAAAATAATAAAGGAATTTTATATTAACCAAGTGATTCCATACCTGCTACCGTATCGAAGGATAAAATCAGTCGAGAACTCCTCCAAAGTAGTCCAAGAATCGTTGCTGTCCTCTGGTTCGCTAACAAAATCCTCGCCCTCCTCTGCCTCACTTCCTATAATGTGCTTAATGTAACGTCGTTACTCGCTCGGGTGGGCGGAAGAACGCGAAATAATAAGTCTCTCTTCTTCTCTCTTTCTTTCATCCGCATCGAACGAGTTTTACCTGTCGGAGTGAGACTTTTCACACACGTTGAGGCAGAGAGGCAAGACTGATTGGGCCTGGTCGGTTGCACAGGCTTGATATTTTCCCTTCTCGCAGCATCCGTCAAGAAGCGAAGAACATAACTCAAAGGTATACAAGGCGGCTGCTGCTGTTCCGTCTTCTCCACAACGTGGGGATCATAATCTGAAACGAGCAACTATTTGTACCATACGCCTGCATTTAAACCTGTTCAAGCTTTTATAACATTTGCACCGAAACGAGTATTGAAGCAATAAAGGGAATTATTTGCATATTAAAAAATTAACTGAAACTTTTTCATGGTACAATTATTATTACAAATCTCAAAACCATAAAATCTGAAACAAAAAGTCTTATAATAACAACAACAACAACAACAACAACAATAATTAATTAATTAATTAATTAACACCTTGGATGAAAAACATTTTATATGGAGTAATGCGCACGATGTAAGATTGCGCTTTTAGCACGAGAACATCAAATAATCGCGTAAAATTTAATTCACCAGGGCATAGAATTTAAGCCAAGATGCAAGCACGTCGAACGAACGAAAGTCAAACGAGCGAAAATCATGATTTTTATTACGATATTCGTTGTGAAGAGTAATCCAGGAGCCCGATCGATCGACAACAATAACGAGAACAACAATTTTTCAAGAACAAACGGAGCAATATTATATTGTAAATCTTATTATACCGACGGATCGTCGAAGTTGCGTACAAAAAGTCTAGGTGCGACACGATCGAACAAACACTTGGATACTATAAAATGTAGCTCTCTTCGCGTCAAACGACGCGAATCATCACCGACTCTAAATTATAAATATCGCGAGCTGTCAGAGAGCTTATCGCGCTTTGGCGATAAAAAAAATGCACGTCCAGGCGAGGCATGGATAAGAGTAGTTCGAGGAGGTCCCAGATAACCTCCTTGAACTTACGATTGAATGCCCTCTCGCCGGCTGCATTATATGCAACCACCTCTTGCACGTATACTCGTCGACGTTTTACCGATATGGGTTTCCTCGATGTGCTGAATCAAGTGTCCCAGGCTCTTGAACGTCAGTCCGCACGAGTTGAATTTGCAGACGTTTAACATGAATACGGCCATGTCAGTAGGATCGAATTCGACAAAATGTGCGCGAAGGTGTACAAAAAATAATCTGCAGCAGCTAAACAAGGACAGGACAGTCGAGCACGTTGCGATAACGATGCGCCGGGAAAGGGATGGAGGAAG